>BJKM01000423.1:0-517616 GCA_015082035.1 Chaenogobius annularis | reverse complement strand
AAACGAGTCTTAGAAACAAGTCAAAATCGTTAGTTTCATCAAGTAAATAAATCTTAACTTGTCAAAACGACCCACATTCAGATTATTATTTTAAATTGAAGTAGATAGTGATTTTTATTGTGTGTTTGTTCACAGTTTAAAGAATATATATGATGCTTTTTCCCCAGTACTTGTAATTATCTTAGACATATATACTGTGCGTAGATTACATTTTGGTTCATCGTAAACTGCAAAATTGTTCTAAAACGACTTGGGGACACTGACTTCGTGAACCTGACACTCAAACATGAAGGAATCGATCTAAATACGACTCTGAATATGTTTATGATCAGGAAACGCCGTCATAACGCTCCGAACAGCAGATTTAGCATAATACGTCATTCTCATTTTCACCTGCCGAACTGGTCCACCATGGCTCCCACAGAGAAGGAGCCGACCATCCCCCCGACGCTGAAGATGGCCACGGCGAAGCTCCAGACCATGGTGTTGGCCCCCGGGCTGAAGGGTTCGCCATGACGCTCGATCGACACGTTTTGGAAGAACAAACGCAATTTCTGTCAAGTCCAAAAAAAATGGATTAGGATTCGTTTTTGTAGTTATTGAAACAGTATTTGTTCTGGAAAAGAGAATAACTAACGCAATTTATTAACGCATTATTGAACTTGTATCGTGAGGTTTTTGGTTGATTTCAACAGCGCTTTATGCACATATATAAGTGAAAAATGCTATATAAATGCAGCGTTTACCTGCATTAATATGTATTTTGTCATTTATTCTTATACATGGTCTAATCAAAAACACTATGGAAGCCTATTTCTGCCAGTGAATAAAAAGTAAAAATCCCCACACGAAGTCATAATTCTGACTTTTAAACTGAAAATTCTGACATTTAACTGAAAATTGTGATTCATAAACTCATAATTATGACTTTTAAACTGAAAATTATGACTTTAAACTCAAAATTATGACTTTTAATCTCAAATTTGTAACTTTTAAACAGAAAATTATGACTTTTAAACACAAAATTATGACTTTAAACTCAAAATTATGACTTTTAATCTCAAATGTGTAACTTTTAAACAGAAAATTATGACTTTTAAACAGAAAATTATAACTTTTAAACAAAAAATTATGACTTTAAACTCAAAATTATGACTTTTAATCTAAAATTTGTAACTTTTAAACTGAAAATTATGACTTTTAAACAGAAAATTATAACTTTTAAACACAAAATTATGACTTTTAAACTCAAAATTATGACTTTTAAACTTTTTTATTCATTGGCAGAAATTGGCTTCCATAAAATACTGTATTCTCATTATTCAAAAACACAACATAGGATCAGTTTTCTATTTGTTATGCATTTATTTATCACCGTTTCGAGAAGGGAAACGCGCTCACTCGCCACAGGAGCCGTTGTTTCCCATTGTTCGGTGCCGTTTGAAGTCTAATTACACGATGAAGCAGCACAACGTGTTCCTTTGATTTCAGGAAAGTAACTGTACTCTAGAAACCACCAAATGGAAGAGTAACTGTAAAATGCGTTACTCAAAATTATGATGCAGAATACGTATTTTTGGGACGTATATTTAGTTACTTCCTTCGTTTAGCTTGAAATAGAAACAATGCATTAGAGCTGCACGGTATTTGAAATGAGAGCGTTATGCAATATTACTCCGATATCGTAATTTTACTATATTTTTTTACACAATTGCTTCAGTTATTTTAAGACCAATATTTTCATGCCTTTAGTCAAACTGTCAAAATAAAACCAAGACCAAAAAAACAAGACTAATTTATACTGAAAAACTAAAATCATAACTAAAATTCCCGTCAGATGGAATAACTTTGGCGTTATTGCGATATATATTGAGTTTATTTTCAATATCGATCATTGGCCAATATTGTGTTGTCAAAACATAGTGCAGCTTTACAAAAGAGATGTAAATTTATTTTTAGATTAATCGATAATTGTGATTATTTAGGTCACAATATAATCGTAAAGACTTAACAAAAATTATAATTGTGAAATTTTTAGACGAAGAAAAATGCAGTTGTTTTTTTTAGTTCAATTAAAAGAAATGTGACGATTATAGAAGTCTTTTCTGCTCAGCCTTTCCTCAAAAAAGTAAACCTGAATATAAAGTGCTTTTTTAGCTGTCAAATTGATCATCCAGAAAGTTTGATTTCATAAATTCATAAAATACGTTGCACACCTGATCGAGTAAGTACAATTCACTCGCTCATTGACCACGGTTTGCTTGAATCAAGACGAAATGTGTTGATAAGTAATTACATATTAAATACATCTTTTTGCAGTGTTTGTTGTGTTTTGTAAATGTCCACTTGAGGGCAGCATTAATCTCTTATATTTACTGTCAACGATCTTTTATACATCATAAGAAAGGACACAGGCTCAACACGATGTGAAGATAAGAGTCTCCAGGTAAACATCATGACACTTTTAAATACTTTTGTGTGTTGCCCAGGTTCACCCCACACTCGCCCCCCCACGATGGCCCCACGATGGCCCCACGCTCGCCCCACACTCGCCCCACGATGTCCCACGCTCGCCCCACGATGTCCCACGCTCGCCCCACGATGTCCCACGCTGCGCACCCACGATGGCCCCAAACTCGCCCCCCAGTCGCCCCACGATGGCCCCGCACTCGCCCTGTGCTTGCCCAGTTGCCCCACACTCGCCCCACTCGCCCCCACTCGCCCCAGACTCGCCCCACTCGCCCCAGACTCGCCCAACACTCGCCACAATCGCCCACACTCGCCCAATGCCCACACTCGCCCAATGGCCCACACGCGCCCACACCCCTCGCCCCACACTCGCCCCACACGCCCCACACTCGCCCAATGGCCCCACACTCGTCCCACACTCGCCCTGTGCTTGCCCAGTGGCCGCGCACACTCGCCCCACACTTGCCCCAGACTCGCCCCACACTCGCCCAACTCGCCCCACATCGCCCCAACTCGGCCCACACTGCCCCGAACCGCCCACAACTCGCCCCACACTCGCCCCACACTCGCCCACACTCGCCCCACTCGCCCCCACTCGCCCCACGCTCGCCCCACGCTCGGCCCACGCTCACCTGCTCCGGGGCGTTGATGACGCCCGTGTTGTAGCCAAACTGCAGCGATCCAATGACGGCCGTGGCCACACTGTACAGAAGGTAAGGAGTGATCCTCTGCTTTGGCTGCAGTGGGAAAAAGAGGGCAAATTAGACACAAGAAGAGAAAAAATATGCAAAATATTCAATATCCGTTTAATATTTCAGTAACGATATTACGAGTTTTTTCTATTTTATATTTATTAATACAAAAACACAATAAACACATAAAAACAACAGTCCTACAAATGTGTTCATTTGATATTGGGATTTTTCAACCATTTATGTAGAAAATAGAGCTGCAACTAACTAATTATTTTAGTTGTTTTTAGTACTTTTTTTTCTTTTCTTAATTTTTTACCAAATAAAGATCTAGATTTAAGTGTAATATTGATAAAAGTCATAAATTGCCCATTGTTTTTTGACATTTTGTGTAAATAACGCCGCCTTTTCGTATGTGTCTTCTATGTGACAGTCCAGATAAACGGTTACAATTAGCAAAATACAACTACGAATATTTTTGAAAGTTAACTCGTCACAATTAGTCGATTAAGTCGTTGCACCCCTAATAAAAAGTGGAGGCGAGTCAACGTGATTGTTCAAAACGTGGCTAATTTTAGAAACGCCAATTGAATCGACCGATTTCTCATCATGGTCAATTCTGCCACGCATTATTCAGCCCCGCTACACAAACGTTATGCCCGTGTCAGTGCCTCTTTCCTCCGCGTGAACGGCCTGTTCCTGCCCCATTCACAAAGCGCCCGTTGTTTACTTTCAGGGCGCCGGTAATTAAGACACAATGAGCCTTTCTCCCTCCGTCCCTTGATTTCAGCTTTGCGCGTTCTCCTTCTGAGTTACAACAATGCACAGTGCGCAGTTTGGCCCGGCGCGCTTCATCTTTAGACATTTAACACGTTTTTTTTTTGCTTGAGTGCAGTTGTACAGACATTCCACTCACTAAATCACCTTTTTAATACGTTTATTCGGCCAAAAATGGGATTCTTGAGTCCATATAAATAAATGTTTTTGGTCTTTTCGACACGCAGAAGTTATTTGAACAGAGAAAAACCATTACAACCTTAGAAGAACAGGTGTATTCACACAAATTAAGACAGGAACTAATAAGAAAAGTGATTATATTTCAGTTAAAGGGTTTTTTACCCTGGATTTATTGAACACACCAATCCTCTCGTTATAAAGACCAGAGTAATAAAAAATACATGTGTAAAGAAAAGAAAAAAGATTGATAGATACAACTTAAGGGGCAACAAAAGACATCGAACAACAATAAAACACTTTTCTGTTTGTATATATACTTTTTACTGGATGTATGACTAATTGTTAGTGCATCTAACAGCATGTTCTAAATAAAATAAATTAAATGAATATAATAAAAAAAATATTAATAAATTAAATAAAAGGAGGTATAAAATAAAAAACATAATTTTTGAAAACTGTACTGGAATGATCCATTTTTGTTTCTACAAATGTGTTGAGTTTGTGGAACTGCTGACGTTTCTTGGAATTCTTGTGCTTTAAAATATAATATGGTTTAAACATTACAAGTCGTTTATACTTAAGCCTAAACCCTTTCAGCCGTGTCTCTGGTCATGTTGTTGTGTACTGCTTTGTCAGGCTGTAAATGACCAAATAATCTAAACTAAATCTACTGCGCAAGATTAGCTGCTGCTCTGGGTTACATCTTTATGGAGGGTTTTTTTACTACAGCGTTAGGTTCAACCCACTTTATGTTAGGTTGAGTTCTCACATCCTTGTTTGATCCCGGTTCTGTCCTGATGTGGACTTGGTCTGGTCCTGCTCTAGTCCAGTTTGGTCAGGGTCTAGTCCGTGTTTAGTCCGTGTTTAGTCCATGCTTTGTCATCAGTCCATGTTTAGTCCATGCTTAGTCCATGCTTAGTCCAGTCCATGTTTCGAGTCCATGTAGTCCATGCTTATCCATCTTAGTCCATGTTTAGTCCATGGTCATAGTTTAGTATGGTCATATTTAGTCATGTTTAGTCCATGTTTAGTCCATGCTTCGTCATGTTTAGTCCATGTTTAGTCATGTTTAGTCCATGTTTAGTCCTAGTCCATGCTTAGTCCATGTTTAGTCCATGTTTAGTGCTTAGTCCATGTCCATGTTTAGTCCATGCCGTTTAGTCCATGTTTAATCATGCCATGTTAGTCCATGTTTAGTCCAGTCCTTAGTCAGTCATGTTTAGTCCATGTTTAGTCCATGTTTAGTCATGTTTAGTCATGTTTAGTCCATGCTTAGTCCATATTTAGTCATGTTTAGTCCATGTTTAGTCCATGCTTAGTCATGCTTAGTCCATGTTTAGTCATGTTTAGTCCATGTTTAGTCATGTTTAGTCCATGCTTAGTCCATATTTAGTCCATGTTTAGTCCATGTTTAGTCATGTTTAGTCCATGCTTAGTCATGCTTAGTCCATGTTTTGTCATGCTTTAGTCCATGTTTAGTCATGCTTAGTCCATGTTTTGTCATGCTTAGTCCATGTTTAGTTAGTCCATGTTTAGTCCATGTTTAGTCCATGTTTAGTCCATGCTTTATGTTTAGTCCATGTTTAGTCCATGCTTAGTCCATGTTTTTATTAGTCCATGCTTAGTCCATGCTTAGTCATGCTTAGTCCTTATGCATGCTTAGTTTAGTCCATGCTTAGTCCATGCTTAGTCCATGTTTAGTCCATGTTTAATCCATGTTTAGTCCATGTTTAGTCCATTTTAGTCCATTTTAGTCCATTTAGTCCATGTTTGCATCCATGTAGTCCATGTTTAGTCCATGTTTAGTCCATGTTTAGTCCATAGTCCATGTTTAGTCCATGTTTAGTCATGTTTAGTCCATGTTTAGTCCATGTTTAGTCCATGTTTAGTCCATGTTTGTGTTTAGTCCATGTTTAGTCCATGTTTAGTCATGTTTAGTCCATGCTTAGTCCATGCTTAGTCCATGTTTTGTCATGCTTAGTCCATGTTTAGTCCATGCTTAGTCCATGTTTTGTCATGCTTAGTCCGTTTAGTTTATGTTTAGTCCATGTTTTAGTCCATGTTTAGTCCATGTTTAGTCCATGTTTAGTCCATGTTTAGTCCATGTTTAGTCCATGCTTAATCCATGTTTAGTCCATGTTTAGTCCATGCTTAGTCCATGTTTAGTTCATGTTTAGTCCATGCTTAGTCCATGCTTAATCCATGTTTAGTCCATGCTTAGTCCATGCTTAGTCCATGCTTAGTCCATGTTTAGTCCATGTTTAATCCATGTTTAATCCATGTTTAGTCCATGTTTAGTCCATGTTTAATCCATGTTTAGTTCATGTTTAGTCCATGCTTAGTCCATGCTTAGTCCATGCTTAATCCATGTTTAGTCCATGCTTAGTCCATGCTTAGTCCATGCTTAGTCCATGTTTAGTCCATGTTTAATCCATGTTTAATCCATGTTTAGTCCATGTTTAGTCCATGCTTAGTCCATGCTTAGTCCATGCTTAGTCCATGCTTAGTCCATGTTTAGTCCATGTTTAATCCATGTTTAATCCATGTTTAGTCCATGTTTAGTCCATGCTTTGTCCCAATTTTGAGGTCCAAAATGTTCTCAATAGACTTGTCCAAAAATGTATTAAAAAAAAGATTGTTGTTTTTAAAAAGGGTTTTTTAAAAAAAAAAGTTTTTTTTTGTTTTTTTTTAACAAAGGACAGTGATGGTTGCAACTACGCATGTGCAACGCCTCTAACCACTGCACCACCAATACTTTAAAGGTTCGATGGAGGCTAACCAGCATGTTTGTATACCATCCAAAAAAACACATTTAAAACAGAGAATTCAGTAAAACATTGGAATAACTTTATTACGTTACAGAAGCAGATTTGAAAGCAGGAAGTCTTGGTCTCGTGGTCTTTCGTTTACAGTTTCGTTTTAAGCTGAATCTCGTCTTGTCTGTTAGTCAGACAAATATCTGCCGTTTTAGTCATTGCTGATAACTTGTTTGTAACTTGTTTTGTTTTCGTAAGTAAAATGGCGAAAATGTATTGAATGGATGAAAATGACATGTGTTAGTCAGCAGCGTGACACTCTGCCTCTGAGGCGTTTGTCCAGTTAAGAAGCTGAAGGAAACTTTTGAATTAATAACGCTGAATCCTTTTGTGAAAATTTTTCCTGCTGCTTTTGGAATTAGAAGGGGCTTTAACTCATAACAGATTAAAACACTTGACAAGAGCTGCAACGAGTGGTCAATCTCGTATTTCTATTGAATAGAGACTTTTTCAATACATTCACATCTATCATCTAAATAAAGTTTGAAATGTGGTGACTGACGCTTTCTAGAGAATATTTATATTTTAGGCCTGAGCGCCACAAGCTGGCGAAAGGCTTAACGAAGTGCGGCTGCGAAAGCTCGAAGCGCGCACTTCAGGAGCGCATTACTTGCGCGCAAAGCGAATTGTTGGATTTGTTTTTTTACTCAGAGTGTATTCACAATCGAGAGAAAGAGTTGATTCACACGTCCTTTTTTTCCCTTTAGACTTAGCGGGACAATCCATTTGAACATCTGTTATGGACCAGCTCTGGAAAACAACAGGCGTCAATTCATATTGATCACTATTTGGTGTTTTCATTCTTTTGTGAAATTCTACAATCCTCTCAGTCATTATATCTAATTGTGCAAATGTGATCATCACAGCTTTATTGCCGCCTGTAAAACCATTTGAACGTCTGGAATGTGGGTCAAAAAATCCGTATCTTCCATTGTGATCTCTGAACACAGCAATCGTTAAACTGCTTAATATCAGTATCGCGTACTGCACATTGCTCTTCAGACATTGTAGTCTGTCTTTGAGGTTGGGATTGGAAGGATTATAGCAGTCTTGGAACAGTCCGTACATTGCTTGTTTAGTAATAATTTTGTGCTGGCGAGTTTTTCCTTTGACACTGTGCCCATTTATATTATCTGCAGCTAAGTAAATGCTGCCTTTAGGTAAGGTTTTATGATACAGTTCATCTCCTTCATCCAAAACTAAGTTCAAATCTGTGGTAGTGAGTTTTTCATTTTCATGCAGAAATGCCAGAAAGACCACGGCATTGGCCGTGCACTGTGTGTTCTCTCGTGCGTATTTATCTGAAGCTTGGGAATAAGACGCTCGCACTGACACCTCCTCTTGTGTTCGGCTGTGTCCGTCTACTATGTGAGCTGAAACATGGCTCTGTGCGAGGAGTGCCTTGGTTACCTGTCTTCGACTGCCTTGATCGTCAGCTTGTACTTCTATTGCGATGGCGTTTGTTGCGGGTTCATCCCGTTTCGCTGCTCTCCACCAATGAAACACCGCAGACTTTGGTGGCATGTTGTTTTTAAGCAGAGAATTGACAATCTTTGTTGTTGTTGTGTTACCTTTAATGGCGGTTGGCAGCCAATTGAAAAGGTGCATGTATCGCCACCTACTGTTGTTGCACGTCTTCAAAGTCTTCAAATTATATGTAAGTAGCTTCACCTTCTTCTTCTGTTGTGTTACTTTCTTCTTTAGTGGGGTTTTATGGCGGTTGGTATTCATTGTGTTACAATACCGTCGTTCTTTAGACTTTAATCTTTGGACCTTGATCTTTGGACTCTATTCTTTGGACTCTGTTCTTTGTACTCTATTCTTTAAACTTTACTCTTTAGGCTTTATTTTTTAGACTATGTCCTTTAGACTTTGTTCTTTGGACTTTATTCTTCGGACTTTATTCTTCGGACTTTGTTCTTTGGACTTTATTCTTCGACTTGATTTTTTGGACTTTAGTCTTTGGACTTTGTTCTTTGGACTTTGTTCTTTGGACTTTGTTCTTTAGACTTTGTTCTTTAGACTTTGTTCTTTAGACTTTATTTTTTAGACTTTATTCTTTGGACTTTGTTCTTTAGACTTTGTTCTTTGGACTTTATTCTTGAGACTTTGTTTATTCAGACTTTGTTGGTTAGACTTCAGTGGCTCCTAAGTCAAGCTCTGCCCTGCTTTGTGCATGAGCACTGATGACATCATAAATCACCAACATTCCGCCACATCAAAGTTCTCCCCTTTGTCTCTAGGGAAACATCTTCTGATTCTGATTCTGAGTGACATCATTGTACCGGATACGGCCATGCATCACGCAGTCACTCGCAATGGCTTGTTGCCACGGCGTCTAGTTATTATCATTGTGTGACTTACACAGTCACTATTGGTTCTTGTAGATCTTTATATTTATGTTTTATTTTATTATCTCTCATTATTCCAACCCGTTCCTCGGCACGTATCACCTTTTGTCCGATTTCAAAGTTCGTTTTGTAGATAATCTTTGTCTGATTCTTTGCGTTACTTTCGGTATCCCTCGGCCTTGTCAGTTTGTCTTGATCCGTTGTCAAAGATGCGACGTTTCCCTCTTAAGAGTGGCGGAATGTTGCAAATATAAAAATAATAAAAACGTAAATAAAGAAGAGGGGGAAAAAAGAAAAAGAAACGAAAAAAGAGATAAAAAAGTGTATGCATATATACATACACACCAAGAAAAGACCTTTTTTAGTTTTTTTAACGAAGACAGCAGCATTATTAAATAAAAAATAATACAATATTCTCTGTTAGAAGCGTGACCATGTGTTTTAAACGTCGCAATGTACAATATAAATCATTGTGTGACTAGTCGACCGCTACAACAGTTGTCAGTTGCAGCTTACTTATATTAAATGATGAAAGTTGGAAGAAGCACGGCGCTTATTTGTGAGATAGTGAGTGGTTATCAAGCTGTTACTGAACCTTTTGTCCACAAATGATGGCGCGTAAAATACCAACGCAGAACTCGATGTTATTCTGATGTTTTGTTATAAAATGTATCAAGAGTTATCTGTGTTCGTGGACATTTACAGCAGACGTGCGGCCTTTATCACCAGATGACGAGATCCTTTTTCTTGTGATTATGAACGTTTGGCCTGGAGGCTCTGAAACGTCACTGCTCCTGCTACTGCTGCGTCTCGGCGATGTTGGGAAATGGATTACTCTGAAGGTATTGAGTAAAGGCGTGTCCCCGTGTTGTATGAACCTGTCCGCAGACAAGTGTCGCGAGCTCAGGCCCAAACATGAAGCACAGGCGTTTGTCAAATGTGGAACAGACCTCGTTTTTGGCTCACACTGAACAGGATTTAAAGTGCTTTCCAGTCAAATAAAGTACCATTCTGGAGCTTTTGTGTCACTTGAGACTCCACTTATTTCTAGATTTCGTTTCATGAGCATTATTTTTATGATGAGTTTGGGAGAGATAGTGACATTTTGACTGATATAAGGACATTACATTTGTACTAAACTATAATTTATTAATTTTTTATTGTATATATATATATATATATTTTTTTTATTATTATAATTTTTTATATTAATATTTTTCTGACTTTGGACCAGTTTTTTTCTGGTCATATTCTGTGTTCTGTTTTTGTGTTAAATGTTTTGAAAAATAGAATAATAATAATAATTAAGCCCGTACGCAGCGATAAATGCCCTCGACCCCCCCTTGCGACTGCGGGGTATGAGCCACCGCAAAGAGCACACCTCTAATCCCCCCGTCTACATCACCGCTCCTTCAAAAACAGTATCAACTTCATACTACTTCATTCAATAATTTCACGACCGCACGGTTCGAGATAGTTATGTTCAGTGTGATGTGGAGAATAAGTGCCAAGTTTTAACTGTTAATGACAAAGTAAATGTTTTCTTCCCATTCAAAATGCCTGTAAACCAAAATGCATGTAGGTCCAAGGCAGTATTTGTCAGGTTGCCGTGGTAACATGCTTGCCGATAGAGATATATCGTCATTGGCTTTGAAATAATAACGAAAACTTTTCTGCCATTTTTTCCCACTAAAAAACTCCAGCTCGAGTCATGTGATTTTGTCACAAATTAAACCGTTATACATTTTTTCAGTTGTCTACGACAAACAGATTGTCTTTTATGAATTTTTAAATATCAAATTTGGAGAGGGCGCTAGAGCGCCATTTGATTAGCTAGCCACGACATTAGCATATCATTGCGTTCAGCTTTGTTGATCCAACATGGCCGACTTCCTGTATGATTTCGGGCGGGGTCATAATATAATTTTTTACATATGCTCACATGAATGATTTTTTGGAGTGAGCGTCATATTTTAACCTCGACTTTTTTGGCTTTGGCTTCCATTGGCTCACTGAGTTCTAATTTTCGATACCAGTCATGGGCATATTCGTCCTTGTTTACTACTGCGTTTTTCCGGCCCCCGGATACAATTCTAATAAGTCCGTCGTCGGGATGATTCTCGTCCTTCGGCTCAGGCCTAATAATAATTAAATACAATGCGTTTGTGAGAGATAGGAGATAGTTTAATGCCATATTTTTTTACTTAAATTAAATTATGTTGGTCCTACAGTCATCCGTTTTTTAAATGTGAATTAGAGCAGGCAACTTTGGCCTAAAATTAGTGTCATTATTTGGGATATAAGATTATTAGGTTACATCGGCGTTATTCAGGTCACAAGATAATTGTACGAACAAAAAAATAACAATCTTGACCATTTTAGAAGCAAAATGAAGTCTTTTTAGTTCAATAAACAGTCACATTTAACTTTATTTTGTCTTTCAGAAAGTTCGATTTTGTAAAGCCGCTCACAAACTTGAGGAACAGTAACATTTTAGACCACGGGAATGACAGAAAATTCAAGATTTCACTGTTGTTTAGTCACAATAATCGTTAAATCGTGATGGTTTTCCTCTTAAAATCGTGGCATCCCTAGTCACAAAAGAGAACACATTATTGATTATTAACTGGACACAGTGCTTCATGGAGACGTATGATGATTATCCTAAGGATATTTAAGTGACGGTTGTCTTTCTCAATCATTAAATGTGTTTTAAGTCTCTGCAGAGCCTCCACGGTCGGCGTTCATGCGACTTTAGGCGTAGATGCGATCTGTGTCTGGCCTCATTTTGCAACTGAACCTGGAAAATGCATCTCCAAATCTCACATTGCCCCGAAAGCAAATGACGACACATCATCACGCACGATAAATGCAATAGTTTGGTCGGGTTTTTTTTAAAAATCGTTTTATGTCCCTGCATTGTTGTGTTGGTTGACTTTATTTATTTATTTTATGTGGGCTATGTTAAATTTGGTTATGACAGTTTCCCCTCAGGATCTTTGAAGCGTTGAAGTTGATTGATTACACCAGAAGAATTACCTTTAACACAGGCACCTTTTAAGATATGTGTTCAGTAAATGCAAAACCTGTGCGCAGTAAAGTTTGAAAATAACGGTCAGTTTTGGGCGTTCTTTCATGACATACGCAGTACATTTTGGAGGGTTACACTGTGAAATATGGTCGTTGTGGTTGTCTGTTAGTTTGTGTAATAAACCTGTCGTAAATCCGTTGATAACTGCACGCTGAACGTTTCATAACCCACGCCGCAGAGTGTGAAACGTCTGCAGCAGGAAATCCTTTTTTAACAATGTCACAAACGCAGGTACGTTCCAACGTGAACGTGCGAGTATTCCAAACCTGCTGCTTCACGCCACGCCATTGTCCAGACCTGTCCCGGGGTTATCGCTGCACAAAGTGGAAAAGTACACACCGCCAGACCCTTACATGTGAATACCTGACTCCCATTCGATTACGAAACACCGCAACGAGATGTGGGGGGGGAAAACTCAAAATTGTGGGGAAATTGGCAAAAAGTCTGCAATTAAATCATAAAAACGCAGACGAAAGCGCAATTGCAACGTGTTTTTCTCATTTCGCTCTGCCCTAGTAAACAAAGTGGCGTCGTACGTGTCGTCAGTAATCACCGTTTGTGTCAAAAGTGGGCCAGTAAACCAGGCTTGAAACAAGTCAATTGATTTATCGCAACGAAACGGTAATTGAAATTGAGTAATCGTTTTCCGAACTCCAAAACGTGTGCGGAGAAAGTGGTTTTATGACAAGAATGACATCAAAATGACACAAATAATGCATTAAATTTAAACTGAAATGAGTGTTTTTAATGAAAAGGCGGTTTTGTTGTAAAAAATACTCAATGGGGATGTTCTCCAGCAGCATCTCTTTAACTTAATTCTGATTAAAGTTAGTAAAAAATGTCACAGCAAAAGTCCCCTTACCTTTTCATCTTCCATTCGCTGCATGGTTGTTGTTTTTCAGGGGCAAACCCACCCGCGCCTGAGGTCAAACTGTGTCAAACCGAAGCGAGCAGCAGAGCAAACCTGAACAAAAACCAACAGAGACGAGTGTGTGTGTGTTTTAGTGAAGCAGCCCCGGCGACAGTGAAGTTCAAAGCGTCTGCAAACCTGCTGCAGGAGAGACGCACGCAAGTGAGCGCCGTCGCTGCTGACTCCTCCCACCGCTACCCTCCCAGCAGGAGTGAAGCGAGGTCACGGCCCACTCCAGCACGGCCCGGTTCGACGCGCACTGACACTTGCTATGGAAACGCGGGAGCAGAGCAGAGCAGAGCGTTTCTTTTGTAACGACTGGAACGCACAGGGGTCGTTACACGCAGTTACGAGGCGCACTGCGTTCTGGTGCCACCCGTTCGTCTCCATGGAGATGTGATGGCTTGGTTCCACAGTCCGCCGCTAAACATAGCGATACAGAACGACAGTAGTTTTTCTCGTTTATAAAAGAAAAGAAAAACAGCGTTAAATCGTAAGTTTGATGCCGTCTAATAGAAAGTTATTTAAGTGCGTGAACTTGTGTTTAGGGCGAAAGGTTCTTAAACTTTTTTCACTGAAATACGTGTTACTTTCCAGTACAGCTGCAGTGATTATTGAGATGTTAACATTATAATCCTGTTTTGATCATTGTAATCGTTTTCTGGACTAAACAGACTCTAAAACATGCACAGAAACAGTGGTATTATCAAATCAAAATGTCAAAAAAGAAGAACCTATGTCTGATTTTCCGCAATAATACATTTTAATCATAAATATTGTCAATCTAGAGCCTTCACTCATCATATTTCAACTTTTACTTGGTTGATAATGTATTTAAAAAGTCTCAGTGTACAATAGAAATACTCGTTTGGACTGGTCGACTTTTGAAATCATCACTAATTGCAGTTTTACTTTTTGGGTTCCACCAGATCTAAACCTAATCTTATCGGGTCTAAACTAGGTCTAACCCGGGTCTAAAGGAGAACTAAACCATGACCAAAGTAGTTTGAAACGAGGTCTAACCCGAAACAAGAGCAAACCTGACGATCTCCATCACACAGAAGACATCTCGATCTTCAGAACATGTGCCACTCACTGTCAGCGATGGAAGAAGTGTTGTCAACACGTGCAAAACAATCACTCTACTAAAAGCACAAACAAACTCCATCGAAATGTTTTGAAGCGCCGCTTTAAAACTTCAAGACAAAAGAGTAGAGTTTGAGACTGTTCAAGCGTAAAATGTAGTGATTTTGATCAATATTTGTGCTGATATTTGGTCAAAAGTAGCAATTCTAATCAGTTTATTTTAGTTTTTTTCTCATTTCTAATTGCATGTGTGTGAATATATTGTTTGCTCAAAGCCAGTCAGTCAGCGATTTCTATTGTACATTTAGACATTTTTAAAACATTTTTGACCAAGTAAAAGGCTTCTAAATTGAGAATATTTACAAATAAAGTGTATTATTAATGAAAATCTGATTCTTTTTACCAGTCCGGTTTTAAAAAAAAGTCCAGATAAAAAAGCATCCTCTGTAAAAACACAAGTTCAGTACATTTACTTAATTACTTTACTGTCACTGCGCTCTCACACTCGATGACATAAAGCCCCCCCCCCCCCCACACGTGTGCGTTCGGAGCGGGCGCGGCCTCTGAAAGGGGGCTCTGTGCCTGTCGTGCCCTGCCCCGCGCCCGACCGCACTCGGAGGGGGCGCGGACACAAAGCCCGGTCATGCAGAAATCATAAGACCGGCTCAGTGGGCGGCAAACAAACGGGGGGAGCCTTCCTAATTCTTCATCAACTATAAGCTTCACCGCCCACTTAAAACCTTCAGGAATTTTACAAAGTTGTGGGCTATTTTTATTACATATATGATTTTTATAAATTGGACCATGCCTTCTTAGCTCGTCATCTTTGTGCATATAACATGCAGTACTTTTGGCTTATGAATTTCCACAGCACACTTATTCTCTGAAGCATGCTGGTTTGGGTCCTCTAGTGGCCAGATTGTTACATACAGTATTTCTTCCTTTTCTTGTTTTATTGCCTCTCTCTAAATCAGTATATTATAGAACATGAAGCACTGAATACTTTTGCACAGCATACAAAAAGTGGGGCCAGAAATGGGGCAGGGTTAAAAAAAACTTTTCATCCTACGCCTGTTCTTAATGTGAAATGTATTACTTGTACATTCTCATATTGATTAGAACAGATAAAATGAAATGAAACTGTTAAGTTCTTGTGACAATTTGCTCTGCTCTGTATATTTAATGTTGTCAAGACACTACCATATTCTTCTCAATTCAATACTAAAGAAAAATCTTGATTTAAAACCAGGTAAAAACACATTGAGATTGAGGCCTCTTTTTTCAAGAGTGGACTTATTTTTTTTAGTGCTCCTTTTTTCTTTTTTTCATTATTGACAAATAAATGTATCTAGTTTTGATACCACTTTTTTTCTTCTCTCTTTATATAACCGTGTGTATTAGATTTTAAAAAAAATGAAATCAGTGCAGATCTAAGAAGCTAATGATTTGAAGTTGTAAGGCCTAAAATAAAAGAACAGATCTTTCCATTAAAAAAATTCAAGGAACTAAGAAAAACATGATGTCCTTTTGAGTGATTCTTTGCGGATGGTGGTCACTCGTGCTATTTCTGTTTGTCTGGCCTCCCCTCATATGATGAGAGGATCACACAGGCAAGTAGCTCGATAAGACCTCCAGTGGCGCGGGGATCGTCTTGGCGAGGTTCAGGCGCTGCACACTACTCCCCAGGCCATTTCTGTTGTATCGATCCAGGCTGCACACAGTATTGGCCTTCTCCATTATCTGTGCTGCTTCTGCTCTTTGGCATCACCCACTACCCGCAAGACCAGCTCACTTTTGTCCTGGAGAAGAGTCTCTGCGAAAGTAACGAACAGGACACATTTGACTTAACAGAGTAGAAATTAATAATGTATTATGTTTGGATCATATTCAGATGTCTTGATTTTCAGAGAGCAAAAAGAAATCAAGCCTTTGGGGAAAAAAAAAAAAAAAAACCAAGTGACCTCACACAAAATGTGTGTTAAAATGTGAATTATTTCTTAACAGAGATTACTGGGTCTATTATTCTGAAACAAAATGGAAAAAAGGTAATGGAGGGTACAAAGAAAAGCTTCCTTAACTCCTCTTTAAATCTTCAAACAATTCCTGTTTAATTTAAACCAGGCAACACTTTAAGACAAAAACTGGTTCACCCTGATGACATCCAATGCAGTGAGGAAAGTTGTAAAGAGGGTTACAAGTGAGACTAAACGGCCACTTCACAAGAGGCTTTATCAGCACAGAAGACACGCAAATTCAGGACCCCAGAGCGCCGTGCATTTTCATCTTAAAGCCACAAAACACTCTTTTGAAGACAGTGAGGTGATTCTAAGCAGGAGAAGAGACAATTTGAAAGAGAAGTTAAGGAGGCAATTGAGACCAAACACTCCCTTTATCAGGAGGTCCCGACCTGTGGACAGGACTTGTGATATAATTTCTGATATAAAATGTAGAGATCAAAGACCTGTTGCTGCTCAAACTCAATATGAGCTCACTATTTTTATAGTTTAAGCTTAGTGAGATAAACTCTTCATGTTGTGAATCAAATGAGCGCATTCTGATTTTATTCAGTGTCCAGCTCTTCAGCTATCGATTATTTTCTTCGATTAATCGAGTAATCAGTTAATATTTTTTTACATTCTGAAATTTTTTTTAGAAGCATTTTAAATAAGCATTATACTTCATAGTAATTGACAAATAAGGAGTTTCTGCTCAAAATAACACATTTTATTTTTAATTTCACCACATTGTCCCCAAAACGGCTACACTTTACTCATCAGTCCAAACTGTTCTGTTTGTATATAAAGAATATAAATAGGACTAATTAATTTGTCATCAGACTGTTTGTAAACAGTTACAGTAGCTATGAATTAATTTGCGTTTTATGTCACATAAATTAAAATAAGAAACTTGTTTGTAAAACTTTGTTGGTGAGCCCAGTAATGCTGGTGTTTTGAGCTGTAACTCTGCAGTCATTTGGCAGCATTAGCTCCGGGTGCAGCTCACTTTAGCCTCTGTGTCTTTGCCCCTGTCATCGCAGACTTTCTGTTTCATAATCGCGGTCCTCCGTGCTCTTTCACACAATTAAACTCTGCTTCCCAGTCACACTCTTGAGTTTAAAATACGGCTCTTTTGTGCTTTAGTTGCCGCAGGTTTGTGTGGAACAAGTTCCGTAGAAAACTAAAGCACCACAAGTTGTTGCTTGCGTTCCACGTGCCTCAAATTCATGCAGTTTAAATCAAATACGTAAATGAAATTAATCATCAAAGCAATCAAAAAATAATCAACACTTTTTTTTGTAATCAAATTACTCGATTTACTCTATTAATCGTATCAGCCCTAATATTAACACTTTATTACACTCTGACCTGTGTTTTTACCTGTGGCTCCTGATCTCTCCAGGTTTGCACTGGTTTTGATATTTTCCTCACAGAGCATTGTCACAGAATTTTGTTTTCTTGTTAGTTCCACATTAGCGCCACTTTTGGCACAGCTCTAACTTCCACAAAACCATCTCCTTTCTTTCTTCCACGTGTTTCCCAAAGCATCACCCTTGGCCTTGGCACTGTTTAGCGTTCATGGACATGGTTTGTACGGGGCCAATGACTTACAGTGCTTCCCAAATTCAGTTTTCTTTTATCAGAGCAAGTAATATTTTGCTTCGAAAATGAAATGATTTTGAATTTCATATTTCAGTTTTGCTGTGGTAACAATATATGATGGTGAATTTTCTATACTTTGACAGTTTGAAAGTTTACTTTTTTGAGTATACTTGGTGTCTGTTTCCTGTCGTCATCGTCAGTCACTGTCTGCTCTGTGTGGGTGATTTGACAGCAGTGATGGACATTGTGCTAATTACATATGTCCTTAATGTTGTTGCTAAAGAAAGCTGTTATTATTGCCTCTGGGGTTATTGTGACTTTAGATGTCAATGTCCACTTTTTTTTTGTTATATTTTTGAAAGTTTGACACTTTGGACAACCACCCTCAATTTATCAGTGTTAAATGAGACCTATTGTGCAAAATCAACTTTTAGGAATTTTTCTCCTGCAGACCAGACTAACCTGGCCAGCTAAATTAATTCTCGTGTGAGCCAGGGTAGACAAGACGCCATTGCTCCGCTAATCCCCATGTTCACGCTCCCCATGTCACGCTCCCTGCTCTTTACTTGCTTCATTCTACAATTTTATTTTCTCTAATGGTGACACACGTAGGATTCAGTAGCACTGCATAGCCATTCGGACACAAATGAAAGAAAAAAATGCTGTTTGGACTTGTTTGTTAGATTAGTCTTTTTAATTGACAGCTCTACAGTCAATCCTCTGGCAGTATTAAAAAGCATGGGGTTTGGAGCAGAGTTCAGACACTTTTGAGGAATAATTTAAACTAAGTTCAAGTGTGGGCTGCCCTACAGTGAACAGTTCCTTATTACATCCATATAAAATAGGGTCCAACAGATATGGATTTTTGGGGGCCAATAGGTTGAGCGGCTGATTGTTGATATACCTACCAATTTATTTAGTAATGTTGAAACGGTTGATTTGATAACTTGGGTCAGGCGGTTTTCGGGTTTATTTAAGTCATATTTATTCTTACACCCTTTTTGATTGAATATTGTACTATTGAAGTCAACAATCCTATAGTATGGTTAGCCTAATTTGCACACGTGGTTCATCAATATGCGTAAATGCTGACATTAAAAAAAACAATTCACAGCTCATTCACTTGCCAATGCCCCTTTTGATGATCTGCTTTTATGTTGAAATCATCAAATTGTGACTCACTGTTTTATGTAGCTCTATTGTCAAACACAGACACTTTACCACGTTTAACCAATTACAATGGAGTGTGACCTTTCTGATGCAGATTACTTTAATTACCTCATCAAGGCAATATACTAAATGTACATGAGTTGGATAAAATCGGTATCATGATCCAGCACCAAGAAAATCAGTATATAACTCCACCCTAAGCTACAGACAAAAACAAATCATCTCAGAAATCTGTCTGAGATCTTAAAAACTTTGGTCCGAAAGTCTCCAAAACTACAACAGCACATTATCTACCTACATCAGCATAGATTAAATTAGGGGTGGCAATATTATGAAAGTTTTGCAGCTGTACTTATTAGGCAAATACGTACTCGCTCCCACAGTTACGACTACGCAAACCTCCCACTCTAAGAATAGTCTCTGTAGAATCATCATTTTGTTCTCTCTGAAGTATTGCCTCTGACGCACTCCAGCACTTCTGTCATTTCATCCCACTACCAGTTGCTGTCGTACACGCATCTACTGCACCATAATGTGCTAACAACCATCAGTTATTACCTTTTGCTGGTCAACATTTTCCGTCATTTAGTCCCAGATCTCGTTGATGTAATATTTTAACATTTAAAGGTTACGGAGAAATGGTGTAGTCAGCAGAATTTAGCAGGCACTGACGTGGAATTTTATTCTGAGCTTGCAGGCTGAAGAAGGAAAAAAATGTACCTCTTCCCAAAAACAGAATGATAATAAGAGATTATTAAGCAGTACCCCCTAGTCTTCTTAATTTAATCATAAATTATGTTAAAGTAAATTAATTGCCTTGGGAGAAAAAAAACCCTCTTTTGTTTTCAGTAGTCATCAGAATCTTATGTCCGCCATGTTTATGTTACCATGTTTATGTTACCATGTTTAGTGTTGGGAAGTAACTGAGTACACACACCGAAAATACTATGATGTGCATCATGATAAATCACAATACACATCGTACATGTCTCAATGTGAAATTGACTGATGTGCACTGAAAAAACATTAAAATAGCCCCGCAGACACATCCTGACTCCCACTGAGTCCGCTGTGTGTCTGCGCGGCATCTCCGCACTAATGTCACACGTACAAATGTGAGAAGCAGATTACTATCTCCTCTCGTACATGCTTGTGTGCTTAACACAGCTCTGCTGACACGTGGAGTCAGAAACTGTTCTCCATGCTTTAAACTTCCTCTGTTTGTGAGGGAGGCGAGCTGTGAGCGAGAGGCGGAACGGAGGCACAGAGGGCCACACACACACACACACACACGCACACACACACACAGGGACAGAGCGTGTGCACGGACAAAGCAGACGGTGGTCAACAGCATGGTTCCAACAAGTAGTGCTTCCAACAAGAAAATCTGGAAAAACATTTCACCAAACTGTCGTAAAGACACAGAAACACTTTATGCAGTAAAGAAGTTGACCTGAGAATATGATAGGCCCAGGCCAAATGCAACAAGAAAAAAATCTAATATGAAGAAGATGTGGCCTATATTTAACTAAAATATAAGAGAGGCTATATCTAGCCCTATATGCAGGAAAAATTCAATCATTAAAAGACAAAATAAATTATTTTGCTGTTTTTTTGTCCCGATAATGAGACGAGCATTTTCATTTTCATCGTGATGAATCAAATCGTAGGTCCTGAATCGCGAACCAAACCAAATTATGAGATTCCTGAATTGTTACACCCAGAAAATGTGTATTCAGAATACACATTTTTAGTCTGTTCTGGTACAGTTACTCTTTCATTTGGTGGTGTTCGGATTACAGTTACTTCTCTAAAATCAGAGGAAGACATTGTGGTATTTGAGCTTATTATTTAGGCTTCAAACTTCACAGAATTATACAATAGACTCAAATTACGTGGTTAAAGGTAATGTACAGTACCTGATTTTTACATGTAAACAACATGGAAAATCAGACCTTATTAATTTTAATCTCTTTACAGAAGTCCAGATGTATCGCTCACTTACCTAATGCATTCCCAGCATCTGAAATATTTACCACAATGAGTTTAAAAGCACTTTTCATGAGTATCTGAGGCCAGAGCAAGTTTTGCTGTCATGGTAAAGTTAACAAAGTTAACAACAGGCGCACTTCCTGCTTTACAGAGAATAACACACTATAATTGGATAATTGGATTCTCTCTTGCACAAGTTTAATGCAATGACGAGAAACGCCGCAAAAAACCCTAGTAGTGGTGGGTGAAAGGCCAACGATCAACAAAAGGATTCTGGCTTATACTGATGATACGATGATCAAAATGACCTCAAACAAGATTACATAACTCTAAGTGTAACATGACTACATTTTTAGAAAACTTTCACCAGATTTATTATTTATCTTTTTAAGCATGACCTCACTCTCTGAACCACATCACTGTATAAAGGCAAATAGAATAGTTTTAGGGGTATATAGTACCATTCTAACCTATCACAGGCTTTATACAAGAATAACAAAATAATAAACTCTTTTTGTCAATTCTTGCTTTTTAGTTTTTTTAGTTAATACATTGACAATATTAGTTGTATTAAGTCAAATGGGAAGAAAATCCAAGATGTTCTTATAAGAATGTCCTGTACAGTCCAACAGAAATACCTCTGTATTGTTTATGTATCCGTTTCACAAGCAGAAGCTTGTGTGCCACATTTGCATAGGATAAGATTAAAGACTGGTTATGGTCCCAGAGGAAGCTTATTCTAATGTTTGTGTCACATAGGGATAATCATCACACTGAATTGTTGCAGTGTTTCGTTGTGCATATTTTTTACACATTTCTCTGAGTATGTCCTTCAGGTTTCAAGCTTCACAACCTAAATAAAGCCACTCACTCTAGTTTAACTTCTTCCACATGTTACGCACTGTTACGTAATGTCATGTTCCCGACATGTCGGGTTTCTCACTTGTTGATTGATTGTTGATGGCATTCATACTAGGCAAAAAAAAAAGTAATTAGAACCAGTAACCAGTTCGTGTTTTTGTGGCAATCTGTATCAGTAGCAATGCCATATTGGTGTGTCCTGTTTAGCTGGATTGAAGTTTCTCACCAGAGGGCCTCTGTGATTGACACTTGTAATAGACAGCCGCATGAAGCTGTTATAATATTCAATCAATGCGCAGTCAATCTGATCAAGGTGAGCTGCCTCTCTGCACAGCTTGTGAAATTTGGTCAGTACAGGAGTATCGGAGCTGAAGAAGCAATTTCCACAACAGCCACTGTCCAGGTGTCCAAAAGCCACTGTGCACTTCTTTTCTCACTTTTCACCAAGATTTTCCACTGCGTTAGTAAAATAAAATACGAGAATTATTGTGAGAAAAAGCATCACAATTTAATGATTATTCATGATTATTACTAAGACTGTGAAATCTTGTTTTATCACATTACTATTTCTCAAATTTGTTACCAACTTTTTAAAATTGAACTGTCTGAATGACAAAATAAAGTACTTTATATTTTGATGTATTTTTTTAAACTATAGATTGAATTAAAACCACTTAATTTTGCTTCTAAAATAGTCACGATTATTCTTTTTTATTTCTTACGATTATATTGTATATTTGTCTTCTCCTCTCATCACCCTTTGTCTCTCCACTCCTCCTCTCATCACCCTCTCTCTCCTCTCATAGCCCTTTGTCTCTCCTCTCCTCCTCTCATCACCCTCTGTCTCTCCTATCATCACCCTCTGTCTCTCCCCTCCTCCTCTCATCACCCTCTGTCTCTCCTATCATCACCCTCTGTTCCTCTCCCCTCCTCTCATCACCCTCTCTGTCTCTCCTATCATCACCCTCTGTCTCTCCCCTCCTCTCATCACCCTCTGTCTCTCCTCTCATCACCCTCTGTCTCTCCTCTAATCTCCCTCTGTCTCTCCCCTCCTCCTTTCATCACCTTCTGCCTCTCCACTCCTCCTCTCATCACCTTCTGCCTCTCCACTCCTCCTCTCAGCTCCCTCTGTCTCTCTACTCCTCCTCTCACCCCCCTCTGTCTCTCCTGTCCTCCTCAGCTTCCTCTGTCTTTCCTTTCATCTCCCTCTGCCTCTCTACTCCTCTCATCTCCCTGTCTCTCCTGTCCTCCTCAGCTTCCTCTGTCTTTCCTCTCATCTCCCTCTGCCTCTACTCCTCTCATCTCCCTGTCTCTCCTGTCCTCCTCAGCTTCCTCTGTCTTTCCTCTCATCTCCCTCTGTCTCTCCTCCACTCAGCCCCCTCTGTCTCTCCTCTCCTCCTCTCAACTGCGCAGACAGTGGGCGGGTCAGTGTTACCTGTCTGACTGCAGTGGATCAGGGGAGAATTGGCGCTTCCTCATGTTGTTCTGTGTCACAGTGGATCACTTTCACCTCTCTCTGCGCGGTGCAAACTGGTACCGCTGTGCTCATGTTTCACATTTACCACGAAAAGCACATGGGATCATAGCAGGAAGGTGGCGATATAAATGCACATGCAACATATGCCGATATGACAGGCTTTATTTCGACAAATGAGCTCTCCGTTTGTGGAGTTAGTTAACTAGACCAGTTAGTTAGACTCGGAAAGGGAGGAGATGAGCCTAGGGGGACACAGCAGAAGCACAGAGCGACAGAAGGGCGCGGAGAGGGACAGCGCGCATGGTTCAGGCAGTTGCCAAAGCTGTGGCTTGTCCTAAACCCGAGGCAAAACGTGTGTGTTGTTTGTTGCGGAAAACACTTCCCCACCCCCCAAAAGAGGGGTGCGCTCCACATTTTGAGAAGCTCTGGATTAACCGAATGATCTTGACATCTTTAGACTAGAGAGCCAAAAAATACTGTCAGAAGAAGAAGAACTTTTAAATTCTAAAATCAGAAACGTGTTGAAACATGCCTGTAAATGTCAGGGTAGTATCACACAAAGTGTGAAAACAGTCAAATGAACCACAGAAGTATAGATATATCAAAACAATATCATGCTGATGATATATCACCCACCTACAATAATCTTCTTTCGCAGGACTACAAATGAGACCAATGCAAGTACATCCTCAAATATAACGTGCATTCTTTTTCCTTTTAAAACGGTTTCCTGTTCTGCCATCCATACTCTGATGTTTTTTGTCTTGCTACATATCTCTGTAATGTTAAAATAAACAGTACTTTCATGAGCAAGAGACAGCTGCCTCTGTTGCAAAAACAAAAAGGTTCTCATCATCACGGATCATTTAGCATTTGTGATGGCCGCTTAACTCCTGGAAAAAGTATAGTAATAACAGTAATAGGCTGTGTGTAATTGTGGTGTTTTGCGTTAAACAGACTTGACCAGCACATGCCTTGAATCACCCACACGTACGCAGCGTTCTGTCCCGATGACACAGACATGGGCCAGATGGAGCACACTGTGTGGGACAGACCAGCTGTTGTTCCAGCAAAATGAACTCGAGAATTAGTGCTTCAGTCGTGTGGAAAAGCAACCCATCCCAATGCTGTGAAATATTAGATTTTTGACCAAGATAATTTGAAGTCTATTCAACGTCACTTCCTACGGTTTGATGGTTGTTTGATAGATTGGTTTCCAATGTCTGGTCAGTAATTCTCAAGAGTTCAAACTAACACGTAGGCACACGTAGGCTTTTCATTTACCACCTTGACAAGTTAAAACTATTCCTTATGGCTGAACCAAGGCTTCTTGGTGACCAAGTACAAAAACGTGATTAAAAACAGGACTAACCCAAGACTGAATCAATAAAGCAATGTTTGATCAGAGGAAGCTTGCATATCTATGAAAACCACAAGTCTAGATTAACTCTGTTATTAATGTGGCGTTTTATCCTAAAGTAAAGAGGTCTTAGTTTCATAGTGCTGTAGTGAAACAAAGATTAATAAGTATGTAATGTAATTACATGTAATTACCCTGCTTTAAACAATAGGATTACTTTTGTTGAGTGGCCAATGACTCTTGAGTCACAAAGTTGTAATGACTGATTAAGTATTTACTTTTCCCAGGTCACCCTTGTAAATAAGGTTTCGTTCTCAATGGTTTTCTTACCAGGTTAAATAAAGGTTTATACTTTTTTATTTATAATTAAAGGTTTCTTATTTGCTTGAATATAACAATTTTTTGTTATTTTATTTTAGTTTTATTCACAGCACCAAAGTACATTTAAAAAGGACACATGTAGTGTAGTATCTGGCTCTTGAGCCAGTCTGTACTTTTTTCCTCACTTCACAGAAATCTTTCAACACATAATGGTTTTTGCTCCGCAGACATGCGTGCAGAATATAAAGTCCCCAAGCTGCCTCCTCAACACAGACATCCATCCATCACTGTTGAAAATAGCAAAGGCAAAAGTATTATCGCAACAATTATGAATTATCCACATGCAGTTATTGATAAATAATGGTAGAAGTGGACATTGAATTAAGTAGTAATACATGTTGAGCTTGTCTTGATTGAACGGCTTACTTTCTACAACCCAATAGTAAAATGGTATTGATTTGCCTAATTAATCTTCTCCTTGTTTCAGGGACAGCCTGTTGGCCAGTGTCACTTCAACACCCGGCTAGTTTGCATGGAGAAGGAGATCATTTCACCTCGAATGGAAAAGATGAAGTTGGGACAGATCGACAAAACAAAAGAGCCGTTCAGTGTCCGAGCCAAGCCCTTTTTCGACATCCACGCATCCAGAAAGGTAATACCATCAATACCTTTACTGTAAAAATTCAGTATTGTTTGAGTTATTGCACCACGCCTAACTGGGTAGAACCTTTTGGCTGCTACTGTTCATCTTATTGCTGCTGCCAGTTGCTGGTATGTAAAATCACTTTTAAGGAGTTGCTCCTTTTCACATGCCTTCAAATGCAGTGCCGCCGGCATTTTGGTCTTCATGCATTTCCATATATCGCTGGAGGGAAGGTTGACATTCACAGAAGAGTGCACACATCATGTTGTAGCATATTGCACCACAGAAATATTCACTGCATTAAAAGCAAAGTCATCCTCAGTTGAAAAGTGCTTGACACATTGTAGCTTTGTTTTGATATACAAATTATGTTGGGGCACATTGAGATAATAAGCTAATTCAAGTCTTCACATTAGCTGTTGCTATACAAAAAGATCCTGAATTTTAACACTAACACTTTTGTCTCTGCCTATCTTGAAATCAAGCCGCAGGGGTTCATGGGATCTTCCATTCCAAATCCATTGTCAAATGAATATGCTAATTATTGCACTCAAGAAGGTAGATGGAGCACTGTCTTACCCAGAAGGCAAACCTGTCAAAAGACAACAAAACCAGTCTTATTCTTTGCGTTGAACCCACTGCATATTACAAAAGGAACGCTACATGCTGAGCTCTTGAAGAGACGGAGAAAATTATTGAATATATTCGGTCGAGTCCAAATTATAGGTAACCACTGTTACACAAAAAGGTGTTTTAAAGTGGTTAAAGGTGCATAATAGAACTTTCTGGTGAATGTATGGCATTAAACTTATCTATTTGGAGACAATCAGATGACACCATGAGGGCTAACTTACAGATCAGATCTGTGGAGAAGCAGCCTCACATGTTTTTCAGGATATTTTCTTGCAATAATAATGAATGCCATACTGTGGGACATTTCAGACAAAAAACATCTCTGGAGCTGAGGAGAAAAGTTGGTGTCTCTTTAAAGCTTTGTGTTTTTTTCAACTTGGTGCTAGAAAATGAACATTTTACCCGACTGGTAATGACTGTTGAATATTTGACTGAGAAATAAAAGCATTAAAAGCTCGTCAGGGATGATTAAAGCTAGTAAGACATTAGTTAGCTACATGATAGTTTTCCAGTTAGTTAAGGAGCTGTAAAAACTTGAAAGTATAACCAAAATGTGTTCAAAGTGCTTCCATTTGATCTTTGAAAAGTTGTGAACCTTTGTTGTCACCATTTGTAACAGAAGATGATTGTGAGGTAGAGAAGATTTATAGCTCCTTGATTCCTCAAAGCTTTGCACCATGGCCCTCAAATCAGGCCAGTTGGAGGTCAGTGCACATTTAATTTGATCTTTTGCTTGAGCCAAGATCAGACAATCTGGACCCTTTATTCTCACCGCTGATCAAAGCTCACGGAAGGCTGAAGGGTTATACTGTAAACCACGCTACTCTTTATTCCACATATTTTCCTTTGCCAACGCATATATCTTGTAGTGGTCTTGTTATTGTATACTGACAATAAAATGAACTCTTCCACTCCCTCCCACGCTGGTTGGAGATGGTCTTGAAGTGAAGTAATTTTTTTCTGACTGGCTTATTGTTCCTTTCCAGTGCCCCTCTGCATCCCCATACAGTCATATTCCTGTAGTCTGCGACATTAGGAATGAAGACGCATGATTAATTCCGAGGCACACAACCGCCCCCTTGATCACCACACAACCAGAGCCTCCGGTTGGGGGGTATTTCAAGCGGCTGTTTTCCATCTTCAACACTTGACCATTCATGCCACCACGGGTCTGGCCTCTACTATAAGGGCCATTTATCCTTTAGCTTCCACTATGGTCATTATTTCACAAAGAAGTCCTTTCAATATTAAACAGGTCTTACAATGGGAAAATACTGCTCAATATTTCTGGACTTTCCCTTTCCCTGGTTGACAAAATAGATTTAGGTGATTATTCTGAATTCAGGGGGAAGCTATTAGTGATTTGGCATGCAGAGTGGAGACAGATTGATTTTAACATTGTGTTTGTCACAGTGGCTGGTCTGGCCTCAGTGTCTGTGTTCCTGGCATCGAAAGCCAAGCATCCAAAATCCAACTTAGGAACTTGGTATTTGCATTCTGCAAGTCACTTTTTAGTTAGAAGTTTTTCAGATTTATTTAGTAGAATAATAAAATAAAACTACAAAAGTTGCCCAGTTGATAAAATTTCAATCGAGACCGAGATCTAGTCGTGTCTTTGGAGCAGAGTTTTATGTGTGTGTGTGTGTGTGTGTGTGTATGTGTGTTGAATGGCACCGATTTAAAGTCTGTCTTGTTTATCTTCATGAAATCAATACGGAAAGGCATTTAAAATTCTTTGAAAAGACAAAATATAATCTAATAAAAAATCAAGATCGATCAATATGAAGCATAAATGTATTTTTACCATATCGCCCAGCACTAGCACAGTGTTGGTAAATTAACCTTTTGTTGATGTACAACTTTTCCCCAAGCCTTTTGTGCATTCATAAATCACATGAAGAAAAAAAAAATCCTTTGAAGGTTTATGATTGTGTGTTCTGTTCTGTGATGCCTTTATGACACTATTAATACGTTGTGATACTGAATCTTTGAGAACATTTATATTTTATAGTAGAATGGAAGATGTAAATAGCACTTGTGTTAATAAGTCCTGTGATTTTGGATGATTAAACTTGCACCCGCTTCACAGTTCACCTCGAAGTGCAGCATCGATGTATGACTGTAGCTCAACATCACTTCCCAGAACAGTGCAGAGGTGGATTCCTAGTATGCAGTGTATGCACTAGTGATGGGAGATTAACCGATTTGCATCGATACACCGGATACATCGATGCAGTTCCAGTGACAAAATGGTGCATCGGACTTTCTATTGTTTTCTTGTTATTTTTCTTGAAACACAGACTGAAACGCTCCCAGACGAAACTCTCTGCATCTAAAAACATTACATTTGACTGATTTAGTCAATTTGAACGTAGTATTCGTTTGCCTCTCTGTTGTCTGCACTGAGCCTTAAAGTCAGTCAAATCGGCGGCGGCACAGGGCTGATGCTTTTGTTTACATGCATATTAAGGAGTTTACATTCATATTAAATTACCATGCACTCTCAGGCCTCAAACATAAATAATACAGGGAAAAACACTGTCTTTATAAACAGGGCTAAAACATCACCAAATGTCTCTGTTACTGAGCTTAGGGCAAAAAGAAAGCAAATGTTGATATTGTATTTTTCTAGATTTAAACTTTCAAATATTCCTGTGAGAGGAAAATTGAACATAGGGCTGCCGAACGTCAGAGAAAATAAGTTCTACACGGACTAAAAAGTCGTTTTTGGGCATTGTTGACTTGTTGGTCACACAAGCATTGGACATTTTACCCAAATCAATCTACTTTATAGCATATTTAGCTGCAAGACTTTTCCATCGTTTCCCATTTAAACCAGTGGAAGTTCCGCTGGACCGGAAGTGAGATTACAACGGCAGTGCTGATCACGTGGGAAAACAGGGAAAAGTGGGCGGGGCGAAATAAGGCGAAATAAGGTCAATAGTTTCCAAAAAACCCTCAAATAACCTACTGTAGCTATAAATATTCACGTTAATTGAAAAAAACTGTTTATCTTGACATCCCTGAAGTGATGCTCTGCAATGTGGAGGAGTAATATTGTACAAACATAACAAATAATCGGGCTATTTTAAGTAGGCCTATTTTAGGCAAGGCAAGTTCATTTGTAGAGCACAATTCGTATACAAGTCAATTAAAAATGCTTCATGCAATATATACAGGCAATAATTTACTCCAAATGAAACCAAATTCAACATTGCCCACCTATGTTTATAAAGACACAGCATCAGACTAAACTGGGTGGATAAAAACTGAAACAATGTATTTTAAATGGATATTGAGGTGCATATCATATCGGACAGATATCTGAGATTCCCATCACGAGTATGCACTATACTTTTGATCGACGTGACCAGGTGAAAAGCTGTTGTCCTGGTGTTGACAGTGAATACAGAACATGGCGTGAGTCTCTTGTGATTAACGTGCTTCCAATTGGAGTATTCCCTGCTCATGAATAGCTCCAGTACAGTACCCTTTTCCAAACTGGATTAAAATGCAGGGCACGTTCCCATTCTTGTTTGAAGCTGTCTTTAACCAGCAATCCTGGCTCTCAGATAAGCTTTTGTAAACTCAACAATGTGTGCCAGTAAAGAAGCATGTATGCCTGTTTGCCTGTAATATCAAATATCAGTATAATTATTTGACAGCTTGAGTTAATGCTCTTAACATGTAAAACAATGCTTACAATTCAATACATGAGATTGTAATTTCGAGTCCATTGGCAGAAGATACAAGCGTTTTTGCAAGCAATGAAATATTAAGCCTGGGATTACATTTCTGGTCATTTTTCAGACCACTGATGCCAGCTCGTAATTTCGTGGCAACATCCACTTTTTCAGAGAAAGTCTGCTCTGTCTGGGATTGCAGAAAATTCTCTGTTGTATCTTTCCAATTACCAGGTCTAAAACGGGACAATATCAGGTCTAAACTACATAGGTCTGTATTAGGACTACTCAATTAGTTCTTAACTAGTAGGGCAAGGACTTGGAGGACAGACATGGGCATTGAATTGACTCCAATTTCAGCAAATATTTAAACTTTGTACACACACACTACAGTTTGAGAATCACTGTATTCACAAGTAACTCTGAACCCTTGTGGGTGCAAGAAGTATCTTATGCACTATTTTGTGATAATACAGAATACATTCAAAAATAATATCACTCCAAATTCCAATCAACTCATACTTTGAAACGCTAAGCTCTTGGCTGAGGTAATATTCAAATGTGATTCAGTCCTTTCATCAAAAGGAAATTGTGTTAATTTTTCTCTGTCAGCTGCAAAACATTTTAATATCCCTCTTCATTAATCATATGTCAAAGGGCATCAGGATGAAGTAACTCTGTGTCGGAAAATTAATCCCATCATTTGATCCGAGAGACACAGTTTTGGACATCAGACCTGTCCATCCCGTTATCTTGGTGACAAACTTTTTTTTTTTCTTTGTCCGAGATTGAGTAGGATGGGGACCTTGGAGTAGATTCTTTCAAAAGATTGCAGACTTTCTGTGGAGCTTGTACCTAATCACAACCAGTGAGATTAAGCCTCAGCTACGTGCTGAATACAAACGAGGCAAAGACAATTTTAGCTTCTGCTCCAATGCAAACCGTAAATTAAGGGGTGAAGACGTTCCGGTTTAATGCACTCAATCACATTTGATGATGCATAAAGAATTGCACTGTTTTCACCTGCTGCCCCTAAAAATTTTAGAATTATTCAAATGGAAACCACAGACGAGAACATTGTAATATAGACTCAAAATGGACATTTTCAAACATGCTATAAATAGTAATGTTCATAATCCAAAAACAAGTTAAACAGAAACGGTCAAACAGCTTTTTCACATTTTTTATTTTATTCTACATTAAATGATTTTCTCTTACTGCATGACTGATCAGTTAAATAATTTACTGAGCAATAAGTTAATCAAGTTTACATAGTGGATCGTGATGTCTTTCTTTGCACTTTTTATGACTATGATGGTTACATTTAAAGAATGGCTCGAAAAAAGAATCAAATTTCAATCAAATTTCGATACAGTTGTTTAATATCTTCAATGATTTTCTTTTTTTTATCAAGAGGTCTACACCAATCCTCTGTCAGTATGTGGTTTAGAGCAGTGTTCAGACTTTTAGGAAAACATTTATTTTGTGGTAAAAGGCACTGATTAAAAGGCTGTCTGGTTCGTGTTCAGGAAATCAATATTAAAACCAAATTTCCTTTGTTTTTGAAAAGAATAATGCAATCGAAAATGGAGATTAGTCAATAATGAGAAAAGTAATTGGGCTCTATCTTTATGGGAAACGCATCACACTACACCGAACCTGACCACAATATCACAATAAATACTTCGCTGTCACTATTGTCCCAGTTCAGTTGGCATACTCTTGATTGTCTCCTTATAGATTGTACGTATGATGCAACAACCCCTGACTCGTTTTAGTCATACTGCAGTTTGTGAAGTAGAAGTAAATCCTGCTATATCAGTTTCTCTCTGCTTCTTCTCTGTGCCCCAGTCAGATACCTCTTTTTGTTCCTAATAGGTTTATGGCGCCTCCCCTGTACACCATGTCTCATTATGTGAGCACTGCACTTCCCTGCTACTCTGACCTAGCGCCCCGCTCTCTTTCCCCATCTGCTGCAACGCTCCAATTTTCCACACCTTTTAGCTTTCTCAATACCTGAACAAAAGGAAAAATACAAGTTTTGTGCTAAATCTGGCTTGATGTGCTCTCATTAGTGCGGGTGCATTATTGGAGTCAGCACAGCCTTATCGGGGAAAGTGATATCTGCTGGGGTTAATGATCAATAAAGCAGTTAATAAACGGCATCAGAGTGTTGATTTCCTCGGAGGTACAACACGTAGGCTTAACATGACAATATTAGGGCTGTGCTCAATATAGAAAATGTCTATATTGATACACGTATTGCCAAGAAGTCCATCGATATCATGATGGACTTCTTGGCAATACGTGTATCGATACAGAGATGCGTATCGTGAAGCCATTAGAAATTGCCCAGTTCTACACTTCTGAACCTCCAGACTGCATCAAGGCTGAATCTGAGGAGCTGAAAATGTGATTTAATCATAGGACAGTTGTATTCTGATACTGAGGACAGTGTGAACATGAAATTCTAATGCATTTTGTTATTCTACTTAATCAAAAATTGGCATACTTAATGTATGATTGGCATATTAGATCAATTAAAACTAAACTTGATTCATTTTGAAGGATATAATGAGGACAACTCACAATGTTGCACCAATTCGGTGTGGATATTTATCCAACATTCAATCACCTTGTTAGGCTTGGCTTGAAAGAGAACAGTAGCCATCTTAATAATAAAAAGTTTGAAATCCACCCTTTTTAGCCATTATTCAAATGACGAGCCTTGCCTGAATAGTTCACACCATCAGCATGCACTTGATCACCTGCATCCTCTTCCTCTCCCACTCGCACGCACAAACATGCGGCTCTTGTGTAAGACTCAACACAACATCGATGATGACTAACATTTGTTTACCTCGACTGATTTTTGAGTTTTTTGCATAAAAAGACATTATGCAACAACCCCTGAGTGAAACTTCACAGTGAAGGGCAGCAAAAAGCAAATATGCATAATAGAGAAATATTAATTGTTAAAAGGAAACCATATTTGGTTTAAAATAAGCTGTTGTAATTTCTGGAAAGGAACAACTTCAACAAAAAGAAAATGATGTAGGGGTTTAACATGTTGTGCTTTTACCCCTTAACTGACCTGCTTATGTCTTTATGCTGTGTACCGTATTTTCCAGACTATAAGTCACTCCGAAGTATAAGTCGCACCAGCCCAAAAATGCATAATAGAGAAGAAAAAAATATGTATTGTATTTCTTTTTTTAAACTCAGTGGTTGCTGCTCAGAAACGGGACTATTTGAGTGCTTTGCGTCTCTGCAGAACTCGCAGACAGATGCACACGCCCGCTCATCCGTTTCCTCTACTAACACACTCCTCTGTACTTCATCTTGTACAAGCTAGTACTTAAGTAACTTAGTAGAACAAGACAATAGTCAGTGTTTTTATGCTTCTACTTTGTGTATCTGCAGCAGGCACCGACACATGGACGACACATGAATGTTCCCGCTCTGTGTCTTTCACACTCACTGTTCATTGTGTTTATATGATCTAAACGTGCTTTCAGTCCGTTATGTTGCACATTAATGTTTCAGACCAACCGCAACACAAAAAGGCTGAATTCTGGAAAGAGAAAAGTGAAGACGATGTGCTGGGGTTGCGGAGGCGGGGCTGATCTAGGCACACTGAGGAAAGTCCGGTTTTAGTTCAGTCTCGACCCAATACAGAAAGCCGAAATTCAGCGCATTATTTGAAGTTTCTTCAAGATATGTTACTATCCTATGTAAAAGTAAAGGGAAAAGTTGGATTTTCAACCAGTCAAAGTTACGGAATTTTCCGTCCCCGCTGTAAAACAAAATCTGTCAATGACGGAGAATTCTCAGTTAATGTAACCTCTGAGGTTGTGATTTTTTCAAAAATAATATCTCACTTCATATGTTTTCGTATTGTTTAGGCTCTGTTGGTCTGCTCTCCTTGTACTGTCAGGTTTATTGTGTATGAAACAAAGATGGCCTCAGGTCAGGTCAGCCTGTGTCCTTGGTTTTCTACTCAGATATTCTTGTACAGTTCCTTTCTGTCTGACCATTGCCTGGATGACATTACATAATGTCATCCTCCGCTCCTGCTATATTTTCTATTTGGACTTGGTTTTTTGTCAGACCGCGCTTAACAAAATCAAATGCTGAAGCACAAGCAGGTGACAGTAACCTGCCAAGTTACAGGTCAGATCTGTCTAGAGAAGACTTTGCTAAGGAAAGGACTCATACAATTGGAATGAAAATACTGTTAAGCCATCAACATTCAAATAATAAATGATATTTTAAAATGAAATTAAAATGATCAGAAAAGGGTTTTTTCTGTTTTCACATTGCACACTTCTGTAAGGGTAAAATCATGTATTTTTCTGATGCTGAGGTATGGAGAAGTGTTGCATATTTGATGATGCTCCTTGGAGATGTTAAATGGCCATGAACTCTGTGCAGTCTTATGTAAGAGGAGGCTTGTACTATGTATAGTGCTCTCTCCAGTACTACAGTTTTTCTAATTATATTTTGCAACATTATGAGCTTCTTTGGCATTAGAAGTCTGTGCTATTAAGGTTGGTACAGTTTCACTTAATTGAATTGAGTAAGACCACCCACATTTTTTTTCATTATCTCAAGTCAACTCTGATAAAGTGGAATTTAGTGAAACAAAAATTGTCTTTGGTAGTGAAGAAGCTGGCTTTATAGAATATCAAGCCGTTCATCCACTGATTGTAGTTACACTGTTTTGACGTGAAGAAAAAAACCTCGTAATATTCATTATGAATTATGGAGAAAAATAACCTTGGAATATGCATTATGAATCACACAGTTTAACATATTTACCCTAAAAAAATCATGAAATGTGGATGCTGGCTAAATCTTGATGAGCTGGATTTGGCTCCTCTATATTTTAGCACCTCCAAATCCAAAGTGTGCCCTTGTTCCCTGTCCCGGAGCCAGCCCTGGTGTTGGATCATCTGCGTAGCGCTGCCTCTCGGTCGCTCCTCTTCACATTCCTTGTCTTTGTCTGCCTGCGTGGGTGGTGCTCGTTGCTTCATCTCTCTCCTGGAGACAGCCCGGTGACGTTTCTGTAATGGCTCTTGTATATCGCCTCAGCAAAGACATTTATCCACTCCTCTGTGATAACCTTATCTCCCGTGGTTTATTTGATTGTCTTTTCCAATACTATCTTCCATTTGACGTATGTGGCTCACTCTAAAAACGTTCGGTTGGTTAAAGGTTTTCATGAGGTTAAAATAGTGGATTACAACTAAAAAATGTGGTGCAAAAGCTAGCGTATCCTGTTGTAAGGTTGTCAAAAGACTCAAAAATCAGACACCAATCGACAAGGGCGCCTCGAGGTTTTCTTGGGCCTCCTGAAAACAAATTTTTCGAGGCGGTGCAGACGCTTATGTGACAAACACACTGTTTTCAACGCATGTTTAACTATTAGAAACTATCCCACTCTCCACTGTTGTCCACTCCAAACTTTCACCCAGAGTGAAACGCCATGGGCAATCTTAAGATCTTAAAAGCAATTTTTGCATTCTATTAAAGTGAGACGCTCCATTTGTCTCCGCCACAGCGTCCGTCATCTGATCAATGCAACCACACGAGTCACGAGAGCACACACACCCAGCCAGAACAGAACAACACAACTGCAGTGTGTTGTTTTTTTATGTTATGCTCATTAGGTTAATCTTATTAACCACTGCACATGGGTCGTTGTAACGCAGTAAAAGTACATCACAGTTATTACACTTCAGTCTCACTTACCAGTCACCACAGCTGCTCCTTCACACATCTACAATTCATGCACATGTCAGGCAGGCCATCGTGTCTCCTGTCGTGTGTAATCCAAATTGCTCGTTCATCCTGTTCTCCGTGAGCGCCGACCAAGTGTCAGAAATCCTTTGTAATTAGTGTTAGCCTGGTTCTTTTTAGATACACTGTTGTTGATGTTTCAGGACAATGTGGCAAACACAAATTGCTCCTTTTGAAAATAAAGCCCATTACTAGTCCAAATGAAGGGTCGAAAGCTCAAATGAATCCATCATATATTTGTTTTGTTCTTAAACTCTGCCAAAAGTGTACCACAGATGAAGCTAGCCTATCTGCAAACTTTTAACGCAACGACAATGAAGCACCATCTGGTGGCCCTTCCAGTCATTACATTGGCGCAAACACTTTTGAACAGTTAAAAACAACATAAAATCCGGTTAGACCCTTTCTAATGTTTTTTTCTGTGCTCAGAACAATACTCTTTATTATACTACAAAATGTTTGATGGAAATATTGCTTTAATTATTTATTTATTTTTCTTTCTTATTTATTTGATGCAATTTCATAATAACGTTTGAACCTGTGTTTGGACTATTTGCCATTTGATATTTCTCTGCGAATATGAGGTTATGTTTGTCCCGCTCTCCTCTCTGTAAGTTCGCCTCTCTTTAGCGCAGGTTCGGCAGATTAGGGGCCAAATGAGGAGTGGACAGAACTAGGTCTACAACAATTAATCAAGTAAATCGGGTCATTTGATTACAAAAAAGCGTAGATTTTTATTTTATTTACTTCTAGATTTGTTTAATTTAATTTAATATTTAATTAAAAACACGTGAATTTGTGGCGTGCGGAGCACACGGAACGATTTGTGACGCTTTTGTTTCACATGGATCTTATTCCAAACCTGCTGCAACTAAAGCACAACAGAGAGCGGCGTGTTTTAAACTCACGAGTGTGACTAGGAAACTTAGTTTTGTTGTGTGAAAGAACACAGAGGACCGCAATTATGAAACGGAAAGTCTGCGACGACAGAGCGAAGACACAGAGGCTAAAGTGAAGGGTAGAAGGGGATAATGCTGCAAAATGTTGAGTTACAGCTCAAAACACCAGCATCACTGGCCTCACTAACAAGGTTTTTACAAACAAGTTTCTTATTTTAAGTGATGTGACATAAAATGCAAATTATTCATAGCTACTGTAACTGTTTGCAAACACAGTCTGGTGACACGCTAATTAGTTCTTTATATATATATTCTAACAGAACATTTTGGACTGAAGTGAAATGCTGCTGTGAAATAAGAATAAAAATGTGTTATTTAAGCAGAATTCAAGCAGTTCTGTGTTTATGACAATGAACAAAAATAATATTTAATATGCTTTTAAATAGTTTATGGAATGTACAAAAAATGGACTGATTAATCGAAGAAAATAATCGATAGATTACTCGATTACTAAAATAATCGATAGCTGCAGACCTAGACTGAACCATTATATAAGAGGGATGATTGAAACATAGAAAGTTGTTTTATTTAATACTTTAAATCTAAAATAATGCCATAGGTCCATTTGCAGAAAAGTATTCTGATCTTTCTGGGCCCTGGTCAACCCTGGGCCCTTAGAATCTTTCTAACATTTCTCCTCCGTTTGGCACCCCTTCTAATCGATACTAAAACTACATACTCATCAAGTATTGATTTGATCAGAAATACCGGTATACTGTGTAAGATCACATGGTAACATAAAAGTAATATTACGTTTTGATTATTGTAATCAATATCTAGTATTGAGGCTGTTCCTCAGTGTTGAAATAGAGACAAAATAGGTGCGAAATGCCTCTGTTTTAAAGTTTCTGGACACTGGACACTGCCCTTGACTAAATGTTTAATGATCACTTTTATAGACCCTAAATAAAAATGTCACTGTCAATTATGTGATTTGTCCAGCATAACATTTGATTTAAATGTTTATTATGCATTTATGCAAATTTCGGCACTAATCGCTATATAAATGTTTTTGAGTTGTTAGCTATTACTGAAACAGCCCTGATTTTTCATTGTTTGTGATGTTTGGTGGCTAACACTAATTCTCACATTAAAACTGCATTAGAGCCAACATTCTTCTTTTTTTAAAGCTCACAACCGTATCTATGGCATGAAGCACAAACATAAGTAATTACAATTCAGAACAAAGGAATAGAGCACTATTTTAACAAAGGAAGGATCTTTTTCAAAAAGTTTATAAATAATGTTTGGATTTCATCTCATTTTGCATTAGTTATATAAACTTACACAATAAAAGAAAGTCATCACCCACACATGCTTTGAGCAGAGGTTACAGACACTTTAATGTCTCTATCCACTCAGTACTGGCCTTTAGAGTTTACAAACACTGGAGGGGGCTTTTCCTTCATTGAAAGAAGTAACCGTCCAAGAACACAAGTCTGTGTACCAAGCTTGATGTGGGGATTGGACTACCAAGGCTTTGATTACCGTATTTTCCGGACTTTTAGCCGCTCCCCTATATAAGCCGCATTTGCTCTATTTTAAAAAAAACGATAATAAAACAATACATAGGCCGCACCTTTTGTATAAGCCGCAGAACTCTTTCCTTGACTTTTGGCATCGCATGAGCTCGTCCCGCTGTCCCCTCCAGCGTCTCACCGTACATTCATTGATGTTAAGCTTGCGTGCAGCCGCGCGGTTTCCTAGCAAGATCGATGGCCTTCAGCTTAAAACTTGCTTCATACGAACTTCTTCGTTTGGGTTCCATAATGATGGGGCAAGAATTTGAAAATAATTTATAGTTGGTAATTTGTCGTCCGTGTTCTATTTGCTAGCTGAATAAAAAAGCAACATCTGCTTCTTTGCTTAACTTTTCTGTAGTTTTGATGCTAATTCCGGTTAGTTCGCCCCTAGCGGTGAAAGAAAAAAACCACAGAGAAAGCCGCAGCCTCTAAATAAGCTGCATGGCTCAAAACATCTGACAAAAGTAGCGGCTAATGGTCCGCAAAATACGGTAGATGGCAGTAGAGCTGCAACGATTACTCGAATAAATCGAATAATTCGATTACAAAAAAGCTTCGATTATTATTATATTGCTTCGATGATTCGTTTAATTTACATATGTAATCAAAAACACGTGAATATGTGGCGCGCGGAGCGCACGGAACGACTTGTGGCGCTTTTGTTTCACACGGAGCTTGTTCCCGCTCTGACGAAGGCGCAACAAGGAGGAGAGAGCGGCGCGTTTGAAACTGGGAAGCGACTGGGAAGAGTTTGGATGAGTGAAAGAGCCATTATAATCATACCGAGCTGCAACTCTAAACACCGCGTCTAGCTCCGCCCACCCAGCCCCGACACGCCACCGCGGACCCCCGCGCTCCCCCACTCAACAACTCTGCTTTCCAGTCACAGTCGAACTTTTAAACAGCCAATGCACATGGAAACAGCACGGAGGACCGCGGTTATGTTATAATAATCTGTTGTGAAACAGAAAGTCCGAGACGCGGAGGCTAAAGTCACACGGAGCCAAAACGGCAAAAAGCAAAATGCTCAAAACGCCAGGACCACCGGTCCCACCCAACATAACGTTTAACAAATGTCTTATTTGAAGTGATGTGACAGAGCTACTGTAACTGTTTACAGTCTATGACAAGTTAATTAAGTCCTTTATATATTCTTTATATACAAACAGAACAGTTTGCACTGAAGTGAAATGTTGCTGTTTTGGGGACAAATTTATATGAAATTAAGAATAAAATGTGTTATTTTAAGCAGAAATACCTTATTTTGTATTTGTTTATTAGTATGAGCTATAACGTTTATCTAAAAAATGATTCAATATGTGTTTAAATGGTTTACTGAATGTACAAAAAAATTAACCGATTAATCGAAGAAAAGAATAGATTACTCGATTACTAAAATAATCGATAGCTGCAGCCCTAGATGGCAGCCATCTTAACCCATAGAGCGACTGCATTGTCCGTCTTTCAAGCTTGTATTGAATGGGATGTTGAACCAATGGATCTAGATGAAATCCTTTAATATGCATATCGCTTTGCACCAGATGATTTGCAGTGGAAGGCTCACAAGGGAAAAACTAAAGGAAAGTAAATAAAAATCTGATGTATGTGGAGTGGCTGCATGCGTCTACATCAATGTGACAACTTGAATGGACCTCGCTTGTGTGACTGAGGCTGTTAAATGGCTCATGTTTCACACACTTTACAACCAAGCGCTTTCTCATCTTTTGGCCTTTCTGACGAGGTAAATCATCACAAAACACTTTCCCTACCTTGCATCATGCAAATACTCACCATTGTGACTATGTCATCCTTTGGCTTTTCAGTTTTCAGTCCAAGTAAGATAGATGTACTCACACTTACACACGTATTCAGTGAGTGCAGTATTGTCTCCATTTGCCCTTTCCAACTGCAGAGTGTCAATTTGTCTAGTCTTCAGACAGGCTTTTAAGCCCTTTGTCCCCAGGAGCTCTGAAGTTTAGACACAGGGGACTTCACAGAGAGTGAAACACCAGTTATTTCACCATCCACTTCAGTTTCACTTAAATATAGCTTTAACTGTCGATGTGTGTACACTTTTGTGTGTAAAATTTTGTAAGATAAGTGGGTTTTCTTAAGTTTGCAACTTTCAGGTTAGATATTTTGTGTTCAAACTTGCAATTGTGCATTTTAGGAGAAGCTGAGGTTTATTCTATTGAATTCATGACCGTATGCATATGATAATAGTCTAAAAATGTGGAAAATTATAATTTACTGGTCTGAGATGTGATTGTTTGCCGATAATATTCCACAGTACATTAAACTTGTATATGGACTAGTACTGTCAATCGATTAAAACATTTAATCACGATTACTGTAATCACATAGCGCACTTTTAAAAATGCAATTATTTAAATTTCTGTCAAGTATTCAAAAAAATTTTATATACAGTTAAATAATGTAATGATTTCACAAATCTAAATAAATTATTGAAAATCCCAACTGTATAGTATTTCATTTTGAATCTGTGTGGCAAAATGTTTCAGGTAAATGTACATGAGTAAAGTTAAAGGCCCATAGTAACAGTGTAACTGGTTCTGATGGTGACGGATGGAGCTGCTGGTGTGGGCCTTGAGTCTAGAGGTGTGCTGTTGCAGTTTGGTGAAATGTTTGGCCCATTTCACTCGTTTTAGCCCTCACATGCAAGTTTTGTTATCTCACGGAGCGCACGTTGTTCTACCCCAGATCTCCCCAGTCTTTGGTTTGATCTGATACGCAGAGCTAATCCACACCGATCTCCACTGTTCCCCCCTCAAGCTAACGAGTGCGAGGCGGCGGGGAGCGGAGCGGCTTTGCTTTACTCTGCAGAAAGAACTAGAAAGGCCGCAGAGATCTGGAGTTGAACAACGTGCGCTCAGTGGCGAGGATAAAACTTGCATGTGTGATCAGGCTGATGGATTTTTTTGTCTAAATTAAACCATGTGACGTCAGCTCCTCCTTTGCTCAGGTAAACCGTCCTGCATAATCAAAAAGAGCGTGTTTGGTCAAAACAGACCATGCGATTAATGCATACATTTTCTTCGGATCAATTGCATTAGTTAATGCGTTTACGTTGACAACCCTAAAATGTAGACAAGCAGGCTACGCCACCAGGAAAAGTTACACATCAGATCTGTGGAGTAACAACTTCTGCTCATTGTAAAAAGCAGTAAAACACCATGTAATGGAATAAATGCTAAGATATATACTTTTAATGCCATAGCGTTGAACCCTCTAGATAAAGCAATAACATTTAAATCTTTAAGTGTCATTGCTATTAAAATGTTTGAGAAACTAGTGTATAATCATATAACCGTCTTTTAGTTACCCTGAAAAGCACTATATAATACTGTAGTCTTATTATTGTTATTATAGCACAATTTGATTTATCTGATAAAAAATTGTAGAAAACACCAAACTTTGTAACTTTGTATGACACATTTTAAGTATGTTATTACACATACTTTCATGTGTACATTTTCTTGTAGTTGGCGTAAAATGACATTTGTCCTTTCTGGCCCGCAGTTCTATTCTTGTAACACAGTTCAATTTTACGCTGTGTCCACTTATTACATATTATCTCAGCTTGTCCTATGCCTGGCCCGATTGATTTTTCCCCCTTCCTCAAGTAAACGTCTTTGTCCATGTTGTTGCCTCCGTCAGTGCAAATCAATAGCGTAAAATATAATCTTCAATCTTTTATTTCAAAACCAGGATCCATAGAAAGGCGATTTGTGTGAAATGCTCCATTTGTCTGCAGAAGTGGCGCTTTCCTCGTTTGACTTGGGGCCAATGCGTATGTTCCCGCTCGGCCTCTGTGCTCTGATGTGGACTTTGGGATTAATGGGGAAGTGCACAGGGAAAGGTGCCCTCCAGAGCTCAGCCTGTGGTCTGACCAGAATATCAATCATAGCTCTTCCTTTGATTCAGCCGCCACTTGTAAACCTGCTTCAGACGCTGTAGAGTGTGACCTGACCTAATAGAAAAAGATTTACAAGCAAAAAATATAAATTCAGATTTTGGGACGCAATCCTCATTATTAATAATATTTTGTATATTTTTGTCAATCTACTACTATATTTCAAAGAGAGTGCGAGTAGATCTCTTCTCTTGCCCCTGTGGAGAACAATCTTTTCCTACCAATCTCCAATCAATATAGGGTATACAGAATTTGTCTGCTGCATAATTTAATTTTCATAATACTTTCCCATACGTCTGCAGCTGAAAATGAATTAATGATAAGCAGAAGACAGACAGATGATTTGTTGAGAGAGCTGTTCATGTCTTAATGATCTCATAAATCAGTAGATTTAACTAAAATGTCGTATTTAAATGAGTTGCACCTCGTTCTCCATGAATTATATATATTGTTATTTTTAGACACCTCCACTCATTTTAAAAATCCAATCAATGTATCAACAGTCAGCTTTCTGAAATGGATTCCTCACTCTTAGTGGTAAGTTTTTCACACCTTTGCAGTGTTTTCATCACCTGTTTTAGATGTGGCAGTTCATCATTTTTGCTTTTTCTAATTTAACTATGTTGAACAAAGGTTGTGTCTGTGCGTGTGTGTGTGTGCGTGTGTGTGTGTGCGTGTGTGTGCGTGTGTGTGCGTGTGCGTGTGTGCGTGTGCGCTCCAGGTGAATATTTTGAAATGATACCTACAGTATTTTGAGGGAAGTGGGACCATGGTCCAGTGAAGCCTTCGACTATAATAGATTGTTTGTTTGTGTCCGAGTAATCTAGCTTTAACAATATTCTGAAGAAGAAAACACAAATATTCATGCGATTTCTCTCACTTCCCTGGCAGGTGGTGTTTACTCATAGATTTGACGTAGACCCATAAATGTTATTTTTCTGCCCGGACAAATGCTCCAGTCAGATGCATGAGTGTTCAAAAACAATGACTCTGTTGACAAAATTTTTCTAGCACAATGTTCCAGTCACAATATCACAGGGTCATTTTTAAATAGACACATAAAACACATTATTTTATTTTTGGTATCCATTAAATGTTGTGTTTTCCCACACAAAGTATGGTATACAATAAAAACATCGATTTATTCCATAAGAGTCGAAAAACAATGCTCTGATTGACTGTGCTTTGGTGGTCTATCCCTGTTTCACTTCTCTGTTCCAACGCCGTGCATGCACCCAAAATATAATTCATGCGAATATTAACAATGTGCCTAAGGGTTTGAGAGAGCTAAGAACTAGATAGATTTAAATACTATGTATTTAACATGAGGGGTGGGTAAAATTGTTTTTTTGATGAATCATCGACTCTAATAAAAATATTCTGAATCGATGCAGACCTGTTTGACTGAAGCCTGTTTGTTTTCCCTGTGTCTCTCCTTCCGTGTCCTGCCTCGGCCTCCTCAGACTCAGAGCGTGGGTCATCTATCTGCTCAGGATTTGTCGGAGGCTTTATTTGGTCACATTTTGGGTTTTCTAGAAAAGGCGTGCATACACTGCGAGTGGTAGCAACTGTAGCTTATTGCATTAACTTGTTGTGTCCAATGGAGACAGCTGACACAAAGCTACATGTACAGTACAATTTCTGTCACAGAAACATGATGTACAAATAAAACTAGTGAGACAACAGCTCAGAATATAAAGAGAAAAGGCCCACTCTAGCCTCTACATAAGATATGAGTTGTCATTTAAGCAAAGTAATGACATTATCATGCTTCACCATGTAGTTCTGCACATTTTAGATGAAACATGTAAGATGCATCATTCACACGGCTCGAATCGTGAAACACCCAGACTCCCACCCCTATGTAACATATTTCCTCCTTTCATGGTTTGAAAATCCGGTGTCCCATCTTTATGGTCAATATTTTCGCGCACACTTAAATGCTGGGTAAAGCTACTGTTGGTGTTACTTGTCTTTTCTTCAAGCCTTAGCAAATTAAGTAAGTAAAATGTACAGACCAAAAGCTTGTCTAAAAGTGTCTTCCGCTGCTTTTTAAAAGAATCCACAGACTCTGCCATACAGACGGCCATGGGTTGTTTCTGATCTAAACAACCGCAGCAAAACATTTTTGTTACTGTTCAATGTACTTTCCTTCTCTGCTTTGTGGTAATAAGGTGTGGGTCATGATGAACAAAAAACTTCCAAATTCAAAGAGTTCTCCTTTAGCTCACAGGGTGCTCAGAGTAGAGAGACTGCTCATCAAGAGTCACCTGAGATTTATCAATTATCTCAGTCTATTGGACAACTTCCAGGGGTTGAGACCCAGAGAAAGACCAAGAAACGTCTGCGGTCTGCCGCTACACCTGGAGCACTGTAAAAAGTGGCAAACAGGAAGTCCTTAAACTATACCTAATGTAATGCCTTTTCTTCATATGAAAAATAATGATTTCTTCTTCCCCTCCTGGTCTGATTGTGTCAGTATCTCACATGTAAGTGTCTTCACTCTTTTTGAAGCTGTCCTGTCTATGGCCTGAAGTGTAACAGTGACAGCTTGATGTCTTAATGGGGTCGTGCTGTTGCCCTCCGCCCACACCACTCTACTGCACCGCGCCTTGCAGCCTGTTCGTGTTCTTTCTGAAGAGGGTTTTAAGTATAAAAGCCTGGGTCGCTTCTCTGCCCCTCTGTGGTATTGCTCTGAGGAACTTCCTTACTGTAGGAGGATGTGCCAGTGGAAGTCATTTCTTTTCTCTCCATGCAAGGCCTTGGTGTGCTGTTTGAATGTGGTGGTGGGTGTGCTCAGATGGCAGCAGCACTGAAATGGAGCCGCCTACACACCGTTCCCTCCACAAAGGCCCTGGTTCTTCTTCAGAGGCTGGCTCTATGCCTTCTCTATGTCAGCGAGATTGTCAAGCCTGTGTGATCTGCTCTGACTCATTCATCATTCTGCCTGCACTGATGTTGCACTGCCATCCTCAGATATAGACCCAAGAGTTTGTTGTTGCTTTGGATAAATCTGTGCTCACAAGAAAAGTGTTCAACTTACTAATGAAGTATTTGCTCTTCCAACACTGTACAGTGACTGACAGACTTACGGGAGATGTATTCGAGGTTTTCCATTTTTCATTTAACTTTGCTTGGGTTGAAGTATTCCAATGAGGGTCTTTGGAGTTTCAAGTGTATATGACAAGTTTTCATGTTTTTCTAATAAAAACTTGGGGACAATACCTGTGGTAAATATTTATCATAGTTTAATATCACTTAAGTGGCAGTTGTTAAAATAGACAAAATAGCAAACTAAACAAGTTTCTTCTGAAATGTAATTCTGTTAAGTCTGTTTTAGGGAAAAAAGGTCTCAATTTCAATGAGTTCTTACCTGGTTAAATAAAAGTTAAACAAATAAATAAACCTGTCATAATCAGTTATATATTTTACTGAAAGAAGTGTATAATTTGTCTGCGAAAAGGCTGGCACGAGTGGCACATAAATGTCCTTGAATCACATATTAAGAACTTGTTGTTGGAATTAGAAAGTTTCAGAATTGTACCTTGAAGTATGACATTATAGTATTGGGATGGCTAGGGAATTAATTGTTTGCTTTTTGTGTGCACAGACTTGCTTCTGGCTCTGTCAAATACATTTTGTGGCCGTGTACCATTTAATAAAATGTCACTTGCGGTTTTGATGAAAGTCAGCAGTTTGGATTTGGGGTTTGTGCCTAGAAATTTGATTGGAATTTCTTTCCTGATGTAAGTATTACTTACATTTTCTGTTCAGTAATTGAGCATCAAGCATAACTTTCAAGCTAGAATAATTTCAATAATTGTTTGCGTTCTTCAATTCTAGTAAAATTTTACCCTTTCCATTTGCATACCTTACATAGAAAGGGCACTGACAACAAGTTACTTGTCAACTCTGTGTACAACTTAATCTAATATTTTCCTTGACAATCCACCATTTATTATTCATCAAGACATTATGCATTCACTCTTTGCTTCTTTGCTCTGTTCATAGTGAGTGTGCATGTAGATTACTGTTGCATTTTGTTGAGGAAACATCCGGTGTCTTGTACCGTGATGTCTGAAGACTTCAAAGAGACATTTTGCAAAAGATAAAAGGTGCCATCTCACTTTGTTATCCACCAGGAAACGGGAAAATTTGATCTAATGTGGTACATGGAAATACTGGCCCATTATATCGCTATTAGCTAAGGTCTTAAAGAAGACACTATACTTTTTCCATGTATTTATATGACAATAACATATGTTCATCATGAATTCGCATTGTTTTCATTGTAAACTGCAACATTTTAATCTACATTTTAAAACTAAAACTGAATAGAAACAGGTCCATAGACTTCCTATCCAAAACAGCATTTTTTGTGACATGTTTTAACCCTACATGTACAAACTGGAGTCTGATTTTTTTAAATAATGGCATGTAAGTACAAAGCCGTAGACAGAGATGGGGGTGGGTGAAGATTTGACACTTTCTGAGCACTCAAGCCTTGAATGCAGGACAATACGGGACCACTCACACATGTATGAATCAATCAGAGCAACCGAATGATGAGGGAACACTGTAAAATGTGTAAAAGCTCAATATGTCCCTGTTAAGTTGCAATTTTCATTTCATCTGTAAAGCTTTTTTTCTGATAAACATTTTCCTTTGTTTCATTTTAAAATGTTTGTGTAATAAATGGTATTTTAAAGTTTTCTACATAATCACACGCTCCCACCTCTTGACGTCTGATTGTAATGCAGAAGTGCTCCTCCCTGTTAACTCTGCAACTTCCACACAGCATTCTCCACATAGTTCTCACAACTAAATCCCCTGCAAATGAAAGTTGCTCTCGCACCAGCTAATGTAGGTATTTGAGGCAATTTTTGGATTAGTTGGCGCATTGGAGCACATCTAATCATTTAAACTTGTTTTTGACAGCAGCTTCCGCTTTAAGTATGCTTTCTGTTTTCCAATGCAATGTATGACGGGCTCTAATATTTAATTTGCACAGCCTGCTCAAAAGTGTTTTTTCAAAGACTCTGAATGCCACAAACACCAGCACATTATAGTCATCACCACTGAATTGTCCTCAGTTTATTTCATTATTTTACTATTCATTATTTCATTTTCAGTCATTCGGGCATGAGGTGGAGTGTGTTTTGAAAAACAACTCTGAGGTCAATGTTGTTTTTCCACTACACGACCTCCCTAAATGCAGATTGGTTGCGTATGATATCTGATACCCGGTGCATTAGCTGTCTCGCTCATTGACCATGGCAATTTCCTGTCTTTTCTACTATATCATCCCCAACTTGGCCCTTTCAAATCGCCGTTTTTGTAGTTTATTTTTGTCAATGTTATCTTCAATGACATTCTTAAATATCTGTACTGGCTGCACTACATTGAACTATTGTAATACTGAGTTTACTTGATATTATACAAAGATTAATTACACTGTCAAACTTTAAACGCAATGATTTTTCAATTAGACAGTTTATATTTGTATTTAAAATTTTAAAATATATTAAATTATAATACGTGGTCTTCTGAGGAAGGCTGGAAGTAGCTGAAATATTGCAAGGCAGGTAAACAAACGCTCCTGCCATACTCAAATATTTTTAAGACAGAATTGACCTCTATCAATTATGAAGATTTATTTTTTGTCCAAAACCAAGTCGTATTAATATTTATTTACAGGAACGGTCAAGCTAGAAATTGTTATTTTATTGAGTAACATTTATTTCTTTGGTGTTATCAACATGCACAGCTATTCTTGATTCTATAGCACCGATTACACACATCCGCTCAAAGCCTGTAGAGCCTTGACACTCATTCGATCAGACGTAAATGTTGCCACAGAAAATTTAAAGGCTGCAGGCGAATGTTTTGAGACTCCATGACTTTACCAGAACGCTGTTAAAACGGCAAAAACCCAATATATGTCCAAGCTTGTTGAATCTAACTGCCATAAGTTTCACTCTATACTATTATAGATCGTATAGAAGGATATAATACAAATATGTACTACACTGCTAGTTGAAATACAATGAATACCTTTCTATTCAGTTCACCTTGACTTGTGTAGGTTTCCTCTGGGTGTTCTTGGTTTCCCCTGCCACTAAAGATATGTACAATAGGCTCCTCCCCTCTGGGGTCAGGACTCCCCTGAAAAAGAGATGCTACATTTCAGTGGGACTTTCCAGGTTAAATAAAGGTCAATCAATCAATAAACCTTTATAGTCATTGTACAAGAACAACATTTTTTGGGATAAAATGTGCCTGCACACTCACATCATACTGCACATTTCATCATTCAAATAGGAATTTCATTCTCAACAAATGTTATTTTTTTCTGAACACAATTCAATTTATAGAAACAAGAAACACTTTTCTATTTATATTGTTTTGTTTACCTCATCATCCCACGTTTCATAAATTGAGATTGAAAATATCCACTCAAATTCCTCGCACTGCCTTTATATATTAGATTTGGCATTGCATTACTGCAACACTTTGAGACATACGATATGATGTTTTTTAGATGGATTTCCTACCTTCAGTCACAGTGGTGGAGCTTTCTAAAGGCTCTGGTTCAGAATATTAAACACACACTGAATACCCTCTTATTGACTGATGGCCTGTTTTTTTTATAGTCCAAGCCACATGCTGCAAAGTTCATACATTTTCAGTCCATGTATTCACTCATTGATGTCTTTAGAGCCTGGTCTTGGGATTAGTCTTGTACCTAAGGAAACGTGGACCTTCGGTTATCATAAGCAGAAAATCATCCCCAAAGCATGATGTTTTCACTCCCATGCTTCACGGTAGGTATGGTGTTCTTGGGATGCAACTTCCTCCAAACACGGCGAGTGGTGTTTAAACCAAACGGTTCCATTTTGGTCTCATCTGACCACATCACATTCTCCCAGTCGTCCTCTTGATTGTCCAGACGGTCTTTAGCAAATTTCAGACGGGCCTTTGCATGATTTTTGTGTAGAGGGGGAACCTTTCGGGCAATGCAGGATTTCACCTCATGACGACGTAGTGTGTCACTTATTGTCATCTTTGTAATGGTGGTCCCAGCTGTCTTCAATCTTCAATCATTGACCAGTTCCCGCCATGTAGTTCTGGGCTGTTAGTATACGAGTCCTCATAGTTCTCAGGATCATTTGAACCCCACGAGGTGAGATCCTGCATGGAGCCCCACTCTGAGGGAGATTGTCAGGGATGTCATACTTTTTCCATTTTCTAATAATGTTTCCAACTGTTGATCTTTTCTCACAAAATCGTTTACCAATTGCAGTTTGACTCAGCTTTGTACAGTTGTACAGTTTTATCTCTGGTGTCTTTGGGAAGCTCTCTGGTCTTGGTCATGGTGAAGAGTCTGACAGTTTGAAGGTGTGTGCCGGTGTCTCTTATGCATCTAATCAGTTCAAACGGGTGCCATTCATACTGTTAACGAGTGGAGTGTTTTAAACGTACGAGTGTGACTGGGAAGCCGTGTTGTTGTGAGGGGGAGCGCAGGGGGCCGCGAGTGTGGGGCGGGAGGTCCGGGGTGGCGTGACGAGGACACGGGAGCTGGGGTGGGGGGCACGGAGCTAGTTTGTGTGCTCTTTCACTCAACAAAACTCTTCCCGATGGCACTCATGGATGTATCAGAATCAGAAAGAGTTTATTGCCATTGTCAGTGAACAAAATTCACAAACATAGGAACTTGTCTCGGCATTAAGGTGCAACATAGAACACTGAGCAATAATAAAATAACATATATTCAATCAAAAAGGGCATGCATTAAGAAACAATTTAAAAATGACTATCAAATAAAAATAAAAATAAAAATAGGCATTTCTATGTACACAAGAGTTACAGTTAGATTTACAGTTGGGTGTGCAGAAAGTGTTGAATAGTTGCAGTTAAAGTGACAGGTGTTTAGAAGTGTTCATGAGTCCAACGGCAGAGGGAAAGAAACTATTCTTGTGGCGGGAGGTTCTGGTCCGGATGGACCGTAGCCTCCTGCCTGAGGGGAGTGGTTCAAATAGACCATGTCCAGGGTGAGAAGGGTCAGCTGTGATCCGACCTGCTCGTCCCAGAGCCCTGGAGACGTACAGGTCCTGCAGAGATGGAAGTCTGCAGCCGATCACCTTCTCAGCAGAGCGCACAATGCGCTGTAGTCTCTGTTTGTCCCTGGCTGTGGCTCCAGCGTAACCACACGGTGATGGAGGAGGTGGGGATGGACTCAATGATGGCCGTATAAATCTGCACCATCATCTGCACTGGCAGCTTGGCTTTCTTCAGCTGCTTCAGGAAGTACATCCTCTGCTGGGCCTTCTTGATGAGGAAGCTGATGGTGGGCTCCCACTTGAGGTCCTGGGTGATGGTGGTGCCGAGGAAGCGGAAGGAGTCCACGGTGGGGATTGGGGCTGTGACTTTCCTGAAGTCCACGATCATCTCCACTGTCTTCTGGGCGTGGAACTCTAGGTTGTTACCGCTGCACCAGGACACCAGCCGGTCCACCTCCCTCCTGTAGACAGACTCATCCCTGTCTGAGATGAGCGTGATGAGGGTGGTGTCGTCCAGTTTTACGGAGTCGTGGCTGGAGGTGCAGCAGTTTGTGTACAGGGAGAAGAGCAGAGGAGAAAGTACACAGCCCTGTGGAGATCCTGTGCTTATAGTCCGAGTGTCTGAGACATTCTTCCCCCAGCCGCACGCACCGCTTCCGATCCGTCAGGAAGTCAGTGATCCACCTGCAGGTGGAGTCGGGCACGTTTCAGTTTCAGTTTCAGTTTAGTTTATTAGGACAATGTGCAGTTTCATTAAAAATTATGTCTGCACCAGATTTAGCTTCAAGCTAATTTCCATCTGCAGTCCTCACAAAAATACATTACAACAAGTATAAAGTGCAATACAAATATAAGTGCTTATCTCCAGACCTCACAATCTAAAATACAGTACAATGAAACAATAAAGTGCAAAATACAAATACAATCTCCAATCCTCTCTATAAAAATACAGTACAATAAAACGATAAAATGTAAACAAATACTAATTCCAGTCCTCACGTTGAGCTGGGAGTGCTTGTCCTGGAGCAGAGCAGGGAGGATGGTGTTGAAAGCAGAGCTGAAGTCCACAAACGGGATCCTGGCGTAGGTTCCCGGGGAGTCCAGATGCTGCAGGTGGAGTGCCAGGTTGATGGCGTCCTCTACAGACCTGTTGGCTCTGTAGGCGAACTGCAGGGGGTCCAGCAGGGAGGAGGTGAAGGACTTGAGGTGGGGCAAGACCAGGCGTTCAAATGACTTCATGACTACAGACGTCAGCGCCACAGGCCTGTAGTCATTAAGTCCAGTGATCCGGGGCTTCTTGGGGACAGGGACAATGATGGCAGACTTGAAGCAGGCTGGAACATGGCATGACCCCAGGGAGGTGTTAAAAATGTCTGTGAAGACGGTGGTTGACTCTCCTGCGCAATGTCTTAATGTAGCGGGCGAGAGGCCGTCTGGTCCAGCAGCTTTTCGGGGGTTGGATTTCCGAAATAGCCTGTGAACATCCTGTTCCTGAACTGAGAGGGTGGGGGGGGAGGTGGGGGGTTGGAGGTGGCCACCGTGGGGGAGGGGGTGGTCACATCAAACCTGGAGTAGAAGGTGTTGAGTTGCTCAGCCAGTTTTCGATTGTCTGCAGCAGGAGGGGCTCGGGGTTTATGTAATTAGATTATGGGGTCGCACTCTCTGTTGCGCTTTCGTCCGAGCGGAACAAGCTCCGTGAGAAACAAAAGCGCCACAAGTCGTTCCGTGCGCTCTGCGCGTCACAGATTCACGTGTATTTACGTTAATTAAATATGTAAATTAAATGAATCATGGAGGCAATAAAATAATAATCAAAGCTTTTTTGTTATCGAATTATTCGATTTACTCGAGTAATCGTTGCAGTGTATATCGTTGCAATGTATGTATAGATATAGATATATATCTATACATACATACATACATACACACACACACACACACACACACACACACTAGTGTAACAATATTTTTGGTCGCACAAATTGTCCCCAACACTAGCTCAATAAATTGAGTTAATGCAATTAAATTACTACTAATAGATTCGATTTGTGTGTGAAATAACACACAAAATGCTTTACCAACGTTGCTTTGCAAAATTGTCCAGTCCTGAACCAGAATTAAACCAGGACTAGACTAGGACCAACCAGGTCTGAACCAGGACTAGCCCAGAGTGCAGACTGGTATAAAGCTGAATTAAACAAGGACTAAACCAAGACCAAACCAGGTGCTAGTGCTAACGCGGAAATTAAACCAGTAAACAAGATTTTCAAAAGAGACGGGTTGTGGGCCGGATTAAATTGCTTGGAGGGCCTGATTTGGCACCCGGGCCGTATGTTGAATAGCCCTGGTGTTTATGTATGTATGTATATACGTGTATATGTATGTGTGTATATATGTGTATATATATATTCAATATTTCCTAACCCAGTGCAGACAAACCACTCTGCAAATGTTTTGACGTCTCAACACACTCATTTTTGAAGGCTGAGTGCTTTCTTCTTTTTCTTCTTACTTGACACGTGTAAAATGCAAAGTCAAAAAGTCAACTTTGCATTATACACGTGTTTGTAACATAACTGTTTCCAGACTCTGCTATATTCCCCTGTCTTCCCATCACCATGCTTTCTGCTGCTGCTCCTCATGTGGAAAATGTGCTTTAATCGTAGTGTAGCGCCGTGTAGTCCCTGGAGTTTCTCTACTTCATATGGCAGTGCAGCTGTTTCGACATTTGTTGTTAATGGGGAAGATGAAGTCCGCTCATTCACCCAGTGACAGGCAGATTTGTTACTCTTTCTCTCGACAACATTGAGTTATTGATGTCCCAGTGATGTAAAGTTTTAGACGTGGAAGAATAATGATTTGTGCTGTAAGATTTCCAGTGTTTATCATTTGAATCTACCGTTTTTGGAGGGTCAACCAAACAGGTGTGTTGCATACTGCGAAAGTCCACCTTTGTCTTTTTCCATTGCAAATATGTACTTTTGGATTTACTTGTGGGTAGGGCTGGGCGTTGCGAACCAAAATGTCAACAAATCCTAAACTTTGACTGACGATTAGAAAGTTGTAATATAAATCTGTATTAGAAACAACAGCGAGAGCAGCTTGTGGTAGTGGCACAGTGTGTGGAGGAAGGCGAAGCAAAGAGATAATTGGAATAATGAGGAAGAGTGGTGGTGTCTCCACTATTAACATATTACATAATCTCAATATCAACATTAAGGTCACATTTATATGTTGCACAAAGTGTATATCCTAACAGTGCACAATGTAACTTTTCCTCTAAGTCTCCATGACTCCACGTCTCCTTTAGTTTCAATCTGTTTTCTCTTTTAGCGACCCTGAGCGGGTGATCCATGCTTTTATCTCTACACGTCTTGACTTCTGTAATGCACTATACACTGGTATCAGCCAAGCTAACCTGTCACGCTTACAGTGAGTGTACAGTTCCACAGCACGTCTTTTAACTGGCACACGTCGTAGAGAACATATTACACCTATTTTATGCTCACTGCACTGGCTCCCCGTTCATTTTAGAGTTGATATTAAAATGTTGTTGTTTTGTTTTTAATGCTCTTCCTGGACTGGCCCTCGCGTACATTTCAGACTCATTGTTCCCTACACTCCTGCGCGCTCGCTGAAGTCTGAGGTCAGCTCCAACTTCTTATTCCAAAAACAAGACTCAAAAACCGGGGCGACCGGGCCTTTTATGTAGTCAGCCCCAAACTTTGGAACGCTCCTCCTCCCCACATAAAGACTGCAACTTCAGTTGATGCTTTTAAGTCTTGTTTAAAAATGGACTTTTATTCACTGGCATTTAACCCAGCATGAGAATTGATTGGTCCTCTGACCCTCTTTTATAATTTTGTATATTTGGGTTGTAAGTTTTTTTTATTTTTACATCTTTTTAATATTTTACTTGTGCTTGTTTTGTACTCTGCGCAGCACTTTGGAGACTTTGTTGGTAAAATGTGCTATACAACATTTTACCATTTTTGGTAAACTGGACAAAGCAATAACATCTTCATGGAGAGAAGCAGATGGTGACCCTCCACCAGTAAAGTTACATAGTACTTTAAATATGGATAAAATGCGAGTGGGGCAAAAATGTATTTATATTACCTCAAAAAACAAAACAAAAACGCCCATTGCTCTTGGCAGTACTGTTATGTTTTTGCTGTCGATTTGTTGCTCAAAGGTTCAAGATCATTTACCCCAGAACTCCGCCTCTGTTTGAATCAAAATCTCCCTTAAAACCTTTTATAACCTCGAAGCCCGATTTCTTCTGTACAAAGTGACTTAGGGCCCAATCTCATATTAAATTTATTATATTTTAAGTGTATAAAAAGTGTATCTTGAGTGTGTGGCTCTGAAGGAGGCGCTTCCGGCCCTACTTTGGACCCTATGGCTAGTCCAAGTTAAAAGGCGTGGCTCCCCAATGGAAGATATTTATCATGCATTTAGACTAATTAAATTCTAAAACGTTATATACTAATGTATCAAATGTGTCCATAAGTACGTGAATAAAACTGAATACAAGTGTGTTTAATTGTATTGAACCTGCTTTTCTATTTTCTTCTTGTTTTCAGCTGTTGGAAGGCAGTTTCACGGCCCAGGTCAGCCACGAAGTAGACGGACTTATCTTCCAGCCGTGCGGGGTGAGTCCACACTTGTCCAACACTGCCCCTGATTTGGATGGCCGTTGTGTTTGCTTTGAGCTCCAACATGAAGACTGAACAGCTTCTCACCACCACCCACTGTTTGTCACTGTCTGTATCAACATAGCCCTCAGTTATTGCACAGGAAGCCCACACTCCCACATCTACTAATCCCTGTCTGGACAAGGTACAGACAAGAAGACTTACTTTACTGCATTAAAGATTAAGGTCTACGGTATAGTTTCTGAAAACATTAAAGATACTTTATGTAACTTTCCTGTGGCGTTTCTGCCATCTGCAGATGCTAGTGCTTTGTCAAAAATCCCCCACATTATGGCATTTATTGTGTCTAGACAATCTAGTATTTTGATCATTTGTATTTCTTAGAAATATCTAAAACATCCTTACTGTGAGCGTAGTCCGACCCAGGGCAGCTGTGACTACAATTACTGATTATGGAATGAATAAATGATGCAAAGTACTTTTCATTAAAGCAAAAACATCTCCATGGAGACAAGCATGGGATATACACAAAACATTACATAGTGCCCCTTTAACTAAAGTGTGGTGACATATGACCGAAATTAAATGTGTTAAATCTTCATTTTCAAAACTACCTGTACCAAAATTCCTTTTTTCTTTTCTTGCTTTCTTTCTTTCTTTCTTTAAAACACTCGTATCAAAGCACAAACACAATATTTTAACAAAGCCAAGTTTATAAATAAATTATTGGCTTTCATATTGCTTTCGTAATTTTGCTTTAGGCAAATACTTCTCTCTACATAAAGCAACTTCACTATTTGTACAATCAAACAATAAATGAAACTCATCATCACCCACATGAAACTCATCACCCACATGCTTTGAGCAGAGGTTATAGAAACTTAAATGTCTATCTATGCCCTTATAACGCCCCACAGTCTTTGAAGGTCTGTTGTTTCCAGTTTTTAAATTACAAATTGATTGCATGTATGTTTTGTTCTCACACAGCACATATTTTTCCAACTTAAAGACCGTTTTGAATTCCATATATACATCACAGGACGTAATACTCTGACCTTCCCCATGCCACCTCTGTATAAACTGATCCTTTAAAGTTTGTTCTGCAGTGAGCTTAAGATGGTTAACATTGGTGATTTCCTGGTTGGTCCATATATAAGAAAGACTGCAGTCATCAAAGATCGTTTTCACCTGCAGTTACCATGGAGATATATATCCTCCTGCGTTAAACCGTTCATATTACAGGTTATACATGTTTTTGCTGAGTTCACTCTCACTAGATTGCAAAAGCCTCCCCCCAAAATCCAATCATTCTTTTCTTGATAGTTACAGAAATTGGGAACCGGCCCAGTTCTCCGTAGTCCATGTTACTGCAGGTGGAAATCTTTACTTTTAGAATATACTTCAGGACCTTAAGGTTCAATTTTTCAGAACCCCAGATTTCACCTGCATACAATATTATTAGGGAAACTAACTTATCAAACAGATCAAAGCAAACATCTCTTGGTAAATCAAGTTTCTGGATTCTTACAGTAACTGCAAAGAGTAGCTCGTGTGTGCTGCTCCACGAGTCCACTCTTGAACGAGAGAAACGAGAAAGAACACCTAAAGCAGTAAACCCTGCAAGTAAACACATGATTTAATGTTGTTGTACATGTTTCTAAGTACTGTCAAGAAAATACCATTAATCCCTATTTTTACACGGATGTTGTTTATGCCACAGCTTCTCCGACCGTATCAAACACTTTAATATAGTCTATAAAGGCACAATACAGAGTCTTCTTTTCAAAGCCTTAAAGTTCAACAATTTGTTTCAAAAGAAAAATGTGATCAGTTGTGGAGTAGCCCTTTCTAAATCCATCTTGGTTCTTACAGAGAGTTGAATTATCCTCGCAAAATTGGCCTAGTCTTATATTCAACACATTGATGAATAATTTCCCTAAACAACTTAGGAGTGTGATGCCCCTATAATTATTGCAGTCACTTGCATCACCTAGTTACATTGGGATAAAGATATCCGAAATGCGTTTAATATATTAATTAATAATACCATCAGTTCCTGCAGCCTTTTCTATTTTAATATTTTGGCTTGCCTCTTTAACTTTTTTGTAACTAAAGTAATAATTTAATGCACTGCAATCAGGGGTTCAAGATTATCACACTAGCTTATGTGTTCATTTATTTAATAATTTCCCTTAAAATAATTATTAAAAAGTTCACGTGAAATAGGGCATTGTTCCTTGTTTTTACCTGTAATCAGGAATCAGGACATATTTATTGCCGTTGTCAGTGAACAAAATTCACAACATAGGAACGTTATTTGATGACAGATGCAACATGAGAGACATGAATAAAAGCATCAGTCACCCAGGCAGCCGTGCGGTGCCTACTGGGGGAACTTGAACTCTTGGAAAATGAAAAACAGTTCAGCCATAAGCATAACAATAATACACAATATACAACACATATTATGAATATAGTAAACGTGGTCACGTGCTGGAGTTTTTCTGTGGATGGGGGATGGGTCACAAACTGGAGAAGAAATAGATAGTGGGAAGTGCAGACTGTGAGTGAAGGTCAAGTGAATCTTGTTTGTGTGTGTGGGCCGGTTCAACCGGCTCTCCGGCTTGTTTCTCCAAGGCCGGAAAGGAGATAAGGAGGAGAAGGGAGATTTTGGCACATAAACTGGTGAAAAAAACTTTGATACATTTAGTTGATCCAATAATTAGCTAGATCAGATAGTCCAATAATTTCTGGTCCTCTGAGTAGCGATCAGTTTGTTTCATTGAGTTGCTCCCATCTTTCAGCAAAAGTTCACTATTCCTGATTTAGCCCCACTATCATCTTCTGCAACTCCATAATCCGTCCTAAGATGTTCCGGTTCGGTTCTATGAGTTGCACCATACTGTGCTCGTGTCTCTGTTCGAGTCCTTTCATCCTTTCACTCAATTCCCAAAACTTTATGTTGTTGTAATAACAAACAAAAAAACTTTTGTTGTAATACTTTAATTTTTTTTCAAAAGCAGTAAATTCTAGGGTTTTTAGACTTCATGCTCAGCAATTCTTTATCTAATCTATTTTTGTAATTTTTTCTAGAACCATCTAGTGATTTTAAAATTTTATTGTTTACTGCTGACCCTCAATTTTTCTGCAGCCGATGTGTTTTTTTGTCTATTGTTCATCATCTTTGCTTCACAATATTTTTTTCTTTTCTGTGAACAATTCTGGTTAAACCAGGTCTGGTTTTGTTTTTCAGTTTTTCTTCTTTTTTAGCTCTTTTTGGGAATGTGACTATTGCACTGCTAATTGAAGTATCCCGCATTCGATTTGTTATTTCCTCTACAGATGAATCTTGAATGTTTGCAGTTATACTTTCCACCTGGGCTTTATCTATATTTTCAAAAAATCTATGTGCTTTATCTTTATTCCATCTACCTATTAATGTGCTACATTCCTGCTTAGCTGGAGTATTTTGATCCCAAGTTTTCACAAGCAGAGTTGGGGGTAACACGCATCTAGTACTCCCCAAGTTACTTTTTCAAATCAGTAACGCGTTAGTTTTGGTTATGTCATGATCTCTTTGCCAGTCTCATTTCCTCGCCGCAATCCCAGAACTCTGCATGTTGTATGCATGTACGCTGCGTAACTAGTGACTGGGAGTCTTGTCCTCACGCCAAAGAGAAATAACGTTTCAGATGCACATTTTGAGAAACCTTCTCCTTCGTTATAACCACTATTTTGTAGCTGAGGAGTAAAGTTAGGGTAAGATTGATTAGGTAAAAGTAACCCTACCCAACACTGTCCACGAGTATGCATAACAAGATTTGTATCCAGAGTAACTTCTGCTAGACAATGCTTATCATAAAAAATATGATAAAAATCATGTACACAATCTTTCACTTTAGACTAGATAAATGGTGTTGCAATCATATAATCACCTCAAATAGACGAGTGTAAGAAGTCGTGTTTAAACCAGGGAACCTTGATATAAAGCAGGACAAATCATTTACCTACACCAGTACTACCAAATAAGACCGCAGCACTGTTAATATATATATTAAATGGTACATGCATTTAACTGTGACTTGCCATCATTGCGAGTTTCGACCAGCACCTTGGCAGAGACCATTTCAGGGAATGGCCCTTTCTACATACTAATTTCTCACCCTATTTGTTCAACTTTATTTAGGAGTGATATATTTTCCCTTACAGTGATATCAGTGAGTCCCGGTCTCCATCTCTCCGTTTTGGTTGTATCTGAAATATGCCCTGCTCAAAACACGAGAAAAATGAGGCAAGAATGTAGCCAGATCCGTGATGAGCATATTGAACAGAAAGGGTATATGGGTCGAAGCTGCAGGCTTTTGAAGTCTTGGGGAAAATATTGACAGTGTACAGTATTCTATTTTTTATTTGTTTTAACACTGAAATATTTATGAAACTGCATAAAGCCTGAGATTTTGCCTCAGCTTTTCTTAGCCGTCAAATTGTCATAAAACACAGCAATGTTTACAGTTTCAGAGTAGAATAAAAACTCTTTAAAAGCATCACTCTTAGAAACCCAGTTGCTGTGTTTACGAAGGAAAGGCGAGCTATTTCCCATTAAATGTCAGCTACCTTACTTTGTTTTGTAATGAAAAGGGTCTACAAAGGTCATGTAGAAATGTAATGCATTCTGAAAGTGGTAAACTAGCTAAACCCAGCCCAGTATTTTTGTTACTCTAAATATTATCTTGCGTATTAAAGTGGGACTAAATTAACTTTTCTTTTGCTACTGAACTGTGAACACAGTGTTTTTAAAAAGGCATTGATGACTGTTCTTAATAATTTTTCTGGCAATTTTAGTACAAACTATGTAAATGTATAGCTCTTTGGCCAAAAACAGTCAAAGCTGAGTGTGTGCTGCCTCCAGTGGCCATTGCAATTGCTTTAGTTCTGGGTGCTGTCCCTAGTTCTTCTCCGGCTCTTTGCATTACCTACATGCCAGTGAACTACACAGTTCTGCTGTATTGCAAATTGTAGTCCGTGTGCCACCCGGGGAGCAGGGAGGAGCGCAGTGGCGATCAACTCAAAGCTACGTAACTCAAAAATATATGCCGTTCTTCGCACACACGGCAACTCTAATTTTCACCACGGGTCCAACGGTCTAACGTGCACTTTAAATATATAAAGAAATGTGAAGCGAAAGCACATGGTTGAGCGCACAGAGGGTTACACACTACACGCTATTATCTTCTTGTAAAGTTTGAGAACCACTCATCAAGTTTCTCATAAAAAAATGCAATTCAGTCTCTTTTTGTTAGTAATTTGAGTGTTTAGAAAAACCTAAACTGTTCAGGATGCCGTTTGGTTGATACAAAGGGACAACAACCACAGAAAAGCAGTATTTAAGATTCACCATGCACACTTACTTTGGTCACTGCAGTCCATTCATCTCCCTTTATCCCATAAACAAGTGTAAATGATGCTGAAGAAGTCGTCTTGTCCATCATTTGTCGATGAACACAGCGCTCAGCTGCTGTCCTTGTCCTCACGTTCAATTCATTTGAGTTACATTGGCTCCAGGCCAGTCACTCCAATCGAATGGTTCTGCACCTGCTCTGCATAAAACTTTTAGTCCACAACAGACAATTACTTTCTTCTTTTCTTTTTCCAAAAACAAACATAAAACAACAACTAAAATAAAATAATGAAAGAAGGGGTAAAGCATATTGATTCCAAAATAAAAATCCCATTTTGTCCATTGTCTGTTAAATTTGTGTATTTTTCAAGTTGAGTCCTGTTGTGATTTTTTTTTTTTCATTGTGCGTATTTCGGTTATGATGTCAGTCCAGTTGGAGCCGTTTGTGTCATCTATTTTTTTGTATGCTCTTCGGTCATGACAGGTTAATTGAGATTGTCCAGAAAAGATTCAAAAAGATTCAAGCAAGGTTTGTGTTTGGTCTTGTATAATGATTATTACATTATTCTGGCTTTTTCGTATTTTAAAAATTCTCTGCCTGTTGTTTTCAAAGCTTCCATCATAGCAATTAAGTGAATTATCTTTCTTTGGTTAACATGTCGGTGTAATCCCTCATTCGTCCAGGAGTGTTCCATTGTAGAAAAAGATTCAGTTGTAGTCATCTGGACTCTGTTTTAGAAAAAACAAAACGTTTCAACTCTCATCCAAGAGTCATTCTCAATGGCATTTTATTAGTTATTTCTTGTGAGGTCTGGTCATTAATTTCGCCTCTTATCGTTTTAATTTTCTGTAGCACTTGAGGGTTCCCGTTTTCTGTATGTTTAGCTTCCAAAATGTGTAATATGTTCCGTAAATCATTTAGTTTTTCTTGCTTTTGTTTCTTTTGAGGTGAGGCGAAAGCAATTACCTTGCCCCTCAAGACTGCCTTAGCTGCATCCCAAGGAAATTTCACCATTGTCGTTATCCTCTTCATTTTTATTTTTCAAAAGAAAAAAACATTTTAACTCAGGGTCATTTTTAACTGAGGGTCATTTTTAACTGAGGGTCATTGAGCAGACTAACATTAAATCTCCTGAGTGTGTTTTTCCATTTCTGTTCCAAAACTACAGCGATGTAAATACTGGCATGATCACTTCGATCTATTGTACCTATGTCTACCACTGTAATTTTTTACCTACCTTTGTCTATTCTAGCATATTTATTATGTGAATTAGAGAAATGTGTAAATTGGAAGACATTGGGATTTATCTCTCTCCTAATATCGATCAACCCTATATTACCGGTATGTATTTTACGAAAAATGTATTATGTCTAGATTTACCAGTACTTTGTGAATTTGAAACATCTAATGTCGTCAGAATGTGTAACGCAACAGACAATTCCAGCAATAATAACTACAAAACTATACATTATCAACAGAAATAGGTTGTCTTTTCACAATGGGTTTTAGAACAAAATAAGTTTGTTTTAAATTCAACTATTGTCACCAGGAAATGTATACATCCCAAGTGCAATGTTTTTATAATTTTTTGGGGATATTGCAACCATTTCCTGATGATTTATTTTGTATAGTCATTTGTATTGTATTTGTATATTGCCAGTTACATTTGACCACAGTGAAAACTCCTCTTCACCTCACATCCACCATTATCTGTCTAGACCAGTCTTGTATCAGATAAGTGTTGCATTGCCCTGTCAGTGGTGTGATTGGATGAGCTTTGTTAAAATGGGCGGTGAGCTGTTTCTTCCAGAACATCGGATAAGCCCTTCAAAATTAACATTTGTACCAACAGACAATACTTTAAATATTTATGATTTGTGATGTATTTTTAGGTAGATAAGCAAAAACAGTGGCTTGCTGTGACTTTTATCGATGGGCAAGCAGACCCGGGTTTTTCAATAATGTTTAGTGGATAATAGAAAAGTGGGGGAAAAAAACATCTATGGGAGTCAAACTTGGGTCTCCCTCCTGAAGAGCGAACGCCTATCCTAATGAGCTAAACTCTGCCTGTATTGACTGCTTGTATTTCTAACTAATGTCTAATCATTATAAACATGAACATAGCCTTAGCTAAAAATAAATACTTGTCTCTAAAAGATAGATTTAAGTGCGTTTGTTGAAACTTGGCACTGCTGTTGCTTCGATTCTCCTCTGCACATGTGCAGATAGGGCAAAACCTGCAGACATGCTTGATTCCCACACAGGTTTATTCAGCGTGATTTGAGCATAGATCCATGGGATTGAGGCTGTGTGGTCCTCAGAGCGAATGCACAGACCTCGGAAAGAAGCTGCTCTACGCTCTGGTTCTAAAAGCTCATGTTAGAGAGCGGCGCATGAACGGGCCTCTGAACACGGCCACAGATTGCACCGCTTTGGTAAAAGCAGAATCATGCTTCCCGCTTAGTATTGCCCAGCGGCCTGTAGCGTCCAGTAAAAGACACCGTGAGTTCAGCCAAGCCTCAGCAGCAGAAGTGAGGGGAAAACGGGCTTGTTTGGATATATTTTTGAACAATTTATATATATTTGTGACACACGGTAATTTGAGATTTTATTGGCCAATCACTGATTGCTTTGATTACCCTTGATTGCCACTGAGCAAAAACGTTTTCATACATACTTCATACATATATATTCATCTATCTTCTTTTAAAAATGTGTCCTCTGGGTGTATAGTTTTGGTTTGTCATTTCAACCAAGCCTATTTGTTATAGAATATTGGCTTTTTACCATTTACCATAAGAAAATAAAAATCAACAGTAGTAAACGAACTTTTTCAGTTATCTTACAGCTGTAACAAGAAGCATGAACTTGATAGCTTTGGTGATATTCAATAATAATCAAAGTAATTTTTTAACCATGTTCTTTATCATTAGAAAACCTGGGTCTTGTAGATTTAACGAAAAGCATTAACATGATTGTATATCAATAAAAGTTTGCTATTTAATTTACTGCTATAATTCTCGAAGTTGACATGAAAACTAAGCCTAAAGGTGTTTTTGTACCTTGCCTGTCCATGCTTCTCGCCCCCAGGCTTGTTGGCTCTTATCTGTAATGTAATAATAATAATAATAATCCACCTTTCAACTGGCCCCGGTCCCTCAGACTGGTTCACTTTGGTACGTTTATGGTAATTTCCATCCTCTGAGCACGGCTCTGTGTCCAGAGGCAGACTGCTGCTACGTGAGCAGCTGATGCCACCCAAACACAAACATTTCCTTATCAAATAAAAAATGGGCCAGTACAGCTACATTTTGTCTTGTGATGGCACTTACAACAGTTATCTTAAATTATATAATGGTTTTTAACGTTAAGGTTTTGTAGAAAAAGATTCAGTTGTAGTCATCTGGACTCTGTTTTAGAAAAAACGATACGTTTCGACTCATCCAAGAGTCATTCTCAATCAGTGAAACAAGTCTGAGAACTCCTGTTTTTATCCTACTCTGTGAAAGCCCTGCCCACAGGGCGGGACCTCCTGATAATGGCCCATTGAAACTTAACTGGAATGGGCCTATTGTTCTATTGTTCCCTGGCGTTTGGCTGCCTCACCTTGAGTGCCTGTTAAGCATCAGAATGCCTCGGGCGTCTCCAGGGTTTCAGCAGACCATTATAAACAACTGGAAGGTTGAATCTTAAACCTCCATTACGATTTAAGGAAGGATTCTCTTTTTTAACAAAGATTGCCTCCTTAACTCCTCTTTCAAACCATCTTTTCTCCCTGCTCAGAATCTCCACCTCACTGTCTTCAATAGAGTGGTTTGTGGCTTTGAGATGAAGATGTACAGCACTTTGGGTTGAGGTTAAGGTACTTTAATGTCCCCGTAGGGAAATTTGTCCTCTGCATTTTACCCATCCTTCAATGCCATAGGGTTATCTCGGGCGCAGTGGTCGCTGCATCGCTCGGGGAACCATCTCCAGATTCTTTCTGCTATGCTTGGTCAGGACTACTGTTGCCGGCGGATTTGATCTGGTGCATGTTTTGAGTTGTGTTGACTTGTGAGTTTGTAGGCTACATGGAGATGGTGCTAGTCGATGACACTGATGCTCAGTGCGTCATGTGTGTTTTCAAACACATGAGGTGGGTGGTTTACATGACGTTGCTGTAGGGGATTTTACTAGTACAAGTACTGTAAAGTTAATCATGTCCTCCCTCTTATGAAAGGGGGTGACATTCAAAGTTTATCGATTAAAGAATTGTATCGAGATTTCAAACATGACACACTGCATAAGTGTGGGTATGTTTGTTATCATATTTTAAGAGTAATTTGGAGCACCAGCCATTGATTTGGCATTTAACAATTCTATAATCAAATATCTAAATTAATTAATTTGTTAAAAAATAATTTTGCTCGGTAATCTGAAGGTTGGTGAGAACGTAACCGTGACATTGACCCCTTTTCTGGAAATGAATGAACACTTTACCAAATGTGGTTTATCAAGATTTATTGACCAAATAATTAAGCAGATAAATATGAATATGGAATATGCTGATGAGTCGATAACGGATGGAGACACAAGATATGATTGTTCTTGATCTAGCTAGTTGTGTTTGAGTTCATTCTAAGATGATTCTATCAGCCAGATTGTGAAATGCATTCATACAACCAGAACCAGAAGAAGCTGTGACCCTGAGGAGGTGGGCCTCTGTGTGTCCGAGAGCCTGTGTGTCCCTGTCGCTTCCAGGGTTCACTCAGGGGTCACACTGGGAGAGACTTGCGGCAGCTCGGTCCACACACTGGGCGTGGCACAGCCACTCTTTCAGGCTGAAGAAGCACTGGATCAGGTTCAGGGATCTGCGTTCTCCTTGGCTCTGAGATGTTCCTCAGATAAAACAGACCATTGCACTGATTCTCTGATGAGGCTGGTGTGAAGAGATCCTGGATCAAAAGTTTTGTTGTAGACTCGAAAAGTTGCCAACAGGTCCTTTGTTTGGGTTTGCATGATGTAGTTTAAATCACGTCTAAGAAAGACGGGCACAGATTTAAGAGAGAGAAAAGTTAGCTTCCGCAGGCGTCTCTCTCTCTAGAACAATGCTTAAATTTGTCCAATTTTACAGTAAAAAGTACTACTTTTTGTTGTTGGGACCAACTTAGCAGGAAGCCGGAGGGCCAACAAAAATTGGTCTGAGGGCCGCATTTGGCCCCCGGGCCGTAGTTTGGACTTGCCTGCTCTAGAATGTCCTTTTCTATGGGTTAGCTTAGCATTGCTAGGCCAGGGATGAGCCTTTTTCTCCATCTCCCTGGTTGAGATGCTTCCTCCCTGAAGATCTGATAAAACTGAGTTTGTCATCTCCTCTCTCTCACAGACCCCAGTGGGGTTCGTTTAGCACCAGTGTTCGACTCATTCTGAGTCAGAGGTGATCAGAGAAAAAGATCCGGAATAATGCAGCCATTGTTTAGCATTAACATTAGGCCACATAATTAGAAAGGTAATATTTTTCAAAAGACAAGTTACAAAACAGTTAAATGAACACGATAACATTGTAAAATGTACAATAAATTCATCTTGTGGACAAAGTCTGCAATCAGATTATTGTTTTCTAAAACCACAGTCTTTTTAGCATTTTAGCTTTTGTCTTGGGAGAGAAAATGGCTCTGTGAGTTTATTTTAATCCAACAGCAGTCATTTGATGGAAAAAGTTTTTCCCAATGTCTCTGCTCTGTATGCAGAGAGGTCATAAATCTCCAGTTGGGGGCAACGTTCGGAGGTCGTCTACGTTTTGCTACATGGCCTTTATCAATATTGCAGCATTTGCATATGGTTGTCTGCACTTTCAAAATACATGTAATTCCTGACCTCCCTGTCAACTCAGAAACCTCCCCCAATATATAGTGGAACCTTACATTCAAAATGTATTTGACATTTGTAGGCTTACGCAAGCATTACTTATTTTTTTCTTTCATTGTTTGAAATACAGGGTTAAGTAGAATCTCATATTCTTCTCTGTTACTTGATTCATGTTTTGATAGCAACAAAAAAATATCTCTAACATAATCTTTAACATTTACCTTAATGTGGTCACATTTCAAGGTTTTGATTAAATTTTCATGCTCAGGTACTGTATGTACTCTGCTCCATGCTACTGATTTAGCATCTGTTGTCTCCTGATTCTTCTGTGATTTCAATGGATCAAATGCTTCATAAATAACCTGCTAAAAAAAGGTGCTGGTTGTTTTAAGCATCCATGTCTGACGGGCTGAATATTCGTCACACTGCCGGAGGAAAATGCAACTACATCATCCATGGATTATGAACGCACCACCTACACCGCCTAGAGGTGTGTTTCTGCCCTTAAAGTAAGAATTATTATTATAAACAAGCAGGAGCTCATTGCAGCTTAGACACTCCAATGAGGAAAAGCACTGCGAGGAGAGAAAATAATTTCCCCTTTGCGCTTTTGCAGGCAGGCAAGTTATTTCTTCTCTTTACACAATTTTCAACTTGGAATTGGATACACGTCTGATCATGGCACCCGCTACCATCTGGAGGTGTTCCCAACTCATAGGAACTCTACATTGCATGTATTAATCAACTAATAAGGACTACAGCGTGTATGTGATTCATGATAATGGGCCTAAATCCACGCAGATCAACAGCTGGTTCTTGTCTGAAAAGGTCACTCAGATAAATGAAGCTAGCACAGCTAACTCGGCTAAATAATGGTGCACATAGGATACCATCTGATGCTGAATAATAAAAGCGGTGTAATTTACAAGCTCTGCATTTCTCTTTTATATGGGCGAGAGAGAGCATTTTACTGCTCCATAATGAGGCTGAGTGTTCTGGCTAGACCCATTGGAAACACAAAACAATAAAGGAACAAAAAATGGAAATGTGAGTGCACCCAAGTCAATGCAAGGGCAAAGTTGGCAAAAGGGCAGGCCTCTGAAATCTTGAACTCGTTGTACTTTGTAGACTAGTTTTCTGTTTTATTTTCTATTGCCCTTACTTTCTACTACTCTTGTCGAAGTAATTTGCAATGTTCTAGTTAGTATTCAAAGCAGTTAAAGTTGCATTAAAACTTGTCTTTAAAGTAATTGTTTTTTGTAAATAATTATAAATATAAATTTACTATTTTTAAAGGATTACAGAGCCGCAAACATGATCTGTTTTGAGATTTGTGTACTCCAAAATAGAAAGTGTACAGTCCTTTGCATTCAGAATGCTTAAAGGACTCGCATAACATTTGTTTAGTGCTGAGAAAGCAGTGACATTGTATGTTGAATTAGTAATTCTCTCTTAAAATGCATGCACTTTTCTGACCTTTAGCACCTGTAATTGGAATATTGACTGACACTTGTTTAAAATGTCCACATAAGTCATTGTTGAAGAAGCAAAGCTCAAATTAAAAAGGTTAGGGCTGAGATAAAACTTTCAATATATTTTAAGCTACATTGGAAATAGAAACATTCTGAATGTTTTCCACAGGACTGGAACCAATCACAGAGCAGCTTTGTGGTTTAGGCAGAAGTCAAAACAACTGAATCAAAACAAGCATGGCAGTGCCAATGGCCATACTTCTGCCTATTTTAGGATAAATACGGAATATTTTGTTTTTCAAAATTGTGCACACAATGCCGTATTGTACATTTGTGGATGAGATAGAGGACTGTGCTTTTCTGAACCCTGGCTTCAACACAATTTAGATTTTTGGGTTAGTTGTGCCAGGGAGTCTTGTGAAAAAATAATAGTCAATCTGAAAGCTTTGTTACCTGGGGAGTGGATTAGATATTTGACAATTTTCAACAATCTTAGGTGTCTTAACAATTTGGAGGGAGAGAGGGATTCTTGTCATTTTAGTGTTTTATGAAAGGCAACAATCAAGTTTCTGCAGAGTCAAGTGAGAAAATTGGTGCTAAATTTAATTTTAGAAATTCAGAGTATAACAAATTTGGCTATGGATAATTACTGCAAGAAAATTTTTTGTATTGTCTTGTCAGAGCAGTATGTGTGCCAGTAGGTGATCACTTATATTCAGTATCTAAAGTGCAGTATCTTAGCCTTAGCCTTTACTGTTTAAAATCAGGTCATTATTACCGCCAGTGTTAGCTGCAGCTCTGCATTATAATCAATAGGTTTCCCAAATTTGTGCCCAGTGCAATGTAAATCTCTTCATGTGTGACTGGGATTAGGCTGGTTAATCTGGCCCCGGGTTCTTTCTGCTCTGAACTTCCATTAAATCAGCACAAAGCTGGTTCTATATGTTATCTCAGCTAACACATGGAGAAGACTGATGAATCAGAGACTGGCCATGTCAATGTATAGGAGCCTCTTTACAGATGGTAGAAGACCACAGATGGTCCTAATGATTATAGAAGAAAAATATTACACTTTATAGTAGACATGAAATAAATTAATCTATTAATCGCATCTAATCAGTATTGAAATAATCGTCAATTTATTTAATAATCAAATAGACGTTATATGGCCTAAAAAAACGTGCCATGGGTGCTGCCCGGTGGTCGAGTGTTTAAGGCGCAGCACTCACGCCAGGCTCCAAGTGCAGCCGGCCGCAGTGTCGTGGTTATTTTCATCATGACAACAGCCTTGTTACATAAGAATCACAAGACATAAGACAGCTCAAATCAGGGGTGTCCAAACTTTTTCACCAAGGGCCGCATTTTGAATCCTATACAGAGCAAAGGGCCACAGACGATATGACAATGAAGTGAATAATTCAAAATTTTACAGTTTCGATGAGCCTCCACATCTTTTAATAACACTTGGAACATTAATATTAGGTTGGTTTAACATCAAAATGTTTGAATTTTTCCAATTTTACTGTAAAAAGTACTATTTTTTGCTGTTTGTGCCAACATAGCAGGAAGCCTGAGGGCCAATAAAAATTGGTCTGAGGGCCTGAGTTTGGACACTCCTGGCTCAAATAAATGATATAGTTCAGGGTTAAATGCTGAATTCCATTTAAATGCAATCGCTGTTATGTCAATGTAGTTCACACCAAATCATCTTTGTAGAGTGCTGTCAGCGTTTTATATTTCCTCAAATTCTACATAAAATGTATCATATATTGTGCATCATAATGTAAAGCAAATTACTTTTAAAAAATTTTATATTTCCATAACACCATTTTCTTATTCGTCAAATCCTTTCCATTTTTTACTAGCACAAAACTCAAATCTGAAGCGTCTCTGAGCCTCTCAGTGTCAGTGTGACTCTGGTGTAAAGTGTGTGAGCTGTGACATGCCGTGCTGTCCCCTGAGAGCAGATTTAGTGCACTAGCCCAGTCTTTTGTCTGTAATCCCCTGCATACTTAAACACCCAGTCTCTCCTCAGAGCAAAACTCACATATTAAAAATTTGAAAAACATTGTAATCAAAGGGTTATCTCAAAGCCCACCCCCTAGCCACCTTCTTTTGTTCTCAGATATTAAGCATTCTGCATTAAATCCACTCTTGCAAGTTATTTGTGGCTGTTTCAAAGCACTTACAATGGCTTAATATTAACACACAACATAAGAGTTTATGTACCGTATTTTCCGGACTTTTAGCCGCTCCCCTATATAAGCCGCATTTGCTCTATTTTTAAAAAAACGATAATAAAACAATACATAGGCCGCACCTTTTGTATAGGCCGCAGAGCAGATCTTTTTCTTGACTTTTGGCATCGCATGAGCTCGTCCCGCTGTCCCTCCAGCGTCTCACCGTACATTCATTGATGTTAAGCTTGCGTGCAGCCGCGCGGTTTCCTAGCAAGATCGATGGCCTTCAGCTTAAAACTTGCTTCGTACGAACTTCTTCGTTTGGGTTCCATAATGATGGGCAAGAATTTGAAAATAATTTATAGTTGGTAATTTGTCGTCCGTGTTCTATTTGCTAGCTGAATAAAAAAGCAACATCTGCTTTCTTTGCTTAACTTTTCTGTAGTTTTGATTCTAATTCCGGTTAGTTTAGTTCGCCCCTAGCGGTGAAAGAAAAAAAACCACAGAAAAGCCGCAGCCTCTAAATAAGCCGCATGGCTCAAAACATCTGACAAAAGTAGCGGCTAATGGTCCGCAAAATACGGTAACATGTATTTTACATAACTTGTTTAGGGGTTGAACTAATTGAATTTAAAACTGATATAATCTGTGAAATGAAACGTCACATACCATTTACCTTGTTTTGAACTCCTGACTAGTTATGGCACTGCTTTACCTCCAGTGTGAAGTATAGATCAAATGCATGCTATTTCCAGACTTAAACTTGCCACTTGTCCCCCTGGTGATTTATTTTTCTAATACTGATGGTTCTCTTTGTAAAATCACCAGAGAGTGCTGTTTAACCGAGCCCATAACTGCCCAAAAGCCATTTGTTTGACAGGCTGTCAAACACTGCTGTGGGCGCAGTGATTACAACATTGTACTGTTCAAAAGGTTTTTGTCTGCTCACCACATCACGGAACAATTTGCTCACCTTTGTTTGCACGTATTGAGTGTATCTAAAACTCGCATCTCTGCCATCATCTCATCTGTGTTTTAATTCCATTTCCAGGGTTTCAAGCTTTTATATTGAAAATGTACACATTCTGAAACCTTAAATAAAAATAATTGTATTTTTATTTAATCTATTTGATCCCGTTAAACGCATGTAGTACACATTGGACAGATTTCATTGTGCCAGCTGTGTCAATAGTTTAGTTTGTATTGTGTGGTATGACTAAGCATTCATTTTGGAGGTGGATCAACTGCTCTGCATATCTGTGTAAATTACTCCCAACATTTTAAATTTGCATGTTGGCGTGTTAACGGCTCCACGGTGGCTTTTGCAAATGAGGTAGAGTCAGTAATAGAACAAGCTTTACAGGACTGAACTTTATAATCTCTCTCTTTTGGGAACTATTTTGTTTAATAGCTACGTACAGTTTAGTCTTAAACTTTTTTTCATGTTAAAACTATATTGTTTTAGATGAGAATTAGCACTTCAGTACTTCAGTCAGATACATACCATAAGTCTTATGGTATGTATCTGACTGAAGTACTGAATTGTTACTTTATTTACACTGACATCTTATGGCATAAGATAAGATATAAAGTAACAATTGTCATTGAATTCATTTGATAATTTGTTATTTTGATAAATTGTCCTTCAAATGCCTCTGGAAGGATCAGTCTTGATCTTGGTCAGGAGGTCCTAGTTGCAAACGCAATGGTCTAAAGGTTGATGATTGTTGTTTGTCGTCAAATGCACAACACAACAGCTCTTTGGCAACTGGCAAACTGTTGAGGGGAAAGCTGAAGAGCAAAACCTAGACAATTGACCTTTATCTAGTGTCAATTACTGTTAAGTACTGGAATCTTTCTGTAATTTTCAATAGTTCGTATCAAGAGAGTGTGAGCGACCGCCATGGTCAGGCTCAACGATGTATTAATAGGGTTCAATAAGAGCCATTTGAACACTAACGTCACATATTGTTTTGTCTGTTCTCCCCATTTCTATCTGCCCTCTCTCCTGCCGCCACATCACTGACTTTACAAAGTGGCTGATTTATATGCAATGAAACTCTGTTAACTTTAAATGGATTTGAAGTGCAATGCAGGGCTGGGGTTTTGAAGGTCGCTTGTTGCCTTTTGCGATAACAATGCTCTTGTTTTTAAATATGCTGTGGCTTATTGGCAAGCCTATCAACAATAATAATAAAAGCGTTGAAACCAAGGTCGACTTTATTTAGCGCGCAGCCTAATTGGGTTTTCATCAGGTTGCCATGGTTTTGCTGGCTCACACGCTTCATTTGTAATGATTTGTGTGGAAAAAGGTGGTGGAGATTTTCCCGACTGCACAGAAAAGGACAAACTCAGTAGGACAGTGAAGAGAAAAGATCTATGTGTCCAATTAGTGCAAATGTCAATCTCTCCACTGTAGATATTTGTGGGAAAACATTGTGGCAGATGTAAAGATTTGAATGAAATGAGTTTCTGGCTGTTGAACTGCTTTTGTGCTACCACAATTGGATATTGATTGATATTGATTTATGTAAAGGATTATGTTCATTATGCTTTCTTGTGACTTAGATGCTTAGAAGGACATTGTCATGCTTAAGTAAATTACTTGTACACGTTCTTTGTTGTGTTGCCAAAATTGTATAATTTTTAAACTTGATACTGAGGAAATGATTGATGCTTAGTACAGATTGCAATACCACAATGTAACACAAAATAATAATTTATTTGTAAATATGATCATGTGGTCTTCTGATGTAGATCGAGACCATTCTAAATAATTTCCCAGTATCAACACACATCAGTATCTAGTTTAGATTCTAGTTTTAGTATCAATTAGTATCTGTTTTTTGACAACCCTATTTCTTTTTTTTCTAAATACTGATTGTAACAGTGGCGAGTGAAACGCTTTAGGAAAAAAACCTGAAAAGACACATAGTCAAATAGTCAATAGGTCTGGTGATAATGGAACCTACAGGAGCGGTAAACTCACACATGGATAAGTCATTGCCATAGCGGTGTTTTCCCGCAGCACTGAAGTAAAGCATGTTCCCTGCACTCCCACGTCTACAGCTGAAAAGATGTGCTTGCTTAAGGTTGTTCAAAAAGTGACACGGCCTCCTCGGATGCTCTCTGCCTCGCTGCCCTGAATAGAGCTTTGCCGTTTCAAAGCCATCGGAAGGCCACCTCCTACACTCAGTTCCAGCACTGACAAAGCAGAAGGACATCCAGTCAGTCTCGTTCCTTCCTTTAGCACCAAAATCAGCTGCCATTAAGCCATTAAGCGATTGACAAAGCCCTTCACACAATATCATTTTAAAAGTTACATTCCTACACAAGGGCAGTGCCTTAGCATCTAACTGTGACTTGTTCAAGGCAAACGTCAGACAGCAGTGTGTTCAACTGACAAAAGAATGTATTACAATGGGATCTCACACATTCTCTGCATTACTTTTTGCAAGTCTGATTAAATAATTAATAATTAACTATTATGAAAAGATTACTGCAGCGTTTTCTTCTTCTACATTTTCCCTTGTGTTTCTTCTTTGCATAGGATGGGTTTGGAAACAGAAATAGTCAAAGTGTAAATCAAATATACCAGTCGGTACAATCTTTATTTTTTTATGTCATCTTTTTTGTTCCATCAACCCTTGTCACACATAACATGGAGCTTGTGACAGCGCTGGGCCTCGTGAGGACTCCTCCTGTCTTTTATTCCCAATCGATGTGTGTTAGAGGAAACCTGACAGCGACAGACTCTGCTCATCTGTCCCTCCACCTCATGCTGTTGGCATCCCTCATGTTTTTTTCTCCAGCTTTAAGTCCTCAGAACTGTCTTTGACTTTCAACCAATTAGAAAGAATAAGCATTGCATTTAGCCAATTTAAATGATAGTACTATGAAGCAAGTTGGCTTTTCATCTAAATGTTTGAAAGAGATTGTTTGGACCCAATAAAAACTTGTGTATTGCCACAAAATATAGCATGTATACTGGGGTTGTAGTTACCTCTAAAAAATAGGAAAATAGTGAAGTGTGATGCCTCTTTGTCATTCCCACTGCTCCCTTTATGGCTTCAGACTAGTCATGTTTCTCTATTATGTCATGTCCAAATAAATGTATAAATAATGCTATGAGGAGGCTTATTCATTTATACTGGCTGTTCCTATCAAATACAACTATGCGCTGATATTTAAGCAGTACAGTCCAAATATCTGTGTGACAAATGTTAGGATTTTTGACATATTTCACAAATCATGGAAAGAGGTTGTTGATTTTCTCAAGTGCCTGTTTTAAAATGTAAATCAATGTGCGTCAGTGTGAACAATGCCTAATGAGGAGCATAATTCTTAAGCAACCATGACAGTTAACGAGATGAGAAGCTGTTTATAATTGAGACCGCATTAAGATGTGCTGAAGTGCAGACTCTAATATTGAGGTCTGAATACAGATGTCAAGAGCATATTCCAAAAACCTGGTGTAACTAAAGGATTGCTTTGAATATGAATGGAAGATGGCCAAGGTTTGTGTGCCTGCATAAAATAATGTGCAAACAGATACATGTCAACAATATCGCTTCAAAATACAACACCAAAATCACAATCCCATTCATTGCATTCAGGATGGCTCTTGGTTTTACAGAAGTTTAACTGATATTTTTCAGTCTGATTAACCAAGATTTAGCTTTGGTCACAAACATTCATTTGTGACAACCTGTCACAAATGAATGAACATGTTGAACCACAGTTTTTTACCATCTTGAGATCAGGCTAAAAAAAGGGACACTAGAAAGAAACTTAGATCTTTTTATTATTAGCTAATTTAGGCTATCCAGAAAATATGTGAATTCTTATCTTGATTATTTGCAAAAGTTTAAAATGATAATCTAAATCTAATCACAAAAACCTTTGAAAATAACCAACCAATATTGTCCAATCAAATCTGGCCTGCGAGTATTATCAAGCATTCTGAAATCCAAACTTCAGGTTGTATACAAACTAATCTCATTTGCTGCGTTTTCATATAAGATCCATAGTGCTGACTAAAGGGCCTGAATTGTGAATCTGACTGCTGACCATGTTTTGATAAGAAAACTTTCTAGTTTAATAAAGTTCTATACTTGTTGCTCCCTTGGATAATACTCTTCACCATGCTTGTACATCACCCCAGGCTTTCTATTCTTTTTGATAAACTTGTATTTTTGTGCCCCCACAGAGGTACAAACCGGGTCGCTGCGATGACATCCTCAAGTGGAAGCCCCCCAACCTGAACTCTGTGGACTTCCGGCTGAAGATCACCAAAGTTGGAGGGGAGGGGTGAGTCTTTTGAAGTGCTGCGCAGGTTTTTCTTGTCTTGGATTACAATCTGATGACATAAAAATATCAGATGGAAGGAAGGAAGATGCAGCATTGCAACATTATTTAAAAACACATCTTTAAACAAAATTCTACAAATATTGAACATGATCTTTCTTTTTTTTGTATTATCGGTGTCTCCGGTGGGTCCACACATTTTTCCCAGCTATGAATAAAGAATTGGCCCTGTTTAAAGGGGCTGTACCATATGTTTTTCTTTCTTTCATGTAAGATAGTCAATTTTACAGTAAAGTAAATGTATTTGTCTGAAAATGATTCCATTGTGTGCTCTTTGCATCTAATAGCGTTTTATTCTCCGCAAAGTAAGAAGTTAGCATGCTATTTTTTCTTAGCTTTACCGTGATGTCGAGACTCGCTCTGGCCTCTGAGAATTGTGAAAAGTGCTTATAAACTCATGGCGGTGAATATTCAGGATGCTCAGAAGGCATTAGGTAGGTGAACGAAACTGCAAAGTTATTTTTATTTTTTTTAATATTTAATCTGTTAAACTCAGGCACGGCGCCTTTATAAGTGCACTGTGTAAGGTGGTGGAAGGTCAGCCACCTGCTTTCCTCTATGGATATGTTATTGATTTGCTTGGAATGTCTGTACAGCATTAACCTTATCTATCTTCGTGGAAACAAGAACATTACAAGTCAATTCTGTGGGCAGCTCATGATAAGAATGCACTGTTTTTCAAGGTATTTTTGAGCCTCAAAAACACCTGTAATCAAATAAATGCAAGATACATTAGTCTAATTCCATGCTGTGGAATATTCCAGGCAAAGCAATAACATCTCCACAGAGAAAAGCAGGTGGTGAACCAGAAACATTACATAGTGCACCCTTAATATGTGCTGACTAGGAAGTCTTTGTACCAATGTCTTGTGATTGCAGATATATTGGCCAAAAACATATAACATTGCCTCAGCCTCAGAGTTTTTGACTTAATCGCAACCTACTTTACAGCGCCTATTGTTTGGCAGAATGCACTGAAACATTCACTTTGTCTGACTGGTGTGTCAGCCTCAGAAAGAAAACTGCTCTTTCTTTGACATTAATCTTTTCAATTCTGCCCTATTCCATCGTCTCCCACCATCCCTTGAGCCTCGAGGTTCAGTTTGGCGTAGGCTTCCAGTGAGGCAGTAGAGCAACTTCATTCCTCTCCCTCTCATCGCCTCTTACAATCAGGTTTATTTATTTTTTTCTTGTCATTTATTCCATCAGGTTCTGTTCACTATCCTTGTATCATAAATAATTCAGGTTGGCTGTGCCCACCCTTTACTGCGGTACACATTAGCACTCAAGAGGAAGCTATAGAAATAAACCATAAGGCACTCACAAGACATTGAAGCTTGTAGTGCTGTGTCCAGGCTGGATAGAGATTAGGGTTGGTGTCGTCCTTAGTGTTCAGTAATATTTATAGTAAACGCATTCAAGTTAACAAGTTGATATGTCGTTTAGAAGGTTTCATTCAACTAGTTCAAACGCTACTTTGACTATTTGTATTATAGACTTTTCATGCCATGCTGGATTTGATTAGCCTCTTTCTGTTGAGAATCCACTAACAAGCATTATCTTTTCATTGCAATTAATCAACTTGGTACGCCATATTACACTTTGAGATGTCTTTAGGTGTATTGTGAAATAGGAAATGAACCATGACAAGGTTGATTTTTAATATATCAATAAACTGGTGTGAAATTAAAGCCTCCAGGCCTTGAGGAAAACCAAATGGCTTCATTTATGTATCATCATGAAGTTTGTATGTGTGTGATGGTAAAGTACAAGGGTGATATGGAGGCAAGTGAATCGCACTGGCAACATGTGAAGAAAATAGCCAAAGGTAGTTGGCTGTAAATGCCACCTTTTGCTTACACATTGCTCTTTTTAAAAAAAATAAAAAATGTTCGTACTTTGCGGTGTGTCAATTGAGTGCATCCTCAAGTAATTCACTAAAGGCTAACAACATTTAAGATGGAGAGTTAAGTACTTGCACTGCAAGATTTGAGTTCATACAAAGTTGCTCTTTGTCTAACAAAATAACCTTTTGCAACATTTCCCCACATGTGATGTAACTCCGCCTGAGATGGGCAATATGCCACTAAGAAATCTTTTAGATTTTTAGAGCCGAAATCACAATTTTGCATTTATGATTATTTATTTTTTATGATTCAGGCAGTATCTTTTTATCTGCTATTATGGGGTAATTTTAGCCGTCTGCTACTTCTGAGAGTTCACACTTCACTGTGATTTGTTCAATCCACCTGTAAGTCGCATGACAGAGAATGATCAACAGCAGAAGTGGGAGGGCACAATTTGAGAGACACAGAGCTGCATTAAACAGAAAAGCACTGAATCACAATATGACAATCTCCTTAAAAAAGCTGATCATCTCAGGATCAAATCATGATTTTTATCGCAATATGGCCAAGCCCTAAACCTAGCATTTTATTGCTCTTCTACATCGGCATTTGTTTTTTGTTCCAGTCTAGACACAAACAAACAGCATAGACAGTCTAGATCTGTGTGAAAATCTGCTCGCTGTTCCCCGCTCTTGTTACAGTGAGCACATTTTGGTCATGCTGCCTGTAGTGTGTGAGAGCCAGGCGACCTCGGTGACTGTCCCGGCTCTGTGCACCCGCGACAGACTGTACCATGCAGAACTGTGCCAGTCCAGCTAGTGAGCATCGAGAGTCAGCATCTCACTCCTCCTCCCCTCCCCTCTTTCAGCGTGGGCGAACGCAGACGAGTCGCTGCGGAGAATGTTCTGATATTTTCCTTCAAAAAAATGACATTTTCTGGCACTTGAAAAAGCCTTGGACACGCTGCAAGCTTCTGAAAGGCAGAAACGAGAAGGAGTGAGAGAGATACAGACGTAAAAGGAGCTAACAACTGTTTATTCATCAACCCACACAATCAATCCTTGAGCATGTCTCAGTGTACCTCCGAGATGCACACGGCCCTTCCAAGTTTATTACCTTTTCTCAGAGAAGAAAGTACAAAGCCCTGCTGTCATCAAAGTACGTTTAGAAAAAATGGCCTGGAATTTTTTTTAAAAAAGGAAAAAGATGAAGCAATCTCAGAAAGCATGCAAAGGCCCGCTCCCTAGTGCGATTGAACAGAATCTACTATTGTGCTGGTTTGTCATTCCCAGACGCTGAGTTAAGAGCCATAGTGGGATGTAAGGATACTGTAAAAGGTTCTTTTAAAAAATTTGTACTGCTGATTAAGCACAACATCCTTGTACCTCCAACAGAGATAAGCATTTTTGTCATTGCTTTGTTTGTGGTTATCTTCAGTGCATGTCTGATGGACCTCACACTCTCTTGATATCTGCACTCTGACGGCCCCTCGAGTTAGGACAAATTGCGAAATCAGCATCGTGCTCCGAATGGCATTCTTTACAAAAAACAATCAAAATATACTTGTAATGTCTGTTTTATATGGAATGTTTTGTCCATGGGTTGTGCTGTTGGTGCCTCTTGGCCAGGACATCCACACATCTCTGCACCTCGTTTAGTCTTTGCATCGTTGTCCTAATTCCTATTCTTTCATGGCTTTTTTACATCAAAACTGTAATCGGAATTTTGTGAAATATTACTTGAAATTTGACGGTTTGCTGCACGTCCTTTCCCAGTCTCATTCCCATTTCATGCAATACTATCCTGCCTAATAAGGTCTATGGGCCAAGAATTATTATTTTTTTGTTATCCCTGCACTAATTCAATACTCAATACTTACAATATAATACCTTCACCAAGCAGTGAATGGGTTTTTATTCTGATATTTCATAACAACTTCTCATGCAAATCTTCATTATTTTCAATATAGGCTACAAATGCTGTCTTCCGCTCATGTCCAGTGATCCACAGAGACCATTGTTAAACAGCGATCACTAGGCCACTGTCATGTTTTTTGTTTATCCATGAAACATACAGTAATACAATCGATCATAATCTCAAGTGTCTTTTACTCGTAGCGTTAGATATTTCAATAAGTTCATTGATTTTGGACGTTTGACATATCTTTTCCTCAGAGGTCCACAGCAGAAGACGCCACATCTTTGTTTTTTTTAATGAACTCTAGACATGTACATATGGCCCATTTTTGGACTACGTGACGTTACGGGCCACACAGACTAATTATGGCCATTAAGATAAACCTCGCTCCCAGTAAGGCATATTTTTCAAGGTATTTTTGCAACTAAATTAGTTGCTCAAACTAATTTAATTTTAGCAACTAAATTGCTGACATTTGCTCAGTATTTACTCCTGAACTAATGCTTAGTTTATAAATGGGTCTGATTCACTACCCTTGTAATAGTAAATATGACATTTGGTCTTCACTTATACAGACCTTGTTTAGTTTGTTGTATAACCCTTGTTGACCAGCTGTAGTAACACAGCCTTTATTGGTAACTTAATGCCGGGTCTTGACTGCGGACAATAGCCATCATTAAATAACGCTTCATCCCCCTAAATGTGGAGCCCTGCTTCCTTCCTGCTCCATCTCTCATTACAAGGAACTGTGGTAGGAGACGCTAACGGACCTTTAACACACAGTTCAAGCGATTGTTGCCAGTATTCTTTATTTCTGTGGCATTTAAGGTCAATAACACCCTATTGTCCGAGCGCTAAAGGGCTTTAAGGCAGTGGCCTCATGGTGTGAAGAAAAGCGAATGTGGCAGGGACAGCGGGCAAGTAGAGGAGTGGTTAATGGAGGCATGTCGGGAGCACTCTGTGATTAAGACATCTGTGCCAGTGTTAGCACAGCTCCTCCTCTGGTTCGGGTCTAATGTCTGAGTCAAGGGCCACTCGCAGTTTGCACAGAAGTAATTCAAAGTGCTTTCACTGAACAGGAAAATATGCATTATATGCATAATGACTATACGAACGGATAAAAACATAAGTAATCATTATAAATTGTACTTTAAAAGAAAAGAGTGCAGGTAAACAGAACGGTTTTTATCTTAGATTTGAACATTGTCAGAGTAGAGGCCTGTCTCACGTCTTCAGGAAGACTGTTCCAGATTTTAGCTGCATAAAACTGAAACGCAGATTCCCCATGTTTAGTCCTGACTCTGGGCACCAGCAGGAGGGCGTTCCCTGAGGTTCTCAGAGATGGTTCATATGGCGCTAACATGTCTTTGTACTTTGGTTAGGCCATAGAGTGTCTTTTACATAAAATGAGCGGCTGAGAAGTGTGCAAAACAATAGCTTTAAAAAAACAAAAACTGTCAGATTGTATAAACCTACTCAAATTGATTTATCAAATTATTTTACAAAAAGTACTTGGTGAAAGTTGAAGAAGAGCTGAGTCGAAAGGCAAAGCTCTCAATTTACCGGTCTATCTACGTTCCTACCCTCACCTATGGTCATGAGCTTTGGGTAATGACCGAAAAGACAAGATCGCGGATACAAGTGGTCGAAATGAGTTTCCACCGCAGGGTGGCTGGGCGCTCCCTTAGAGATAGTGTGAGGAGCTCGGAGTAGAGCCGCTCCTCCTCCAGGTCGCGAGGAGCCAGCTGAGGGGGCTCGGGCATCTGTTCCGGATGTGTTCTGGGCATGTCCCTCCGGGAGAGGCCCCGGGGAAGACCTAGGACAGGCTGGAGGGACTATGTCTCTCGGCTGGCCTGGGAACGCCTTGGGATCCCCCTGGAGGAGATGGAGGAAGTGTCTGGGGAGTGGTAAGTCTGGGAGTCCCTGCTTAGACTGCTGCCTCCGCGACCCGGTCCCGGATAAGCGGAAGAAGATGGATGGATTAATATTATTTTTATATTATTGTGAATTGTTAACAAGACAGTTATTAATATACTGGAATTAAAATAATCCAGCACCACGAGGGCAGACAATCCAACATTTGATAAAACAATGCTGCTTTACACCTCTTTGTGCTTGATGAACCACACTCGTCGCTCAAACCCAGACACAGCGTAATAGCAGGGATACATCTTATTGTTTTGTTGCTCTCAAACTAACAAATACAAAAGCGTGTCTATAGCATGGCTCTGAATTTAGTTGGTTCACACTCAGCAGAGAGGCAGACGGCTCAGAGGTGTAATCTCACGTCTGCTTTGCTCTGTTACTAGCTTCAAAATGCCAGATCCATTGTTAGATACAAATACAATAATGTGCAATTATTTTCAGCAGGTGTGACAAATGACAAATGCTGAACTAACGCTGCCTTGTTAAATGGAGTGAATTAGTTTGATGTTTTTTATTCTGCTAGGTAATTATGTTGTTTAACTCTTGGCTAAAGAACATACTGTACTAGATTTTGTCCTGGTTTAGTCTTTTTTTATTCCAGGTTTAGGCTTGGTTTAGAGTTAGCCAGAGATTGACATTTTAAATCATGGATACTTTTGTTATTTTTTTTTAATTGTACATTTTCTTGATTAAATCTGTGTAATCTCTAATTTCTGGATTAATCAAAACAATATTTCTTCATTCTTAATTTGGAATTGGCTAGTCCTGGTCAATTCTGCTTTTGAGAACACGTTTTACAATTTTAAATTCTAGATTGTGGAGGAAGATACTTCTATACTAGAACAACAGGTTGCAATTTGCTTCTGCGATTTATGCTTTATAAGAATAATACAGTAGAGATCACATTTTAAACACATCCGAAAGCATTAACATTTGAGAGAAAATGCTAAACTAATAAAAGAATCCTATGCATTTCAGGACACGTATTTGGAGGTCTAAACTTTTGTGTGGCAGATTTGACATAATAATTGGTTGTTTGGAGACAAATTCTACTTTACTTTACTTTTGATTACATTAATTGTGACAATTAAAATGTAAATGTTCTTGTGATAAATCTTGCAACCCTAATGAATCCTAATGTGAGACATAAATTGTATTTCACTTGTGCGTCTATTTATTCCCATCCTTTTCTCTGTTCTCTTTCGTTTTAAGACCATCTCAGACTTTTGCACGATGCTGTTCTGTGGTGAGAGGTTGTTTTAGGTGTTAACACTGATCTCTCTGTCTTTCTAGGCTGCTCCCTCAGATTGTGGGCCTGCTGTACGTCGGCAACTATGACAGGCCGTTTGCAAACATGAAGGTGAGACAATAAATGTGTTGTTTTGTTCAATTTATTCCAGTGCCAACCATCTCCAGCCTGCTGTGCTGTTAGAGCTTCCTTTAGCACCACCAAAGTATCGGACTTCGAAGGAAAACCTTGAGGCAAAGACCAGACAATCAGGTTCAGTTTCTTCTCAATTGTGGCTTTTAAATCGGGTCACATCGGGTTTCCAAGCCTGGACAGACATGGAAATCAGTAGAGACAAACATTTTCCGATCATTGCCAATAAATTGCTGCATGAATTCCTTAAAGGAAATCAACCTGAATGCCTTGAAATGCTTTATATTTACACCACCTTTTATTTCCAATGGCAAACTGTTCCAAATGAGGTTTGTAATTCTTGCCCCAAACCTCTGCACAGTATACGGAATGCAAGGCAGTACTAGTGAGCAGTAAAGGATGTTAAGGGATAGGTATAGCCTTGTTGTGTACTCAAATTGACGACTCATTTAAGTAAAAATGTGTGATTTTACGGTCCAGTGCGTCCATGAAGCCCATGAGTGCAGTTTGTACCAGACTCTGTGTCCTTTGAGGTGCGCTCTATTTTGACAGTTTACCTTTTTTCCTGTTGAAACATATTCTGACACAAATAAGACATTTATGCAAAATTCCTGATAATTACTCAAATAAATCATAACAACACGAGCTTTTTATGCAAATAGTTTTATTAGGCAAACATTATTCAGACATGTTTCACGAAGAACATTTGGCGAGATAAACTTTCATTAACTACAGGGATTAATATCTCTCTGAAGATGTGCTCCGTCGTATTGAATTTGGGCTATGCTAGGGGATTTTTTTTTGTAAACATTGTCAACAGCTTTTCAGCGTAGTTTTCCACACATTTGGGATAATTTTTTATTAAAACGTCTTTCTCTGAACCAAGCCAAATTATCACTTTACTGATTTTACTTTTGCACATAACAGCTACTTTTAATCAAATATACTAATTTATATTCTGTATAATGCTGTATTCTCTTGCACCGCCCTTCTTTTGTATTCATATATAGGTTTAAGAATAGAACATATGCATAGCTGTCTAATCATTGGCTTTGGCCTTGGCAGTAATTATCACTATCTATAATAGAGCACAGGGGTCGATGGCATGTCTATTCTTGTGTCTTCACACTTATAAAGATGCCGCCTTTTCTGTATGACTCATGTTTGGTCTGTAAATATCGCTGCCACATGAATAATTGGAAGTTTCTCTGCGGTGATGATGGTGGTGTGGTGACATTTCCACAGGATTGTATCTGCAGCCTTGTGGTCAAAGTGTATTGTCACAGATCAAGGCTTTGTGTCACAGGACAAGTTGCACTAGCCGCACTGAACGATGGGTCAAATGCAGAGAACAGATAAAGTATACCTTTTAGTACTAAAGTTAATTTAGCTTCTGTGAACATTTGAACTATAATAAATTGAACAGTTGTTCCAAATGTTCATGCAAATAGTTTCTGTCGGCTGATTTGTCCCTGACAGTTTTATTATTCTAATAAATTACAGCCAGGACCTCGGAAATCAGCTAAAGTGAGTTTTCAAAGAAGACGTTATTGTTGCGTTATCTTTTGAATGGAATAGACAAAGCGTAATATAGCAGGGGCTGTTAACTCATGTACAGTGTTAAATGTTATTCATTTTATTGCCACAATGAAACGATGTCACTTTTTATACGTGTGATTTGTTTTACATATTTTCCACCTTTATATTATAATGCCAATTTAAAAACTCAAGAACACATTTTGAGATGTGATATGTTACATAAAAAGATCACAAGAAACAATAATATTGAAACTATCCAGACACATTAACCCTAAAGCGGGATAATCCTATTAAACCCTTTTTAAGTATATATAATATATTTGATAAACATGAGCTATATATTAATGTCAGAATTAAACACTTAAGTACTTAAGAAGTCATAGAAGTTGCTAATTAAACCCTCTAAATCTCAAATCTCATTGTACTGCAAGCAAAAACTAAGATGCAACTAATGCAAAGATATATAAGAGATATTTTCCCGCAATAAATATTGAATCCCAAAAATGTTTGTTGCAGCCATTTATTGAATGTTGATACAGTTATTATTGTGACTAAAAATAATTGTCATGCTATTTGCTAGTATCTGTTTTATAACTTATTCACCTAATACACAGTGACGCAAAGTTCCAAACTTGTACTAAATGAGGAATTTTAGTATTAATTCAGGTCCCTGCGTCAGAGGCGTTTCCCAGCACAGCCCTGTGTGTGGCCTGTGCGTTCTTATCATTAATCATTGACTGAGCCAATGCTGTGCTACTAATCGTCAGAGGAGATAAGAGCCTCTCTGTCAGCCTGCTCTGACTTTGATGCAGCTCTCCTCACACCTGCTGGGAGCTCAAATGTCTATAACTACTCATATCTACATTAATAAATCTCAGTATTCAAGGAGATGCAGCTCACATTTGGATGTGCTGCTGTGCTTTAAAGCTTTATCAAACGGGAGGAAAAGGTTTAGATGTCTTTGGGCTTTCCAGCTGGTTGATGCCTTGTTCTGTTTGAAAGATAATTCAATAAATAAAGCCTATTTAGATTAAATGCTTTGGAAATAGATGCAGTAAACCCATGATGATGATTAACAGAGCAGCTAGAGTGGTTCTTCACTCTTCTTATTGCCCTAATGTCAGAGAGACTCACCATGGTGAGGTCAATGGTGGAGGACAAATTGCAAGCGCGTCTGTTGGTGTTCATTCATCAAATCATGGTTTTGCCACGAACTGCCAAGTTCAAGCTGATTGTCCCAGACCATGAAGTGGATTCATGAAAAGAACTGTTCACTTTCCATCAATTTAAAATGAATTAAAAATAGATCCTCTGTTAAAAGAAAATGAATCTGTGTTTCTACTGAACAATTGATGTTTAGGTTTTGCAGAACATGTTGATTACTATTATTATTACTGTATGTAGATGGGCCTATTATTTTTATATTGTTAATGTGTGTGTGTGTGTGCGTGTCTGCATATATATATAATATAACATATATATATATATATATATATATATATATATATATATATATATATATATATATATATATATATATATATATATATATATATATATATATATATATATATATATATATATCTCACTCACTTGCAGCAGCGACCCCCAAACTTGAAGAGTTGCTACAACAGATCCCTGGAAAAACATCTCAGTCCAGAAAAGCGCAGTACTAGGAACAGCAAAGATACTGCGCAGAACCCTCAAGCTACCAGGACCCGAGCGTAGAATATGGGATGAGACCACCCGCGGAGGGTGACAAGGGATTTTTTTTATATATATATTATTATTATTATTATTATTATTATTATTATTATTATTGGTGGAAGCCAATGGGGCACCAAATGAAGAATCTTCAGTAATAGAATAGTAATATTAATAGGCTTTTGTGGCTGCTGTTGTGTTACTTTTAATACCGGTTGGCATCCAACTGCATTTAGCGCCACCTACTGTAGTTGTACGTCTTCAAAGTATGTGTTTTACGCTATACCGCTATAAAAAAAAAAAAAATTAAAAAGGTGAAAGAGAGAGCAAAGACTCTGCTTTTGTGGCTGTTTGTTGCAGTTAATCAATTAAGTAGAGAATATTCTCGGTTCCATTTGAGAAACCAATGCTTTGTGGAGCACCCACAAACCCGTGTTGTTGAATCGGAGAATGTATAAAAATAATGTTCGAGTCCACACCTGGAATCAGTGTCTACTAAATTATATGAGAAGCCATTAAAAGTTTTGGTGTAATTTTATATATCGCTCACAGAATAAAAGAAAAAGTAGATCAATAATAAACAGATCTACAAAACAGAGGCATCAATTAAAAATTTGAGTAATTGAGTTTTGAGAATGTGCAGCGAGAACATCTCTTCGGGAATTTATTTTCTATGGCAGTCGTGACCAGACAAAATATCATTTTATTTTATTGGCTCAATTTAGTTGCTGCATATCAATTCACTGTAGTTCATAACTTTAGATTCAAACAACATTGCCTGCAGAACCACAATTACCAATTCCTCGAGTGGCTGCTTTTTTATTTACAAATTGTTACTAAAAATCTGCCTTGCTCAGACATCATTGAGATTTTACTTTTTAAACATTTTGGTGTATGGTGGGCAACAAAAACAAAATGATAGCTAGCATTCGTAGTATCCATTGTTTCTTGTTTTTTTTTATTTTGTTTTCTTGCTCTTGCCTTACAAAATGTCCAACCAAATCATAAGAATTTCAAGTGAGAAAAAAGACAAAAGTTTAAAGAAAGCACTTGTAGACAATTGTTATATTACAGATATTAAGTTATTTGTTGAAAATAACCAGTATCTATATGTTAATGCGTGATGTTAATGTGTGATGAAACCTCTGAACCTCAATTTCCATCTCCTCCATTCTATCGTATTGCCGGAGTGAGATTAACACCATATTTTGCTCCGTTTGCCTGGGTCCCACTTTATTGGCTTATTTTTCTCTGCTCAGTTGTAATGTGACGGTCGATTACGATGCGTGGGATAATGAACAGCATTATCCATATTCTCAGAGGGAGCTGACGTCATCCAACACTATCTGAAAACAATTGTTGCTCTGCCATTTGTATGTCTCTCATTTGGTTATTTCGAGCCACATACAGCTGCGACTGGCCTTTGTAATTACACTGCAGCTAACGAGCATACAGGGCTAGCATCAGGAAGTGGCCAATATTAAGATTCTATTTTCTGTTGCACAGTTATTATTAGGTTTCGGTTGCAGCCTATTAAGTGCCAGTTTTGCTGGGAGTTAAATATTGAATAGTATTAGTCAAATTCATGTTTTTGTTTTGCTGCCTCATTTGAAAGAATAAAATAGAATGTTTATATTGGTACCAGGCTGCGTACCTTTCCAGAAGTGACGTGTTCTAAACACGTCACTTCTGGAAAGGTGTATATATCTTTGTCTCATATATATTCTCCAGTCTATTCTGTGTTATTAAAATGTACCTGCGTGCCATCGTGTGACTAACCCTTGGGCCACTTCTGATTAAGTCTGGCATGAAAAACAAAGAATAAGAATATACATAGTACAAAGAATATAAAGTGTGATATAGGATGAACCTTTGTCATGCCCTGCAATATATAGAAATACAACATCCCTTAGGTATTTGATATAACTGCAGGCAGACTTATGTGTTGCATAGGTCTTGTAAAAGGTTAGGTTTTATAGGCGGACCTTTGTTATTGTTCTGGGAGTCACCTTTTGCTATCGACATGTTCTTTTCATAGAATTTATATCCACTAAACGTGGCAGTCTCAGTATTCTGGTTTTATAAGAAACACTACAGCAACTGATCCAAGCAGTACTTGGGTGCATTGCGTTACTTCCAGTGGGAGGGTACGTCCCCTGCTTGTCTCTATGAAGATGTTATTGCTGTCAGGAATGTTCCACAGTATGGCATTAAACTTTCTTTTTTTTTTTTATTGCTCAAAAACACGTCAAAAAGCAGGCATTCTTACTAACTGCGTTTCCATCACCTTATTTTTAAAGCACATTTTGTATTGCATAAGTAACCGGAGATGAAAACATTAAATGTTACATTCAGAGCCCTAAATTAGATAAAAAGTTTATACTCTTGTGTCATTTTGCACCTAACAGTTAAAGCAAATTGTGAAAAGTGGAAACGTATTATGTAAATAATCCCATCAGACAGGTAAATTTCACATTTAATGCCATAGTGTGAAACATTCCCACCATTTCAGTATTTGAAAGTACTTATATATGTTCTTATTGTTGAGAATTTGTTAGTTCTTACCGAATTTCTTTAATTACTTAGAATGATCTGTTTAGTGAATTGGCTCTGTGAGATCCCAGGAGGCACAAGTTAACCTGGTCAGCAGATTTGAGCAGATTTGGGCAGATCTCCTTCACAAAGCCTGGCCCTGGTGCTGAGCTGTAGTGAAACACTGGCTGATGAAGTGGCCAGCTCTGGGCCCTGGTAACTGATGGCACATGTGCAGCACCATAATGAGGCAGATTTTGGCGGATTACACTCCAAATGGTGACACAGAATGGCAACCAATAGCTCACCCGACACCATGGGGAAGAGCTCCGGCTGCTTTCACCACCCTGAGAAATTCAATAACAAGCGTGCTTTTATTTTAGGCTTTACTTTTCCCTTATTTTTAGGAAAAATCCTTCTATAAATAAGGCCAGGACATATTGCCATACAGGCCTTGAATAATGGGTCACATTTTAAACATTAAAACTCAAAAAACTGCAACACTTCAATTTATTTTTGTAATTCCCAAAATCACCACAGCAGTTGCCTCAATGGGTGATAATGAAATAGAGAAGCAGATTAAACAATGTTCCCAGCATCCTGTCCTCAGACCCTGCTTCTCGAGGGAAAACAAAAAAATAATCTGTGGGGAAATGTTGAAACCTCAGGGAGAACCAAAGTGAAGGAGAGATCCTACTCCCACCGACGGACACTCTTCACATGGTCCAGGAGAGCGTTCATCCAGGAAGGTGTGGAGCCGTACATCGAGAGTAGCGCGCGTTCCCCCAGACAGTTGAGGAGCATCCTGGTCTACAGGTCAGGGTCATGAGATGGGGCATCAGCAGTGTCTGAAACATTAGCACCCCCCAAGAGGAGTGGAAGAAGGAGAAAAACATTTGAACAGCAATAAACACAGGTGAACTAAAATACTAAATATTGTTGATAGGAAAAGGAGGATGCAGAGGATAGTGCTCAAGCTGCCATACTTCCCCCCGCATGGTTGTTCATAGGGCAGTTTCAGAAATCAGAAATCAGAAAGAGTTTATTGCCATTGTCAATGAACAAAATTCACAAACATAGGAACTTGTCCCGGCCTTAAGGTGCAACATAGAACACTGAGCAATAATAAAATAACATATATTCAATATGTTATCTAGCTAAGAAACTAGAATGTATTTATTTTCCTAACTGGCCTGACCATAAGTTTTTTAAAAGTGGAATGTTTTAAGCCTTGCCTTGTATGAAAATTTTTGGGCTTTGTCTTAAATGTGAAGACTGTGTCGGCCTCTTTAACATGGACAGGAAGCTGATTCTATAACACAGGAGCTTGGTAGCTAAAGGCTCTTCCTCCTACTGTGCTTTTAGAGACAGCTCACTGATTTCCTCTTAATAAACAACTTATTTGATGTTTTCCAGTCAGGTTTTAGACCTCATCACAGCACTGAGACTGCTCTTGTCAAGGTGACAAATGACATCCACACTGAACACTGACGCGGGCAAAGCCTCAGTCTTAATTCTGTTAGATCTGAGTGCTGCTTTTGACACTGTTGATCATGGGATCCTCTTACAGAGACTAGAAGGACTGGGTGGGCATCACTGGCACTGCTCTAAACTGGTTAAAGTCCTATCTGGAAGACAGGAAATTCTTTATCGAAATTGGTAACTGTGTCTCAGACCAGATGCCCCTGACCTGTGGGGTGCCCCAAGGGTCAATCCTGGGACCCTTCTGTTCAACCTCTACATGCTGCCGTTTAGGTCAGTTGATACGCAGCGAGAATGTGTCCTATCACAATTACGCAGACGACACTCAGATCTATGTTTCACTGACGGCAGGTGAATATGGACCAGTGGATTCACTCTGTCACTGCATCCAACAGATCAGTGTGTGGATGCAAAACAACTTTCTCCAGCTGAACTCAGACAAGACTGAAATCATCGTCTTTGGCCCACAGAAACAAGAGAAATTGTTAACTGTCACCTCCAGGAGTCTCGCTCTAAAACCTACACATCAAGTTAGAAATCTGGGGGTAATAATGGACTCAGATTATGAATTTTAACAGCCACGTCAGATCAATCACATCAGCAGCTTTTTTACCATCTAAAGAACATTGCCAAAATCAAAAGTATAGTGTCTAAACCAGACCTGGAGAGACTTATCCATGCGTTTGTCTCTAGTAGATTAGACTACTGTGACAGCCTGCTCACTGGCCTCTTCCAAACGAGCTGTAAAACAGCTGCAGTACATCCAGAACGCCGCTGCTCGGGTCCTGACTAGAACCAGGAAGTACGATCACATTAGTCCTTTGCTCAGGTCTCTCCACTGGCTCCTGTGGCTCAGAGAATAGACTTCAAAGCAGCTCTGCTTGTATACAAGTCTCTCCATGGCCTAGCACACAAAGTACATCTCGGACATGTTAGTGCCATATTGAACCATCTCGGACTCTGAGGACCTCAGGGACCGGCCTCCTGCTGGTGCCCAGAGTCAGGACTAAACATGGGGAATGTGCGTTTCAGTTTTATGCAGCTAAAATCTGGAACAGTCTTCCTGAGGATGTGAGACAGGCCGCTACTCTGGCAATGTTCAAATCTAATCTAAAAACTGTTTTGTTGGCTGTGCATATGACTGAAATGCTTTTCTTTGCACTCTTCTCTTTTTATGTCTTGAACTAAGATTGTGATTTCTCCATATCTTTGTGATTTTAATGCATTTTTTCCTGTTGTGTGAAGCACTTTGAATTGCCTTGTGTACGAATTGTGCTCTACAAATAAACTTGCCTTGCCTTGCCTTGCCTTGCCTTTGGACCACCAGAAGTCCATCATTTTGAGAGCAAAGTGCTCTGTTTGGATGATAAGGTACTATAGCATCTTTTGAGGTAGGATGGGGCCTGGTCATTTATGGCTTTGTAAGTCAGGAGGAGGATTTTAAATTTGATTCTAAACTCAACAGGAAGCCAGTGAAGAGACTCGAGCACCGGCGTAATGTGCTCTCTTCTTTTAGTTCCTGTTAGTAATCTTGCTGGTGCATTTTGAACCAGTTGAAACCTTTTTGTGGAGCAGTTAGGACATGCTACAAGCAGGGAGTTACAGTAGGCTCATTTGCATGTAACAAATGCATGGATACGTTTTTCAGCCTCACTTTTTGGCCAGATCTGTCTGATTTTAGCAATATTATGCAGATGAAAGTAGGCTGTTTTACATGTGCTGTGAATAGGGATGTCACGATATTAATTTTAGAGTCATGATTATCATGAGGAGGAATATCACGATTTTACAATTATTCACGATTATCAGCAAAAAGAACTCGTGACTCGTGTTGCACGTGCAGACATTTCTGCGGTTAACCGCAGAGTCCAAAAACCCCACAAATAACCTATCGTGGCCATAAATAATTGCAATGATTGAAAAACCGGTTAATCGTGACATCCCTGGCTGTGAACGAGAGCTGGTGGTCAAATAAGACACCAAGGTTTCTTACAGTAGAACTGGAGGCTACGCTGACATTGTCCAGTGTGACTGGTCTGACACGGATATAGTCTCATTTAGGGCCTAGTACAATTACCTCATTTCTTCAGGGTTAAGAAGCAGATAATTATGTGTCATCCAGGTTTTTATATTCTTCACACAAGTACTAAGTCTGTCTACTAAGTCTGTGTTATAAACACAATGATTCTATCAAATGTCAACCGACGGATTGAGCTGATACTGATGGAACCAGAGAGAGCAGCTTGTAACCAATGTGTTACTTTACATACATTTAGACCTGCGTAATATAGCACATAGGGACTACTACTGACAGCTGTTAAAGGACATTTATGATAATATTTTGCGCTGTGCAACATGCATTATACAATATTATACAATATAACAAACACCACTTACTGTATTTCTTGTGGTGAAGTTGCTCACCCGGAAATGAAAAAGGCCTGGCATCAGGTTGCTTTTGTCTCCTCTCCAGCAGTCCCCCTCTCCGTGAGCAGTCAGCTCACCTCTGCTATGTTTAAATGTAAGTGGCTGTGGTGTCAACAAGCAATTTTTAGGAAGAATAACTCAAAGCAAAGCAAAGTGAAATGATTCCATTCCACTTACATACATATTGTACACATCTCTTAATGGGAGACAGAAGGGCATTTCTAATGTAAGTCTTGCTCACACAGACTGGGCAGAGACCGGAACACTTCCTCATGCCGGTGTTGTAGCAAAGCTACGCATGAGTGCAGATGTTTGCTCTCTCCAGGGGATTGTTTTGGGTTACAGCTAACATTTATAGAAGGTTAAAAGCTCACAAAAGCCGATTTTGCATAATAGGGAACATTTATCTCCAAATATTGCTGGTGAATATTTCCCAATTAAAGATTAGTCAAACGTTTTACTTTTACCAAATAAACATGCAGCACCGAAAACTGTATCCAAATGACTTGCTGCGTGACTGAGTGCAGTTCTGTCCTGTATCTTCTTTCTTCGTGCCGTCTTCCTCAAACACTTCCTGTGTGAAATCAGCACCCACTGCGGGACCAGATGCTCCTCTCGACAGGAGCTCTTGGAATTTTTTTTTGGCCTGTTATTATTTTATTAATATTTGTATTATTATTATTATTATTATTATTATTATTATTATTATTATTATATTGGCAACCATGTTTTTTCTTTTGACCTCCATTGCCAACACTAAACTTTGATTATTCACAAATCTGCACGCAATACTCTCATGGTTTATAACCTTTCTAAAGACAATATTATGCAAGAAGACAGAAGTGCCTTTACCCTGGTCACAACTACAGCATGCAGTGCACTGTAACTGTCTCCTCAAGTTGTGTAAATCATACTTCATAGTCTGAAATTTCTTCTGTCACTATATTGTTCCTCCTCACATGGCACTGGCATTTACAGCAGTCTGGAGATGCTCTCCGTGAGACGCACAAACAACAGCTGCCCAAATGTCTTGTTTGACTCACGGCCACTCCTCTCCACCGTGTGCTGCGCTCTAAGACTTCCCCCGAGTACCCGCTTGTGTGAGCCTGATGCTCTCTGTTTGTTCAGAGTCCAGGGTGTTTAATAAATCCAGTGGTTCTGGGACACTGTGGAGGAGGAGACCAGGGTTACGCTGGAGCAAGCTGCATGTCTAGGCATGAAGAGGAAGAAGCCAAGAAAGCCAATGCCAGTGTGGTTTACATGCTGAAGTGAAAGTCTATAAATCATATTCAAAATCTTTTCAGTCTGAACTTTGCTCTTAAGCCTTGAGATACCCTCAAAGATAGTGCGCGAGTTAAAAAACACTTTTTCTTTTTTTTACTATTTATTTCTTTAAAATATAACAACAAAAAGAAACAAAAAATTACACTTTTTCATGTTGTGGAGGGAGAGGGGAGGTGTTTACTACAAACGCCTGCGGATCATCCAGACCTGACGATAGCACCAGGGCTATATTTACTGCTGCTGCTTTTGTGAAGCTTTTGTTAATTTGCCCTAATATGCATTCACAACAGGGCACTTGTAAGAAATTAGAGAAGAATCGATATGTTTTGTATGCGGCCTTTAGATAACACATTAAAATGGATGACTTGTCTCCTGATACTGTGGTTAGTATGTCTGTGCCGTCGGACCCAAGGGCAGAGCGACTTGGTCAGACTGACCTATTTCAGAGCATTCATCAGAGGAACAGCAGGTTTCTCATGATCGGGGTCGGCCCATTTGACCTACAGCTCTGCAGTCCTGCCTGGTGTGGTTGTCAATGATCTGATCCCTGTGACAATATCTCATTTTGGTGATATCGTCATGATTCAGTTCTTTTTTTGTTTATTCCACACCTGCGTACTCCTCCTCTTGGCCAGCGTCATGCCCTGAGGGATGGACTTTACCAATCACTGGAAAACGTGAAGTTTAAAGGGCAGTTCACACCGCAGCGTCAAAGCGTCCAGTTCATTTTTGAAGTCTATGTGACACGCCTCCAGGGCGTCCAGGGTTTTTGCGGCGTGTTATGAGCATCCAAGCGACGCGAATCCCTCGTTTTGAGCATCTGATGTGGTGCGTCCAGGGTCGGCAGGCTTGGACGCTCTGGGTGGCTTGAGCGGCCGACTCAGAAGTTAAACGAAGCTGAACTTTTGGCGGCCAACGCCCCTTGGCAACCAATCAGAGATTACGCTCCAGTGATGTACATACACATTTCCCTATCCGGAAGAAGGACCAAAACAAACCCAGAACCAGTCAAAATTATCCAAATGCAGCTCTTGGAGCAGATGATTATTTTCACTAAACTCTGCTCACCTCTGAAGTATCTGATGAACCCAGACAAGCCCCCGAGCCGATCGCCTCAGTTTTTGGACTTTGTAAAGAGAATACACCAAAGCCACTCTCTCAACCTGGTCTGCCATCGGACCAAGAGAACATCAACTCCTGGAAACACAACAAGTCCTCCACTGAGCATGTGAGCTGGACGACTTGGATGATGAGTTTATTTTTTGGACGCACATCCAGGGCGTCCTGGACTAAAACATCTGGCTTCAAATGTTCAGGGGTCCGGCGCAAATTTGGACGCTGTGGGCTCAACACACCATAAGAAGCAGCAGATTACTTAATTTAGACAATATAAAGATACTTTGTGTACAGGACTCGTTATAAAATGGATATAATGATCTTGGTTCTAAAGATGAATTAATTTATCCCACAGTAAAATTAAGGTGGCATTTGTTTTTACAGAAGCCTTTTCTGAACCTGCATCTAATCACAAAGCCTAATGCATTACACTGTAATGTGTTTTGAACCGTTCCTGTGTACACTTCAAGTCCTCCACTGACAAAAGAGGAAATGTCCTAATTAGTAATTATGGCCTGTCATGTCTCTGTGTGTGTTGCAGGCCACTAAAGAACTGAAACTCTACGACAACAAGATAATAGAGTGCAAGTTTGAAAACAACAGCTGGGTGTTCATGAGGCAGAGAGTGGACAAGAGCTTCCCCAACTCCTACGACACGGCCATGGGTGAGTCTGTCCTGCTGCTGCATACTCGCTCTCTCATGGCAGATCACGGGAAAAGTAGCGGTAGTTGTTGTCGTATTTGTTTTCCAGATTATTCTTTACGTTTCTTCTAAACTTATCAACATCGTAGTGCATTGCAACATTTAGGAGAGTCTGAACATCTATTGAAGATTTCTTTGCAAATGTTGGTAATTCCAGATTTCTCCTTTTCCCAATCATACCTTGTCAATTAAAAGTTGGGTGTGATATCACTAACAAATCTTTTTTTTTTTTTTTTAAGTTTGCTCTTACTTTGAACATCTTTTTAATGGGGACACATTTAAGCAAAATCAACTTTACAGCGTTTTCAACCTTGTTACAAGATGATTATTTTACACAAAGATGTATTTTGGTGTGATTGTTTCCAGCTCAGAAAACTCCTATTTTCACCTACCCCCTATCCCCGCCACACCCCTGTACTTTGAGACTTGGAGTGATAACATATAGGGTTCAAAAATTATAACATCTAAATGACAATTTGCTGCTTGTTACGTGTGAAATGTCACTATGAAGTTCTTCAGTTTTTAAGTCAATGGACCTGTTTCTGTTAAGTTGCTTTTAGATCAATCTTGGGGTTTACAATGAACAAAATGTTGAAATTATGATGTGCTCATGTTATAGTCCAATACTAAGTACCTGAAAAAATCACTATGTCTTCTTTAAGATATGCATTATCCCATTGCGACATAAGTTGAAAAAGATTTCGTTGTAGTCATCTGGACTCTGTTTTTAGAAAAACAATACGTTTCGACTCTCATCCAAGATCCTCATTCTCAATCTGCGAATCGAGTCTGGGAACTTCAGATTTTATATCCTCCTCTGTGTAAACCCTGCCCACTGGGCGGCGAGCTCCTTAAAGCCACAAACCAACTCTTTTTCTACAATGGAACACTCCTGCACAAATGAGGGATCACACCGATTTATTGCGAACATAGTTTATTATAAATTACATATCTCTAACTGGAATAAACATTTCTGGTGTTACTTTTTTTTTAATTTTTAATTTTTTGAGACTGATACTGAAATAATAATTCTAGAAATCACTTAATTTCTATATTGATTTACAAAGTATTAAATAAAACTCTAAGTAACTAAAATGAGAGGACATTTAAGATGTTTGTGTCATTTAATAGTTAGAAACTTATTTTGTTAGATAAATTCCCTACCATTTTTACAATCCCATAAAAATGTGCCAACACTGTCATTTTATAAAGCAATTGCAGAACTCCGATATATAAAATATCTGCAGCACTCACCTGAACACAAACATTAAAACAAAGGCTGGAAGAAGAAATTGAAGCCATAAAAACACGTAGCAGAGGCGAGGGCACAAACACACTGGAGATATGAATTGTATGGATAGAAGATCAAAACGGATAGATGTGAATTATGGAGCGCCGTGTGTTCTGTGCAGCCCCAATAGCATCTTAAATCTAAAACCCAGACACACTTTGCTCTGTGTTTTCTTTCCACAAACAGGAGCAGTTATGGGGGTAAAGTTATGCATTCTGCATTTTTCAGCCACTGTTACCTGCAACTATTGGATTGTTGTGGACCACATTTAAAATAGCTTCAATGTCTTCATTTTGAGCGAAAAGTACATCGTGTTGGTTCGAGTGCCATACACCGATCAGGTATATGAGATAAGGCTTTTATATGTATCTTGGGCATCAAGGGCACAATAAAAATAGACATTTCCACACAATTTCATACGTAATACAAAACGCTGTAAATCCACTCGTCTTGGCCTGAGCTACACAAATTGTAACATTGGAGCCACTGATGATGAAGTGAACTGCACAACTTTTTTATCATGGCAGCTTTTTGTAGATGACTAAATTGTGATGGCAAATCATTTTCTTAGGGGCAAGGGTGTACAAACTATGGCCAGGGGACCAAATGCAGCCCTCAGACCAATTTTTCTTGACCCCCTTGGTCAAATGGCCCACATTATACTGAGAAATACCTTTACACACTTCTAAAAAGCTGTTTAAAATACTTTTATCACTCTACTTGTATTACTTATAAATACTTTTTGAATTACTTTGTATACAAATTGTGCTCTACAAACAAATTGCCTTGCCTTTTTCAGCAATGTCATGTATTTTGTTGTGTGAGACCTGAGATTCCAAGACTGAATAAAAGATGTGGTGGCACAGTCAAACCTAGGATTAATGTAATTTTTTAAGAAATAATCCACTATTGCCCTCAATTAACAAGATGGTCCACAGAAGCGTTACGCGTGTCCAAACTAACTACTAGTAACCGATAGATGGCTTATCATTTTCCCTGATGTCTGTGTACCATTTATATTTATTCAATTAAAAATACTTAAGGGAATAAATAATTGAAGAGTCAGTGATCCATGTAAACGGCGCATGTCACTGCTCTGAATATTGAATGTGTGCATCCCCCTATACTAATGGACAACCTTTTTAAAAGGTCCTGACATATAGAGCCCTCAGACCGTTTCCCAAATAACAATTATACTTTGTCTTATAGGTGGCCGTGTATAGTACTACATTTGTTTCTGGTTGTAATAGTACTACAGACTATTTTCTTAGCTTGTAGCTGCCAAGTATAATTCCACCCTGCTCCACCAACTGGCACTATGCGACGCCCACAGACAACAGACCCTTCGTGCCCACTCAGGCCCAGGCCCACACTGTGGCCGCTGCCAAAAGACGGAGGCAGTGGTGTTACTACCATACAGCCTGCAAAATCTGTGTTATTTCTGTATTTATGCTGTTTAATAGAGAAAAGTCATTAGCACATTTTTATATTTCAATTATCAAGTGAGAAAGCAGCAAGGATCAAAGGGTACTTAAGCTTACAAATGAACCAAAAGACTGTTAAATATTCAACAAAATCAATATGAAATTAGACTACAAGTGCTCTCCGTGTATAAAATTAAACTTGGTCAGTATAAACACATATTGTAATATAATATAGTATATTCAGTATGACTTGCAATGAAGTCATGTTTTGGCACAATGAAAATGGCAGAATGAAACACTTAAGTAGTTTGTTTGTACCTGTAATGAGTCATAGAAGTTCTGTATTCAACCCTCTTACAGCGCAAAGCTTACAGTAGTACAGAAAAATAACACAACGAAAAAAGTACCTACGGTAAATATTGTTCCATTTATTATTACTGAACGATAAATTGATGTACTAATTATCGTGACCGATTTAAAAATGGCACTATATTTAATTCCAGTTTACTTGGAAGCTTGGAAAGACAAACAATACTTTAAATTAGTCTAATTAGTGTTACCCTACTAACACAGTATGACTTATATGCTCAACCTTTACCTCTACGAGAATCCAGTTCAGGTTCGCTTGTGTGCAGGAGCTCGCTTCAAACAAAGAGCATTTCCACCTCAGATTCCATAGTATAATCTGGGAGGAATAGAAGAAATGCATTTAGGTCACCAAACTCAACAGTAGTTTGAGCATTTTCAGCACTAACAAGATATAATATTTTGTTTTGAAAAGTTAATATCCATGTCAACAGTGCTGGACAGTTTTCTTCACTCTGAAACCTGGGATTGCCATGGGGTTTACGGGGAATGCAGTATTATTATGGTTAGATCTCCTCTACTGACATTAGGACTGATTATTTTAGTGGTCGACTTGATTATTTTTCCTATTAGTCGACTTGTCAAACGCATCATTTCTATTGTACTGTTACATAGAGACTTTTTAAATACATTATCAACCAAATAAATGTTGAAATATGGCGACTGAAGGTTTCTAGATGGAGTTATGTTTGTTCTTTTTTTTTTTTTTTTTTTTTTTTTTTTTGACATTTTGATTTAATAAGACCAACCATCGTCTTATAATCTTTGTTATAAGACGATGGTTGTGTGTTTTAGAGGCCGTATAGTCCAGATAACAATTCCATTTATCAAACAATTATTTGTTACTGTCGACTCTAATACCGTGGTGCTTTTTGCATATGCAGTATGTAAAGTGGGGTTTGTTCAAGCTTTCTAAATCTTCTCATCTTTCTTCTCAGCTGTGTGCAAGAGCATCCAGGAGCCCGTCACCAAGGAGATCCTGTTTGAGTTTTTGGACCGGTGTTGTGCTCAGAGCAGCCCCCCACAGAACAGGAGACACGGCTCGGACCCTGACGCCGCCCTCATGCCCCCTCCCCCTCCCAAAAGACCCAACAGAGCCATCCCATAATGACCCCGCGTGTTCCTTTTGTGAATCAGCCTCTTTTCGGGTTTGGATGCTAGCATGTTAGCAAACCTCCAACATCCAAAGACTGCAACATGTCATTCGTTTTACTTGTTTGTAGCTTTAATTAAATCCAAACAAAACAGCAACATTTAGTTTTTTCCTCTACTATTTATACTTTTTTATTGTCCGAGCTAATTGCATTTCATCTGCAAGGTCACAATGTGGATCTATGCTTTGTCAACGATTTGTAATGAAATTGGTGAAATCTCTTGTGTTCAATGCATTAAAATGAGAATATGTTTTAATAGCAGTTCCACAAAAGCCTTTTGTAAAGCTTTATCTTCACGTCCGGCTCCATTATGAAGGTCGAAATGGTTTTACTGTGCCGTTTATCTCAACCAAAATCCGACATGCCCCGACTGTCCTCTACATTTCTTCTCGAAGGGAGTTTTTTCTGTTGCAAGTATCTTTGACAGTGAGATAATTCAAATCAATAGCCCAGCCCTGGGCGGCTGGTACAATCTAAGTGATTTAGAGTGTTAGAAGAACTGGTCGCAGCCAAAAGTCTACAATATAATCATTTCAAGCTTTGTGAAGAATGCAGAATTTGACACACTTTAATGTGGTGCAGTCTGAACGATATGAGTTTTATTTTTCAAGAACTTAAGAAGTGCTAATAATTGAAGGGCAACATAGTTTATTAGAGTGTGGACATTTGGGGTGCTACAGACTCGGATACTGGTTTCACAGACTGACTCCCCAGCTTTTACCAGTGGATATTGTTGTTCTGTCAATAATAGATCTTTTGTTTATTACAGTTTAAGAGTAATAAACCACAGTGTTAGTCAATAAACGTTCAACCAATCATGTTTCTGCGCCAAGAAAACTTCAAATATAATACATATTTTTAATCATTCTTGATATTAGATAGTGTTGTGAGATAGTGTGAAAATGTCTGTGTTTCCCAGGGTTGACAGCTCCATCAAAGCTCCTCTATTTTTAGGCGTAGTGGTGAACGGCACAAGTCTGAGGGATTTGCTGAACAAACAATTCCAGTCCTCCCGAGGCTTATCTGTAGTGTCCAGGACTAAAGGATTCTCTGCTAAAACTTCTGCAGCCGGTCACCAAACTGCAACTGTCTTCTGGTACAGGAAGGGCAGGTGTCAAGGGTCAACCTGGTCGGATTAAAAAAGGATTTGATGTAAACTTCTTTGAGTGTCTTTGAGAGCTTCAATTGGAATATATCCATATATACATAATATCAGTTTTCATCTATAAGTAGATGACACTTAGAATTTAGAGGGTTATAAATTAAATTGTATTTTGAGGAAGAAATATAGGTATTTGTATAAAAATATTCACTTTTATTAAGTTAATTATATTCTAGATACTTTCTAGAATATTATAAGTTTCAGTTTTTGAGAACTTTTGAGCGCTCGTCTCACCATTGCATTAAACAGTCTGCATCAAACTTGGAAATGAACCGCTAACTAGATGCGCGGTAGCTGAGGCTCCACAGGAAGTAGGTCGTGGGTTCGACTCCCCTGCCGCCCGAGCCTTTCTGTGTGGAGTTTGTGTGTTTCTCCCCGTGTCTACATAAGCCTCCTTCGAACACTCCGGTTTCCTCCACCAACTCACAACATACACCATAAAATCCTCCTGCTACAGCAGTCCTGACCATGCTGAGTTCAAGATGGAGATGGGCCCCTGAGCGCCGCAGAGACCCCTGTGGAGACGTCCCAGCGGCATTGAATGTGTACTTGTCTTCACGGGGAGGTTGTTGAATATTTCACCTTATGGCATTTAACTTCAAATCAATTAAATTACAGATGTCCACAGATCTTACCTGTACCGTGACCTGGTAATGTGCCCTGTTTTTGTGACTTCAGTGAAAGTGCACTTGAATATAAAGCTATTACTTAAACTTTGAAGGCCCCTGAACCAGACAAAACCTTTGCCTTGTTATTATCAAAAGCATTTGGTGAAGTGAAAAAGTGAAGCGCTCTGTTGTCCCCGTGGGAGCGCTGCACCATCCTGCTGTACAGAGGTGCCAGGAAGTAATCAGGACCAATTATCCGACACTCTGCAATTATCTGTAATGACAACGGGGCCCGTGTCACTTTATTAACTGCAACACAGACTAAGCAGGTTTCACTTGCAAAATTAATCTGTGTAGACAAAAACTGGTATAAAGCCCAACATCTTCTGTGTCAGCACCAATGAACTCAGGTGAAATACTGGTTTCAAAAAGTGGTAGCCTTAGCCATTATCATTGGTCTCGGCCCTTCTGATGTTTTGACAACCCAAATGTTCAGTTCCAAGGGTGACAATGGCGACACGCTGAACGACCGCATTTCTCTTTATCTACGTTTCGTTTTGTCCTATTAACATAGTCAGTGCATGCATGTAGCACTAAGAGGACATGTTGGAATCAAAGAGTCGTTTTCAGACTACACTGTCAATTGAATATTTTCTTCGACAGATCCCGAGACCCAGATCTTTCTTCTTTATGGGCGGTTTCTCGCTGGAGGTCAATCCATTGATCTATGTTGAATACTCCCAATCTTTGTGCATAATCCTGTAACGTGTGTTAAGTAGATAAGATGCATTGTGTTCTGAGGCGTTCATGAAATCCCAGCGTATCTCCTTTGACTCTGGCCTGTGGGAAAACCTCTCGACTATTGGGTTCAAATGGCTCCATTAAAGAAAGTGAGTGGAGGCCAGTTATAGTTTATAAAGGTCTATGCGACACCAAAGGCTAATCCAAATGGTAGTGGGAAGAATTAGCTGTGTGAAGTGAACTCAAAGGAGCACAAGAAACAGCAATACAGGATTATGTATTTCAAAGTGGCAAATTGTGTGTATTATGTAGTCAGTAGCATTCTGTTCAGTCACTTTATACTTTGCAGTAAATGGAGACACTTGTTTTTTCCTGTGAGAGAGAACACTTTCTGGTGAGTTTCTTATGATTATATATGATTGTTTACAATACATTTACTCTCCACACAAACTTCTTCCTCAACAAAGTTTTGTTTTTTTCTAGCTTTTTTTTAGTTTTTAGCATATTTGGGGATTTTCACCAACATAAAGTGCATTTTATGCAGTTCAAAGGACAGAAGTTAGGGACTGTTGGATTGTGTGTTTTTCCTGTACATCCAAAATGAGATGAAAAGAGCCATGGACCTATGAAATGCTAAAGATCAAATGTGGCAGAAGATCTTTTTGAGAGAATGGCCCATGTCATCACCACTCGAAACAACAGAGTGAAGAGTCAGATTAGAAGAGGGTTTTCCTGTGGACTGTGATGCAGAACACGTAGGAGTTTTTGTCCTGAGTGCTGTTACTTACCTCAAACTGCTAACTCAACCTGACAAATTCTACTGCTAAACGCATTGGGAAACGCAGTGAAAATGTTTCTACTGCTGAATTTGAGTTTCACTTCACAGATTAGACCGCACAAAAAACCAGGGAGAGCAGAGGAGATTTGTCTCTTTGCAAATATGTCACTATATCAGTATTTAAGCTCTTCATTGTCACAGTTTTTTGTTTTATGATACAAGTGAAATCATTTTAATATAATTTAACCAAGTTTATGAAGAAAAAAAAAAATTGAGATTGAGATGAATTGTACATTTAAATAATCCTGGTGTCCCAATTTGGAAGTAAGTATTCACATTATACAAGTGGTTGTTTTTTTTAACTTTTAAATATCTTGCCTTTTCTCAATGAATAGTGCATTGTACATTAGATCACCTCATGTTCAGATTCACAATGTGAATGGTGCGGAAGTTGTGTATTTGCCATTGAGAATCCCAGAGGAGATGTTCCCATCCGACAGATACTTGTTAATGCTCGTGCTGTCCTTGCTGCTCTATGTAAATCCAGGAGGAGCGCAGGTTGCCAGGGAACATTAAGATTTTATTTCTCTTGTTGCTAGGAGTGCAACATCTGTTTATCAGCAGAGGGAATGACGAGCATTTACTCAACAGCAGCAGGAGCAGCAGTATTTGGTGGCATCTCAGCAGGAAGGTCACACGATTGATTCCCAGAAGGTGTGGAATTGCATCATTTGCCTTCGTGGGTGATGCTATTTTTCTTAAACCTAAAATGCAGTAGCTAAATCCTCTAGCTCTTTACTCCTGACCAACATATGAAGAGGGATCGGCCAATACTCCTGATACTGATTTACAGATAATGAGGAATGGGTCAAGTGTAAAGAGAATGATTTCAACAGACGACAAAAATTGGATTTGACGCCCTGCCGAAGCAACTCATTTAAAAAGGCTTGGTGTTGGGAACTTTTCCATTCCCTGCGCACAGCCATACAAAAGAGACCTCCTCCAGCTTGACCCTTGACTTTTCTGTTCATGACCTGAGCTATCTTAGGTTAAAATATGTCGTCCAGACATATAGCCCGACTTGAATGGAAATACAACTGGTGTTCATGTCTCCAGGTCTTACACTGATGGTAAGTAAGCTTCTCCTTTCTCCCACATCCAGAGTCTTGTGCCTCTGTTTACAGCTGTAGGACAAGACTAGTTTCCATCGTAAGTGACGTCACAAATAGCCTTTTCAAAACCCAATGTGGGTGCGGGAAACCTGTTACTGTATTTCCATAGAAGCCTGGATTCAAATTGCAGCCATCATCTTTCTTGATGATAAATCTGCAGTTTAGTCATAAAATCAGATTACATGCATCCACACAGTATATTACATTTAGCTGAATTTCAATGTATTTGTTTTTCCCAAATAAAGATAAAGATAATATTACAATTTCAGTTATATAGAGTTGCACTTGTGTCATGTCATTTATTTTAACAAAAGACAATCCCACATTCAGATATCAAAATAAATGTAGAAAATGGCGTTACGAGCGGGATTCAAACTTCAGTGGAATTTTCCTGCACAATTGCTTCATTTTGAAGCTAAACTTTAGGAGCATTGCTGTGCTGCACTTTATCATGACAAGTGTAGGTGTTGATTGAGGATAAATGCAGCGAGATATTGGCGGTGACTCAACAGGAGGTGAATAGGAATGCTGTGGTGGATTGTGAACAAAGCACAAGTGAAAATGTGCCAGTGTATTTTTAGACCTTGGATCTGGTTTTTACATGAGGCTGTGGTTAGTCACGCAGCACCAAAGATAAAGGCTCCAGGATCTGAACAATCTGATTATTTTACCCTTCAAGTTTTAACAATGAAATATACTTTGCGTCATGTTTCATGTTGCACGAGAAACAACTCAAACTTTGGATCATTCTTATTTAAACATACATAGGATATCAAAACCCAAACCTTCTCTCGGTGGGCAACAATGCGTCTTTCAAGTTGTTGCAAATATATTGCATAACTTAAGAATCTTGGACATTGACTTCCAGTTGTTGACGAGAGACTTAAATAAGACCAAGTTGAAAATCATTAGGAATAGATCTTCAGTAAATTTGCATCAATAACAGCGATGTATTCAACACTTTAATTTTACTTGCACTGTAAATGTCAGATGTGTGTGTAAAACGAAGCGGGAGAGAACCAGTCGAATGGTCACATAAATGAAGAGTATTTGCAGAAGGACAATCAATGATTTCCTGCCATGGGATTACATGTCTTGGTGACGTACTATTGTAAACGTATCTTTCCTTGTCTCACAATCAGAAAGACATGCCGTTTTGTTTTGTTTTTTTGTTCAAGGGTAAATGCTCTTTTCTCAGATCTCTCTTTATGAGTAATGTTGAGGAATTTCTGTAAAGGAGTACCAAGAAATAAAGAGTTGAACAGAGTTTGTCTTTAACCATTAGTTCCCTGTTCATGTTACAAATGTTGGGAATGAATGGTTTAGTAAAAGCAAAAACAATCCTAACAATACCTTACCTGGAGGTATTGTGTATTATGTCCAGTTTTTACATTCAGAGCAAAACATTTGTAACCGTTTTTTTAACAAGGAGCTTCCTTTGTGGGTCAATGTTTAAAGTAATTGTTTTCTAAAGTACCAAATAATATAGTCATTGCTGTTGTCAAGTAGTTATTTTAGTAGCAGACAACTCAAGCCTAACCTCATGTAGAATATCTGATGCTTTTATATATGGCGTTTGCGCTTGGAGCCAGTTCTCCTCCTCACGGCGCACGTTCACACGTCTGGTTTTATGCTCTGGATAAAAGCAGCGTGGCCTCATCAAAGATTCTCTCAACTCTGCTCTGTACAGGGGCCCACACACACACACACACACACACACACACTTTTAATAATGCAGTTCCACAACAGCACAAGCGCCATGTACACAATGTCACCTTAGGCTTTTTCCAACAATGTATGTTTTTTTAACATTTAACGAGAGAGAACAAAAAGGGAATGAGGAATCATTGGGACACTTGGAAGAATGTAGCTTCATTAAGAGCATTTTCTATGACAGGATCAAAAACTGTCAGAAATGTGTTTTCGTCGATACAAAATATACCAAGGACTCCAGCTGCTGCTGAAGAGGGATTATTAAGGCTGAGACTTGTTGCTGCTCATACTGAAGTAGGTCACCCGTGTAGTGAAGGGAATTGTTATCCCTGTATTGCCTCTTGGGATAAGTACTGTAATTAAAATGACTATACACTTAACACTTACATGTTAAGTCATGTTAGTCGTGTGTTTTCCCCCCAAAACTATTATTTACATTTAGTTGAGCATTTCCTTTATAATTTTACTTGTCAATTCCACAACACAAACCACTCTGTCAATGAAATCAATAATTCATTCATTCATTCATTTTCTACCACTTCCCTTTAGGGGTCGCAGGTGACTGGAGCCTATCCCAGTGACTTCACTCAGTCCATAATGTGGGCTATTATTATACTGCTCCCCAAGTGATTGGATTTGTTTTTCTCCTTTTTTGGGCTCTTTGTCACAACAAATTAACCCAGTGTAAAATTACTTACTGCAGTGAACAACTTTGTCAACTGGAGCGAAAGGAACCACCTTCAGCTCAATTTGACAAAGACCAAGGAACTGGTTTTGGACAGGAGGAGGACCAAATCTGCTATAACCTCTGCTATAACCTCTGCTATAACCTCTGCTATAACCTCTGCTATAACCTCTGCTATGTGGTCTGCCGTGGTCTGCCGTGGTCTGCCGTGGTCTGCCGTGGTCTGCCGTGGTTCTTGTTGTGAAGTCTTGCTTCTTTTTGCTAATTTAAAACTGTCCCTCCACAACAGGACCCACAGCTGCAGACATAAACCACACTGAAGAACAGCTCTTTTTCCCCAGGTGCGTGTCTGTGTTGCAGAGGAGGAAGAAAAAGGAGGAGGAGGGTGAGGTAATGTAAACATGAAACACAGGTTTGGTTGGGAGGGGAGGATGGTGCAGTTTTCCAGTTCAGGTGTGGAAGCCTAGAAACAGAGTCGTAATAACCCAATGAGATGATGGTTACAAACTCCATATGAAGTGCATTTGAATAATACATTTATGCTGAGTGCAGTGCTCAGAGGGGAATGGCTGGGCTCCCAAAGCTTACCGTAAATGCAGATATGATCATGTTCACAGCGACTCAAGGGTTTTCCACAACGATGCAAAGTTTATTTTTGAACAATGTTTTATACAAAAAAATGCACAGTTTATTTCCCACCATATGAGAAAAACATGTTTAAACCAGACCAGTCATATAGTATTACTTTGACTGGACTGTGCAATAACCAGGGACACAGTATCAGTAAGTGTTTCGAATGAGAAATGAACCTGCAAACTTCCAGATAAAAGGCAAACGATATGCACCATTGACATACATGTTCCTGATGCATGTTATTTTGGGTGCGTTCACACGTCCCATTTAGTCCTGATGTACTCCAGAGTAATTCTAGTCAAACGATTTAAAAAAGACAAATGCTTTTTCTGGTACTCATTATACACTCATGCAACAACGAGCCAGTTTGTTACTACTAGCACATGACACTTTTCACCATTTGCACTTTAAATTACATTTGGCACTTTAATTGCACACAGCACTTTAAGCATCAAGTTGCACTTTCAAAAAGACAATTGCACAAAATTGATTTTAAATATTTATTGAAGTAATGTCTGTCCTTTTTAACCCAATATTGCAATATATAGTGCAATGTTTGCGTTTAAGGATGTTTAAGTGTTTTGGTGAATTAGTAAAGAATGTTACTCACTTCCTCTGTTCTTGTGTCCAGGAGTGAAAGGGTTCCCTCTGGAAACAAGCTCCGTTATAAGGGTCCCCGGCTGGACCATGGCAGAGGATGTGTAGGGGAGCATGATGGGGCTTGTACAGGGGTTTAAGGCTTGTTATCGTTAGGTGTTGGTTTTAGAGTTTTATGTATATATTTGTGTGTAGTTGAGTGGGTATGGGTTTGTTTGTTTTTTATGGTTTTAGAAAGTTTGATGATCTGTTGCCCAATTGTATGAACAGGATAAAAGGCGCCTGGAACATGGCGGTAATGTAACACTATGGATACCAACCACCATAAAACACCACCAACGAAGAAGAAGGTCCTGTTTCTGCTGCTGGAGAAGACACAGCTCCTTGCCTCCATATTGTTTGCACAATGTACTTTGCACTTTAATTTGTTTGAAAATTAAAAAGACGTGGACCACATCAATGTCTTTTCTCACTTAACTCCAACCGCTCGAGGGCAGCCTACGTTACCACTCATTATGCATAAATAAGATTACAACTCTGAGTAAGATCATGAGGCCACACCAGTGGTGGAGGAAATTACAGATTACTGCTCGCAAATGTAGTGAGGTAAAAGTAAAAAGTATCCACTGTGACAAAGTACAGATAGCGCAATGTCGATTTCGCATAATGTGTCTCATTAACTTTTTCTTGAAATTGCAAGTTCAATTCAAATAAAAAAATAACTGAATTAAAAGTTTGAGATGCCAAGATAGTAACAATCATGTGCGTCAACTTAAACCACTCACTGAAACCAAACACTTTCCCACACACTGTAATAATGATGCTCCTCCTCTGGCCTGATTACCAGCTGAAATTACAAATCTAATTGAATTTTTTTTCCGTGACGTTGTGAAGGGACTAATGTCTCATCACGCCTCTTTCCCCCTGTGAGGTTCGGTGGCATGTGGCGACAAACATTTTCTGCCTCTCCTGCTCCTCCCGCTGCCGTAGACATCACAGCAGCGTTTTATGTGTAACCAGAGCCATCCACAGAGCAGAGCTAATGCAGTTTGGGGAACACTCTAAACCACGCTGAGGTGTGGAGATGGAAGGCACGCCGTAACACCGCCATTTTTCTGCTATTTCAGGCTCTCAACTGCGGACCAAGGGACATTCTTTAGCTACTTCACTTTCAAGTATCTGGTAATACTCGCACTGGAGGTATCTTGAAGAAGATTTGAAAAGTTTTTGGAAAGATGAATGTTAAGTTCATGTTTCCCACCACTCAAAGTGCCTGGTCCTCAGAGCTCTATGTCTGCACGTGAAGCATACCTACGTGTCAATGCCCGATCTCGTCAGAAAGGGATGGGCCGGTTTGCACGTGCATGGGAGACTGTTGGAACACCAGGTGCCACAGTGGGGTGCTAGAGCACATTATGGTTGTGTCCTTCTGCAAGACACTTCATCCACCTTGATGAGTAAGTACGCCGGTATGAATGAGATGAATGTGTGTTTGTGAGAGTGAATATGGGACAACGGCACAATTAGCCCATTACTACACTTCGGCGTGTTCATTAACATAACACTCCCGTGACCAAATAAAACAAATGATAAATAATTAAGCTCCTCTGTGTTTATAAAGTCCAGTCACCTTCAACATACTTGACAAGTTCAAATTCTGCTTTGGCAAAAAAGGGAAGAGGCGGATTCAGTTGGCATCTGGAAGAAAATATAAACATCTCTAAAATAATTTTTTTAGTTGCTAGATTTGATTCTTACAACTGACAATTGTTTTCTCTTTCAATGTTCAACTTAAAAGCCATTTCAAACGTTTTGTTATTAATGTTACAAGAAGTCATAGCTCCCTTTTGTGTTATTCATGTACATGTCTAGTATGTAAGCTTCATAAAACCACACCCTTAATCTCAAAAGCAGGCGGATGGCGTTTGGATTGTTTGCAAAGCAAAACAAAAACAGTCTTCTTGAATGTTTTGGTACTTTCAGGTCATCTCTATGACATTTTGGCATTGTTGGTAGGATATCTTGTTGATGTTCAGCACTGTAATTCACCTTATTCCAGAAATCCGTCTGACCGCCGCCATACAACGTAAACCTTCTTCCTTGTATTAGTTAACATGGGGCTGCCGACCTTTAGAGAAAATAAGTTCTACACACACTAAAAAGCCATTCTTTGGTCGCCCAGGGAATCGTGCATTGTTGACTTATTGTTCACATGAACGTTGGACATTTTACACAAATCAATCTACTTTATTGCATATTTTAGAAGCGAAACGTTTCCCTCGTTCTCCACTTGTACGGAGTTCTCACTGGACCGGAAGGGCCATTACAATGGAAGTGCTGATCCGTGGCTAGAAGAGGCAAAGTAGGCGGGGCAGAATAAGGTGAATGGGGGGTATAAAATTGCAGAGTCAGGCCTGGTCCTGTAAATTTGTAACCTCCATCGTCTCAGTTGTTGGGTTTAGCTGTGAGACAAAGTAATTGAAAACGCTATAGAAGAGAAAAATCGGGTCTGGGAAAAGGCCACATTTTTTACAGTATTCTGATTGTGATTAGATAAGAAATATATGTTTAAATAGATTCTGTGTGCAGAGAATGCACATTTAAACAAAGGATACGGATATGAGGAAACCATTCGACAGAAGTCTAAAATATTTTAAAAACAAATACAAGAATTTCCCACATTTTGGAACATGTTTATAGATTATTGGTATTATTTTCAGATGAATTCCACGTCAACATCCTTTAAACTTGTTCAGTACTTGAACTTGAAGTTGTTGGTCACAAATTGCTCAAATTCAATCTTGAACTTGCTTGGAACCCATTTGTCTGAATCGTGCATATAAACATAAACATTGTCATTTACACACTGCACCACACCTTGTGCATGGGTGTAAACAAGAGGGTGAGCGTGTTCACACATCCAGCCCTCATGGAGAAAACATGGCAGAGGAGTTTTTGGTGTTTTCTATTTCTACATTATTATTTATTCATAACTTGGGAGTTTTCTTCACTCGATGTCACTAATCTCCAGAATCTACAATTGACCTTATTTGCTGCTGTCCAAAATGCCACACCATAAAAAATGATTAATGATGTTGGGCAATGTATATTTAATTGTTGGGGGGAAATGGCAGTGCTGCAGTTTTTTTTGTTTTTAATGGATGCGTTCAAAAAGATAATGATGTAAAAGCTGTTAATTGCTATGGCAACAGCCCGAACTTTTCATCATTCTGAACATGGATTTCACAGAAGTGGAAGAGCCGGGATGAGAATCAGCACCTCCAAATCTGAGGCCATGGTTCTCAACCGGAAAAAGGTGACTTGCCCTCTCCGGGTGGGTGGGGAGCCCTTACCTCAAGTGGAGGAGTTTAAGTATCTCGGGGTCTTGTTCATGAGTGAGGGAAGGATGGAGCGTGAGATTGACAGGCGGATCGGTGCAGCGTCCGCAGTGATGCTGTTGCTGCATCGGACTGTTGTGGTGAAGAAAAAGCTGAGTCGAAATACAAAGCTCTCGATTTACCGTTCAGTCTACGTTCCTCCCCTCACCTATGGTCATGAGCTTTGGGTAGTGACCGAAAGGACAAGATCGCGGATACAAGCGGTCGAAATGAGTTTCCTCCGCAGGGTGGCTGGGCGCTCCCTTAGAGTAGGGTGAGGAGCTCAGTCACACGGGAGGAGCTCGGAATAGAGCTGCTGCTCCTCCAGGTCGAGAGGAGCCAGCTGAGGGGGCTCGGGCATCTGTTCCGGATGTTTTCTGGGCATGTCCCACCGGGAGGACCCAGGACACGCTGGAGGGACTATGTCTCTCGTCTGGCCTGGGAATGCCTCTGGATCCACCCGCGAGGAGTTCGAGGAAGTGTCTGGGGAGCGGGAAGTCGGGGAGTCTCTGCTTAGACTACTGCCCCTGCGACCCGGCCCCCGGATAAGCGGAAGAAGATGGAGGGATGGAAGAGCCAATGAAAGAAATGAATGAATTGGATTAGAATTGACCAGTATTGTAAACATAAATCTTCTGTCAATCATAGACTTACTCACAGTGGGAAATAACAAGTATCCAAGACTTTTACTCAAGTAGAGTACTGTTACACTGTAGTACCCAAGCAGGAGTACACTCCCTGTGTCTGAGCTCCTCAGGTTTCCAAATATGCTAATCCTCCAGCTTTGTACTCCTGAACCTTTCACAAGACCGTGGTCCACATGCTCCGTCACTATCATCACCCACTGTCTGACAGATTGCTAAAGGATCGGCCAAAAACAGACCGTCCATTTTCTTACTGCAGCAATCAAATCTTCTACTTCAATACCATATCTTTTGATATCTATATCTATATTAATAAAGATGTATTTGTTTTTTAAATTTATTTCTATTAGTATTTTTTTAATGATTCATACTGGAATCACCAAACCTCTAGACACACCATTTGTGATGACATTTCAATCATTTATGAGCTCAATGGGGTCTGACTGTGACTGAACATGCAGTGTCTGTGAGTGAGGCGTTTAATGATGATGTTAATGTGTTCTGCCCTTGTCTGTGAATGATGAAAGCCTAAAACAGGAGCAGGAAACGCGTGATTGAAGACGAGCAGGTACATGGAGCGCAAGTGAGCCTTTTGGAGCCTTTATAGAAGAATGGATGGAACTACTATAGCAGTCACATCATTCACCTTGTAATATTGTCCGGTGTTGGAGAATTCCTCATTAGAGCCAAGAGTCTTCATTCAGTGTGTATTTATCAAAAATAAAGTCAATTTTAAATCTTTGTAATAGTTGACTTTGTTTTTTGGGGGCAATAATTTCGATCAGGTTTGTCACCATGAGACCTTTTTCCACTGGTTCGCTTTGGAGTGGCTCAGTACAGTCTGAAAGTGTCTCCACTGTCTTAAATGAATCATACCAGCCCGTTTAAGGGGTCAGTGCAGACCCGGTGAGGAAGCAGCTTCTAAAATCGTCTTGTTCATTTCTTTATGTGAACCAGTCTGAGGGACCAGGGCCAGTCAAAACGTGATCTACCAGTTTACAAATCTAAATTTAAAATTTAAGTTTAACAAATAGTCCCATTATGTCGTTGAGGGTTGTAGACAATATTCACATTTTTAAATCTTCAAATCACAAAATGCTAATTCTATTTTGTTGGCCCTGTTAAGTGGCATGTGGCATTATATAATTACATTATTTCAGTCATTATCTTTCACAACTACCAAAATCTGATTAGTTGTTGCCACCTTTTTAGCTTGAGGTATTGAGGTTTTACTATCTCCATAAGACAATAAATAATCTGCATTTGACCCACCCTTCAGTGCCAGTGGAGTCTAGGTGCTGCTCAGGAGTTCCTATGCTGGATGACTGAAAACGTTGTGAATAGCTCTATGTAAACGCAACACTGGAAAAACCATCCAACCGTTCATGTCTTCAATCAGGCCTCAAGCCAAACTGTTGACATTTTGTTGAGTGACTTTGCAAAAACCCTAGCATGCCCCTGTTTACCGCCGGCACCAAAGTTAATGTCCCAAATAAAAACATGACTTACATTTTTTACTCCATTATGTACTTGCCCGAGGGAAGAAAAACACATTGACGTGAATCCAATAGTGCACAAACCTATCGGTGAAACGATTTTGTGTTGATTACGGCGAAAGCTCTGGAGTGACCGGCGACTTTGCTGAGCAGAAAAGAAGAAGGAAATTCAATAAAAAATGGCTTGACATTTTCAGATAACACTTGCTTTGCTGCCACGCTGCTGCATTCAGTCAGAGGAAAGTTCATGGAGTGAGCCAAGTAAATTATGCAAATAGAAGAGAGTGGTAAATAACAGTTTGTGCTGCAAATTACTGGGGAAATTGTTTGTTTTGTTGAATGGTTAATGCGGAAAGTCTTAATGAAATCAGTAGAATGTATTTTTTTTTACAATAGGCAAAATGGAAAACATGCAGTGAGAAAGTGTATATTTTTATACTATTTAAAGACCAGTCCACACACACAGTTGTATAAAAATATATATTCACATTAGGAAGGTTGGACATTATACCTCCATTTAACGTTGATCACTGAACAAACACATTCTGGAGAGGATCTTTCGGTCTTTATCTGATCACATGGAAAAGGAACGGCATCTGATGCATTTGACATAATACACACTTTTTCATTCAGTCCAACAATAAGATGTGGCTGCCCCTCTGACATCACTCGCAAAGTTACACTCACACACACATTCCTACGGGCTCAATATGTGTCTTGCCCAACAACACAACTGCAGTATAATGTTGATAGCTGGGATTGAACCAACAACCTTTACCTTTGCAGCTGCCTCCGAAAATTTGAATTATTATGATTGTATTTATTATTATATTATAGTATATTATATTATGTTATGTTATATTATATTATATTGAATACCAATACTGCTTTCAAATTAAGTTAAACTACTCAAAGTATAACATTTGGTTTTTTGTAGCGTTTAGATTTTTGAACAAAACCGAATTCATTTACAGTCATTTTTGGATTAAGACAACTTGTAAATAGTTACTTTCAACACTTGCCTAAGCTTTCAGGCATTTCTTCCTGATTTGACGGCCGGCCGTTGTCATAGCAATAGCACACTTCAAATAAAAAATATTATATATTCTGAATGGAGAAAGGGCCTCACAAAATCTTTCAAATTAGGAAAGAATCATTTGCCTGAAACCCATGACTATGGTTTCAGCTTCCTGTTTTTAGAACATTCAAAAGATATCATATTTTTTTCTGAACTGTCATTTACTATGGCAACGGTCCCAATTAGTAACCCACGGATGTCAGAATGCAGACGTGACTTTTACCACGACACACGACCTCATTGAATATTACAGTTTGTTATTGTGTATCTACAGTTTTACAGGTGGTCCTTGCTTTACTTTCCGTGTTTAAAGTACTGTTCCGTGTTTTACCAACAAAATAAAGATTGTACAATTCCCAGTTTCCCCCAGATTTGTGTTGAACTGGATAAACCGGCTGAACTTACACTACCTTCTGCCCTGCACCGTGCCTCTCGTCCAATTCAAACACAAACACTGAATAATTCATGTGTTCCCTGCGACTCGGAGCAGGACCAGGTCTCGTCTGGGTGGACAGATCACAGAGGTCTACGGCTGGACTCCGGTCTCCCCTCCTCCTCCATCCTGTGGTAACCTCCTCAGTGTCATCGCCATGGTGACTCTCATCTTGTGGTCGCCGATGGTAACCAGGTTCAGGAGGATGCGGGGCAGGTATTTCCCCTGAGATGTTACAAAGCTCTGACATGGTTTGTCCTTTGTTCTGCTGTGTTCATGAACGTCGGAAATGATTCAAAACAAATACATAATGATAGAAAAAGGTAGAAAGCAATTTTGTGATAAATGATTGTTTATTATGATAAAATATCCCGTCCTCCCTTGCAGTCTATGTGAATCTGTTAAAAAAATTACGTTGCAACTTTATTTTTCACCAAGATAAAAGATGTCCTCACAGTCTGAACAACAACAACACCCGACTTTCTGTAAATACATTTCCTTTCAGCCGAATCCCCTTGACGGGACATTTGAGACGGGACATTTGAGACGGGACACGAGTTTTTAACATTTTAATTGACTTCCCGCGGGCCTGTCACATCAACGCACAAACAGATATTACCTCGAGCGAAGACGCAGCACTTTTATTTTACTTTTCCAAAAACTGTGAACTTCATTTTGCCAAACGTACATTTTTGGTTTTCATCTTATCAGCGTAAAGTGGCAGAGCTGACTTGCGTTTTGGGTTTTTTTGCCTATAATTGACACCTCACACTCAGCAAGGGGGGGTTTCCAGGAAAGCAACAGCATTTGCACATTTATGGCAATAGAGAAATGTCTTTTGAGCACGCACAGTTATTCAAATGTGTTAAAACAGTAATTACCAAGTGAAAATATCCATTGATTCCTCTTATTTGAATTTGCCATTTCGAGTGACTGGAATATTAATAATGAGTGAACACTGGTGAGCACATCCCCCCTAACAGCATGAGACTATATGTTTTATAAAATGAAATCTGGCTTCATTTGGCATATGATGTGTTATGGCTTAGCTTCAATAACAACACTCCAGAATGGAACGAAAACGATGTGTTTTTGTGTGTGTGTGTGTGTGTGGATATTGGTCACACTCAAATCTGCAAACACACTCAACACAAGGAGACCTGCCTCTTTATGGGGACAAAAATCAGGTACTTAAATGCTTTATTATTCGTTCAACAACATGGTTTAAAGTTCAGCTAAAATAGGTCAGGGTTTAGTTTAAGGTTAAGTGGTGAGGCAAGTAGTGACTATGGTTAAGGTTAAGATCAGTCTGAGTCAGTGTAATGACCCTGTGAGACACGCAACACAAACATGAGTGCGTCTGCAGTGTGGTGTGATGTGTGGTGTATGTATGTGTGTGTGTGTGTGTGTGTGTGTGTATTATGTTGTGATAATGTTGTGTGTGGTGTGTTGTGTGTATAATATGTGTGTGTATAATGTGTGTATAATGTGTGTGTGTATAATGTGTGTGTGTGTATAATGTATGTGTGTGTATAATGTGTGTGTGTGTGTGTGGTGTGTGTTAATGTGTAATATGTGTGGTGTGTGTTGTGTGTGTGTGTGTGGTATATAATGTGTGTGTATATAAGTATATCTGTGTGTTTTGTGTGTGTGTGTGTGTATAATGTATGTGTGTGTATAATGTGTGTGTATAATGTGTGGTGTGTGTGATAATGTATGTGTGTGTATAATGTGTGTGTTATATGTATGTGTGTATAATGTGTGTGTATAATGTGTGTGTATAATGTGTGTGTGTGTGTGTATAATGTATGTGTGTATAATATGTGATGTGATGTGTGTGTGGTTGTAATGTATATATAATGTGTGTGTATGTGTGTGTGTGTTTGTGTGTGTATAATGTGTGTGTGTGTGTGTGTATAATGTGTGTGTGTGTATAATGTGTGTGTATAATGTGTGTATAATGTGTGTGTGTGTGTGTGTGTGTGTACAATGTGTGTGTATAATGTGTGTGTATAATGTGTGTGTATAATGTGTGTGTATAATGTGTGTATATGCCACGTCTGTTGTGGCCTCTTTGTGTTATAATCCTGAAATGGCTGTTTTACAACGCGTCCTTCATTAAATGTGCCAGTTTTAAACCCAACATTGTCTGGCCAGTTTTATCTCTGGACACTAGTCTGAGGCGTAGCACGCTGTAAAATACACGCTGTAAAATACACACTATAAAACTAATCATGGGCGTTACTCTTTTTCTTCATCACATTTGTTAACCTTTATTTAGAAATGTAACCCTGTGTGATGCACCCTCTTCGTAAGATTCTTTACATTTTAACGCTCCAGGTTTGCCACATAATGTGAAACATGACAAAAGACTCTTCTTTCTATTGTCTCGTTTCATATTTTTGACGCTTTCGTTTAAAAATCCCTCTTTCAAAATGTATAATCACACATGTAAGTGTTCCTCATGGGTGTATAGATTTGAAATGTGTATTGACGCAACACATTTGTCACAAAAGACTATTGTGGAATTGAAATGCGGGGCACAATTTTAACCTGTTTCCGTTTCTTTGTCGGAAAATGAATGCAGAAAAAATTTGATCATAATCGCCAGACAATGGACTACAATATCACAACTTGTAGTAGACATCATATTTAGAAATGAATTATTCTGAAATGTAGACGACAAAGGATCAGAGCTGAGAAACAGGAAAGACACAACAGACTGAGACAGATTTGGCAGGACTAAAGAGCCTGTAATAGTGGCATTTAGGTTGTCAAAGTACTTCCTGTAATTTCCTCTGTGGAGGACAAGTAAAGGTCTTCTTCCAGTTTATCTCGGATACATTTCACGTTCTAAATTCATGTCTGCTATGCCATATTTTACTGCTGTGTCATGTGGCAAAATACTTCACAGTCAGTCACACATAAGATCAATATATTGCCAGCATCTCCATCTGACTCTTTATCTCCTAAACATCACGCACGATGGTCCTCTCTGATGTTCTCATTCTAATCCCATCCACCTTGATCACTCGTCATCCTCAGCTCTGCCCCTGTTTTCCTCTGTCACTTTTTGTTGTACATTTTATTGACACACGCGATTGATTTTGAGGGCCCACGTTCCACTTTATATTCAGCGTGCCGTGGTCCTTGTCAGCCCACATGACACCTCCATCGCCTCCACGGTGCAGAAGAGATCGCCGGACACGCCCCTCCCCCAAGAATATAAAGCACAACGTACGTGAACAACAATGGGACAATTATACACATTATTAAACTGTTGCTGCAGCTCAGAGACATGTAAATCCTACGTGTTTTACAAATTGGCGACACGTTTGATCCCCGAGTAACAAAGCACCTCTCTTAAACGGTTTATTATTAAGTGAGAAGCGGTGAGACCAGACACAATTCCCACAAGACGAGACGAGGGTCCAATGAGATGTCGTCATTTGTAATTAATGAATTAATTTGTTTAACATTTTGACCTCACAACCTTGCAGCTGTTTTATTTAATGTTTGCTGTCGTTGCAAAACACTCACCTGCACTTAACAATATATAATAAACCAAATGTAAACACTCATTCATTCAAACAACAATTTCATCCTTTGAGATCGTCGCAATCTTGTCCCATCTCTATTTAATTGTATTATATTGTATTATTAAATTGTAATCTTATGAGTAGTTGCTTATGAACATAATTATTTATGTTTATTTATTTTTTGCACAGTGTAATAAAGTATGACTTTATTTCACAGTAGAAGAGATGGTTTTTTAAAGGCGACATACTTTTTTAGGTACTCAGCGTTGAACTCATCATTTTAAATAATGATGAGGAAACACTGCAAGATTAAAAGCTTATGAAAGTTGATTGCGCTCTGGGCGCTCCCTCAGAGATAGGGTGAGGAGCTCAGTCACAGGGGAGGAGCTCGGAGTAGAGCTGCTGCTCCTCCACGTCGAGAGGAGCCAGCTGAGGGGGCTCGGGCATCTGTTCCGGATGCCTCACCGGCGCCTCCCTAGGGAGGTGTTTCGGGCATGTCCCACCAGGAGGAGGCCCCGGGGAAGACCCAGGACACGCTGGAGGGATTATGTCCCCTGGAAGAGTTGGAGGAAGTGTCTGGGGGAAGGGAAGTCTGGGAGTCCCTGCTTAGATTGCTGCCGGTAGAACCATCAGCCGCCTCAGCCTCTCCTTCTTCTCTTCCCCATTGCACTCCACAGATAATTCCTCTAACAACCCAAAACATTTTCTCACTGAGACCATTTTTCAGACTCGGATATGTTTTATATGTCATTACCTCTCCAGTTCCACTCGCATCTGCAGCTCTCACCGCAGTCCATTTTCTCCAAAACGTAACGATCTGAGACCACCACCTCCAGCATTTCCAAACTCACTCTCTAAATTCAACTTTCAACAATCTGGTGAAAAACTCTTTTGCCTTCTATCATTTTCATGGTCTCCTCCATCACTTCTGTCCTTATACTCTTCATGACATTGTGATGTGTCAAACCTTTATTCTGCTCCTCCTGCAAATGTAAAATATACTGAATCTGGTGAATACATCCAAACAGGACAGGGTAATAAATGCCTTCAATACACGTGATAATGAAAAGAGCTCAGAATCAAAAATGTCACAAACGTTGGGGGCCGCGGAACGACCCAATAAACTGCTGCGTCACTATCTGTAAATCATTGATCATTGTAGCGCGAGAATACTTTTGAATGGATGTTTAGTGTTTGACTCCACTGGTTTCGCATTAGACTAACGGAAGTATCTCTGAGGTGACAAAACAATTACAATCTCTTTTTTTCCAGTGCTGCTTCGCAAAGACAGTTGAAAATTCCAAAATTACCTTCTAGAAAAAGGTCGTCTGACAATATTTCCCAGGAGGTGGTTAAATCATTGTCATTAGAAGAAAACCATTTACAATAATTCGATTTTATTGGCCGAATTAAAGTTTTGAATTGAATGAGTTTATTGTCTGCTCTGTGATTAACCATATTGTGATTCACAACTGGAGGAACTGAATGTGGCTCACAGCGAAGAGGAATAATGTAGCTATTGTTCAGATGACATAACATTTTGAGGACAAATTTGAAGAAAAAGTTTTCCGCGAAAGGTTACATGTAAAACTTCCAAAGTCATATAACAGAGCTTTAGAGTAAATATAAGAGTGAGACACCCAAGCAAGTTAAAATGCATTATTAATATCAATAACCTTTGGAGTTTTCAAATATATAAATGATAAGCTCTTAATTATCCAACGGATATTCTCCTTGATTAGATGGTAGAGATATAAAGAGCAAGTGACTGCAAAGGATTGTGGGTAATCAATGTCAGTTTGAAGTGTGATTACAAGCGGAGGAGAGGCCGGCTCTGATGAGGAGATGCAACAGAGTCAAGAGGAGAATCTATAGTGACTATGTAAAATGGAATGTCTGTTATTTCAGTCTGCTGGCCTGAAATAGCCATTTATTTATCCAAGACTCCATTTTTCCTCTCTCCTGCCGCAGACGGATGATAAGACTGACATTCACACAGACACGGTGGATGAACGGCTGCAGGAATCAAACCAGCAACATGGGGGCGGCAACTTCCAACTAAGAAGTACTTCCACACAAAATGTCACACTTATATCTTATAACGTATTAGAGTAAATTAGACCTCACTGAAGTGCTACTTCAAGGGCTGATCTTTCTGTCTCTATGGGAGAGAAATGCCTCTGGAGAAAACGGCGCTTGAAGTTACAACGTCTAAATCTAGTGTGAGAGTGGATTCAATGAAATAATAATGATTGATTGTGAAGCGTTACAATGAAAACGCCATTTAGTGAACTAAATCCAACCAATTTGTGATATCGACGGGCTGGCACTCTTTCACCCGTAGTTTTGTTCCACTGTGTAACTTTATGTGTCTCTGTGATATAGTGCACCTGTTCTGGTTTTGTTTGGTCTATTGACCGTTGGACAAAGCACTTTTGTTCCACCCGAATTGATCTTTTTGCAGCCAGTTATTACAGCTTCACAATGTCCCAATTATGCAACAAAACACCAACAGAATTTAAAGTTTTTCGGAGAGACCCCGTCATTAAAATGTCTGAGCCGCTTGCTACAAAGCGCTATAAAGTTTACCGTGTTTTCATTTGGGTTTAGGGGTGTCAAACTTGCCTTTGTTTGCTGCTGCTGAGGCTGTCCTTCATCCTGACATCAGCCGTTTTCCCACCTCGTCCTCTTCAACATCAATCAACATCATCCTCATCACCATCATTTGTGTCTTCACTGTGACTATGGCATTTGGGACAACGGTGGCGTTCAAGAAAAGCGGGAAAAAGTTCCTGAAGGTGCAATGTGTATGTTTTCTACAGGAGCGGACCCCTCCACTAGAAAAGTTACATAGTGCACCTTTAACGGGTATGATCCATGTTCTACTGTTGTGACACCGATGACACCGCTGAGAGCGAATGAAGATTGAACCAAACTGTAAAGAAACACTGTTACACTGTTAATCTTCAACGCCCCACATTTTATTGTCAGTAGTGAGGGCAACAGTGGTGTAGTGTGTTTAGCATTAGCCCATCTACTGGAGGAACACCGGTTCAACCCTCATCTGAACGCATGCAGTCGTTGTGTCCCTGGGCAAGACGCTGTTTTCAGACACAGGGTTTCTTCATATTACATTGTATTTTCAGTGCACATGTCCAAAAGTAAAATCCACAAATAACGACAATACATCCTTTTGTTTGAGTTGTAAGGTCCATGCACCTTGACGATAAGAATGATATTTATTTATTTTCCTTTCTTAAATATCTATTAATCATTGTAAACCGAGATGGAATATTGTGCGCGTTGTGTAATCTGCAAAATTTGAAGCAGTGAAACGCAACTCTATATGACTATATGTCTATATGACAGATTCTCCTGTTTTTCTAATTATGGCTTAGTTTGGTGGTTTAGTAAATATATATTGTGCGTTGTGTAATCTGCAAAATTTGAAACAGTGAAACGCTGATTTAAAGTTGATTTAAAGATTCTCCTGTTTTTCTAATTATAGCTTAGTTAGATGGTTTAGAACCTGTGGTAAATATTTGTCATAGTTTTACTTCCGGTACATTGCAGTTTGTGAATAAAACGCTCTATATTTAGATAAAGATAAAGTGCTGTGGTCTCATTTTCACCCATATAGATGCTTTTACGACACATACTGTATACTGTACATGTACATATACTGTACTGGAGCCAAATAGATTTAACTTTATGACATGAAAAAAATCAGGTACAGGGCCTTTAATGTTAAACTGTGAAACATTGCAGGCTAAGCAACAACATCTCCATGGAGACAGGCCGATGGAACACCCTCCGTCAAAAGAGTTAAATAGTGCACCTTTAATTTAGTTTTCTTTTAATATGTGACAACGTGTGCACTGGCCCAGTTCGACCAGTTTGTCCCTTTCATTCCGCGGTCGGTGCCGGTTCATTTGCAGGGGCTCTTTCTCTGGCGTGTTAAGCCTGTTATACTCCAAATCGACAGCCTGTTTCCCGAGTCTCTCAGTACGCTGTGTGCTGTGTGGAGGTGCTAAAGTAAGAACGCGCAGATCTGAACATGCTGTCCAATCTAAATGTGTGCTCGCGTTCACGGATATTTGCACATACTACGCACAGCTCTACGCACATATATCTGTCTCAAACCATAAAGACTTAAGTGTTATGGCCTTGTGTTTGAGGGGGATGAAGAGGCTTTGTTTGTGGTGTTACAGTTGAGGAGGCAGAGGTTGAGAAGAAGTCAACTGCAGTTTAGAAAATAATCTGCTGCTGCTTTTATCTTCCCCTCTTCCCCTCTTATTCTGATTACTGTCGGTGCTGCTACTTTTACTGCTGCTGTCTCTGCTGCTACTACGATATAAAAGCATAATGCAGAGAATTGTGCTCTTTTGTTATTTAAAATGTGTAATATGTCATACAAATTTGCCGTTATGCTTTGCTCTAATCGCCTTGTAGCCAAAACAGCTATTCGTTTCCTATATTATATAAAGAATGTGAGAAAATTAAAAGAAAGGGAGAAAATGAATAATCTAGCACTGAGCAGTGTTGTATACGTCTCTGTGCGAAGTGTATACACTGTTAATCTGAAGTGGCAGACATTTGATTTTGTACTGAACGATAGACGCCCAATTATCTTATTTTCAGTGCGTTATTGAAACAGACAAGCCTGATTGCACGGCTCGGTCTGATATGCAGTGGAGGATGTGACCGGACTTTAGATCCTATACAGAGGATTTCAGTCTGGATTCACCAGGCTATTGCTCTCAAACTCACAGGTCCTGCAGTATCTTCAGTCTTGGAGCTTTCTCTGGGCAGTTTACGTCCACCGCTAATTTGACACGGTTACCGCATACCACAACAAAGTGACACAACAAAATACTTTAACCTACTTCAAACTTCAGCTGTTGAAAGTTTACCATTTGTCGAGCTATTTTTAATTAAAGCTGAATATACATTTTACACAAACATGGATTCATATTGTACAATAAAAGTGTAAAGATGATATGCTTTTGTGAACTTAAATTTGGGAAGCTTTTCATATGTGCCAAAATGAAAAATCACCAGTGTCTGCGCAGGAGGAATGTGGTATGAGTTGATGACAAAGTGTAAGTGCAAGTTTAAATGGAAACGTAAATGATGAATTGCGTGTCAAGGAGCTAGCATTCAGAGCTAAACCATTCTGTGCAGATCACTCTTGTGGTTGCAACATTTCAGGTCAACTTTTCTCTCGCCCGCAAAAGGCTAGACACTTTTCATGATTTGGTTGTGTTTTGCTTTGGGCAGAGGTTGTAATTAAATGTAAAGTGTCCTGCAACTTGGGGCATTAGGCAGTGAATACATTTGACCACATTATTGTATTAACTTTATGTGTATTTCAATTGTTTGTATATATGTATTGTTGCACTTTGGGCTGTTAAAGTTGCAAGTGTGCTTTAGAAAAATTAAATATTGATTGATTGATTGAGTGATTGATTGATTGACCGATACTTGTTTACAATATAAACAAATACCACACATATTCACCTCTGAGTCATTGGCATTGTTACAAATGCAAATACTGCTGCTGCTACTACAACAACAACAACAACAACAACAACAACTACTACTACTACTACTCCTACTACTACAAATACTACTACTACTACTACTACTACTACTACTACTACTACCACCACTACTAGTACTACTGCTGCTGCTACTACTACTACAGCTACTACTATTACAACAGCTATTACACCTACTATTACAACTACTACTACTACTACTACTACTACTACTACTACTATTACTACTACTACCACCATAGCTACTACTACTACAACAGCTACTATTGCTATTACTACTACTACAACAAAAGAGTGAAGTCTGCACAGCTAAAGTAGCTCCCAAAGAAGTATTATCGTGTACCATGTGATCAACGCCATGTGATTTTTGTGGTCTACTTCATTTTTGGATGGAATAATATGACTACTACTAAAACAGCTATTACAACAGCTACTACAGCTACTACAGCAACTACAGCTACTACTACTACTACCTACTACTACTACTACTACTACTACTACTACTACTACTACTACTACTACTACTACTACTAGTAGTACTACTAGTTCTACTACTATGGAGATTTTGGGGGTAACACTTTGTAATAACAACACATTTAATAGACTTAATGAAGAATGACCAATGCCTTAACTCATACTGAACAAATAGTTTGAATGAGTCAGACTTACCTACTTCATTAGTACCCTAACTCCTGACCATAATCCCTTAACTAAGTAGGTACTACGCCTGAATCATTGGCAATCAAATATTTGGTCACTATGAATTAAGTCTTTGTGTATGCTTTATTGAGGCAAATGAAGGTGTAGTTCATATTACGTGTTATAAATTTACGATACAGTTACTCATGGAAAAACACGTCCCCTGCATTTCCATCTTCCACTGCTGCTTAGGCCCTCTAATACAGTGCAGTGACCTTTGACCCTTATGTTTGTTCAGGAGTTCATACCTGGAGGTCATGAACTCAAACCCGCTGCTAGCCACTCTCACTTGCTTGGACTGAGGAACCTGTGGTCTTGCCTCTGATGCAGTGCGTGAGCTGAAAATGAGTGAGTCCAGCCAAAGCTCACTCTCCAAATACTCGCCCCTCTCCCTCTATAATCCACCCATTATTACCTCTGCCCATGTACAAGCCATACAGGCATGTGATCCATACACAGCAACATCTCATTCAGACTGAGGCGGTTACCATGACGCCCAGGTTCAGCCTTGGACCACAGTGTTTACTCTTTTGTTCTTGTTTGTCTCCTCACCTGGTTCTAGGGAAAGCACTGGAAGAAGAATGCATTGTATGGAGGGTGGCGGTGGCTCGTATGGTGAAGGAGTTGTCCTGTAACTGGAGGGTTGTGGGTTTGATTCCAGCTGTGAGCCGTGTGTATGGGTGAGGGTTAATAAGGAGAGAATAATGGCTTGCTATATTCATTTTAGAAGCTTCATTAAAAGTCCAAGTTGTTGTTGCAGCCACAGCCAAAATGTCTTGGGTTCAATTCCCAGACCATTCGGGTCCTCACTACGTGGGCTGGGCGGTGTGACAAAAATATATATTTTTGTTCTCATATTACAATTTTCGATTAAATTTGATTTTGTCCTGTTAAAAAATAATAAAACTGGTTTTCAATATGATTTCCCTGAACATAAACAAAACAGACTTTTAATGTCATTGAACATGAAATTCAACTCTGAACCACATGCTTTTACTGACAGAGAATTGGCTGTAGGCCTCTGCATTAAAAAGACTTAAACCTATCAATGATGATCAAACGACCGAATCTCGATCTCAATTCAAATTTGATTCATTGCACTGCCTTAGTTCTTCCCATGTGTAGGTGTATTTACTTTGGGGGCTCTAGTTTCAGCTATGAAATACTAATGATATTACATCAATATTCATCAAATAGAGTATGTATCTTTGTTCTTATGATAAAACGTGGTCAATTTCCTCACATCTTCAGTAACTACTTTGTCAAGAAATTGTGGAGAAAAATTGTGGAAGGAATGAGATGACTTTATGAATGCTGTTTAGAATACAATACCAAACAGTAAAAAGTAGTTGCCCAATAAATATAAATCATGATCATTAGAAGTAGAAATTTAATTTTTAAAATCCATGGTTTTGTATAATCACAATAGTAATCAGAACACTGATATGTACATGTACTTCTGATTTGATCAGCAATACCCATTAGAATTTTTTTTTAAATCTTTAAAATATATATAACATTTAAAAATCCAAATACATCTTTCCTGAAAAGCTGTTTCTTCACTATATGTCTTCTGTATTAAGTGAAATAAATAAATGCAAATATGAATACAAAGCCAAAATTACTGTGAAATGTGCTAAAGTGTTGACCCTGGGACGAGCTGGCCCCTGCCCAGGGTGCACCTCGTCTATGGCCCCTTAGGGGGTAGAAAATGAATGAATGTGCAATGCAAATAAAACTACTGAAACCATTATTACTAAAATGAACCCATAACCACTACTGGGCCGACTACTCCCCAGTAACATTTAAAATAAAAAAATACTTTTTCTCCTCTGCTCACAATGGGGCTCTTGTTTGGTGTCCCCGTGACAATTGTGAGGTTTAAAGGGGAAAAACGTCCTCTTGTTCTCTCCGCAGGTTTTGTCTGGGCTCAACCTTGGATGTGTCATGTGACTTGGCCAGTTGTCATGCCAACAGTAGATCAGAGTGAGCCTCGTGGAGTGGAAACTGTTTGTGAGACATTCAGGTGCATGTGTGCTGATGATGTGCCCACGTGTGACATGAAACGCGCAGACAATTAGGAATGATGCGCCGCAAGATGAAAGTAACTTATTTTTAGTTTGATGTCACTTTTTTCACATTGTCACAATCCTGAAGTAGATGTTGCTATAATAGACTACTGCTGTTACATCCTTGGCCAAAACACTTCACTATTCTTGAGAAAATGCAACGTAGAATAAGTCATGTAGATGTTTAACTGTCCAAAAGTACAGCTTTTGTTGTCTCCACGGTCCACACTCATAAAAATGTCATGTTAATGTTTAATATTTTATGTTAAATGAAGGTATCTATTTTAAAGACATATGACAGACTTACTTTCTATCGACTACTCTTTTTATTTTTGTCTTTTTGCTCCGTGTTTTAAGTTTTGTTTTGTATTATATAAAAATACTAAAAAGTAAAAGGTGACACAGTATGTTTATCTAAAGCTTACATTTCCCTTTTCAATGACTGAAGATTTGAAAATGTTCCATTAAATAATTATAAACATGTGTACATTTCGTTCCATGAGTATAAAAATACAGCGCTGGCCTTGGTCCTGTGTGCATAGCAACAGTGTGGCCACAAAACAATAGAAAATGTCCTTCTCAAACTATCACGCGTTCGCTCTGGTCCTTCGAAGGCCAGTTCTATTCAGCTCAGTCCTTTACTTTAAATACATAATGACACCCACAGGTTTATGTTGAATGCTGTGTTTGCTTACAATGGCTGGAATTGCATCCACTGGTGTTTGAAGAGCTTCATATTTTCTGTTTTTTAACGACGTAATATTTATCAAATCAGTGCTGAATGCATCGTTATACTGCATGATATTGTCATTAGTCATTGGGGCGTTTATATTCAGTCTGCAGAGCTTATATACAGTAGGGTCGATGCAGCTGCCAAATGTAAGTGTGTTCCAGTTTTACCGTAATATGTGTTGATGACGAGGACCCATTTCCAAATACGATGTTCGCATTCACAAAACAAGAATGCAAAATAAAATCCTCCACCCACACCCACTAATAAAGTTTCTTTGTTATAAATGAAAACTCCATTGCTTTTGAGTGACATTTATAAACTGCTTCTCTCACTGGCCTTTATTAAATTACAGCCTGCTGCACTGTGCAATTTTAAACTATTGTGAGGGACAGAAAGTGGCAGCTTGGGAGGACATTTTGCCATTTATCATTTAAGGATGTTCATTGATAAATTGTCCCACGCATTTAAGTTTGGACAAGACATTTGTCACATCAGAATAGTTCGTCATCATTGTGGCATTATGTTTAGTCATTGGCTGAGGAGGAAACTTTAAGCGGATTATCCACTTTTAGGCCATTTCCCAAAAGACTGCGCTCTCTGTGGGATGTGTCTGAGGATCTCGTTTGGCTATGAAAGTTATAATCTGTGTGGCTAATGGGATTTAAGAGGATGTAATATTAGCAAGATTTAGTGTTCCCGCGATTGATGCGACTGCCAGTTTATGATCGGTGGATTACGAAATAAAAAATGAATGAACAAAATGCTGTGTGTGGTTTGGATGTTTTATTTGTTCGGAGTGGTAGGAGTTCAAAATGTCACCAGATTATAATCAAATTATTGTATTATGTATGTATTAGAGCCATGTGCTAATCTTTTACGAAACGTAAGGCATAAAAAATTTGTTACAATATAAAAAAAAGATTAGCAAGCTTTTTTTTTGCTTGACAGAGGCAACTGATGGGTCAAAAACAACAGGAGATTTATTCCCTCAAATGCAGAGAACAAATTTCGCAGAATGACAATTTGAGAAATCAGGCAGCAATATCACACTGTACACATGAATAAAACATCCAATAAACGAAGCATTTAACTTCTCTCGGAGTGCCCAGGTCCTCCCTAAAGCTTTCGTCGTGACTTGGCTCATACATTATGCAGGGTGCCATTTCAAGGTTTGGTGAATATTAGGGGGGAAAAAACTTTCATGTCAAAATCCATTACGAGGATTAAAGCCTTCATTTAGGAGGCCCCTTGATGTGGAATTATCAGTAATGTATTCCGCTGTAACGTTGGCTCATTCGCATAGAGACCTCCTATTCTCTATGGGACCTCATTGGAGCTTGTCTGCAGTGGGACAGTGAGTTAGATCTGGTTCAGTATTGGCTTTGTCCAGTCTTGGTCCTGGGTCAGTCAATCCATCTGCAACAGTCCGACAGGAGACAGCAGCGGGCGTCCACACCAGCTGTCCCCCTCGGTAACACTCCGCAATCACAGAGAAGAATAGGGTCTTTCTGAATTGGTTCTAATGAAGACAGGATAGGTGACTTTGGAAACAGCATAAACATACCGGTAAAAATGTTTTCCAGGCATTTTGTTGTAAAGATTTTGCTCTTTCATGTGGAGTAATGTCTGATTAATTATACAACCATTTGTGCTTGTCTCCTGCATGATAAATGGAGATGGCTGTGTTAATAAGTGTTCCCAGGACACATACAAAAACAGATATATATTCTGCACACTTGGAGGAACATAATTTGGTTAATTACATTTTAATGTAATTGGATAATGCTAACAACAAAGCAATAGTTGAACATGAATGGGGCAAAATTAGTTTCATATTTACTGTAAACAACACTGTTCCGTTTGCTTTCGAACTGCTTCAGAATCGGCTGTAAATGTGCCATTATTCCTTTCTGCTCAGATTGCTTTTATGCAAGTTAACAAACGTAATCGCCTATGTTTATTTATAAACAACCATATTTTAATGAACACAACACACAGTACACAGTTATTTTAGATGCAAGACCAACAGTGTCTGAGCTGATCTGTGCTGCAGATTAGCTGTACAAAGTGTCCAGTGATTTCAAGCCTTGCAGGTTTCACATTACACATGCAGCAAGATGGACTCCACTCACCATTCATAATGCATTCTGAATACAGTGGGGTAGAGGGATTGCATTCAAACACTGCATATGGGGTCACTTAGACTGGAAATATGACTGAAATTATCCAGCAATTACTGTTAGCATTATCGCAAAACTGAAGCGTGCAGTTTTCAAAAACAGCCTTAAATCTATGGGACAAAATATGCACTTGCAAGTATGAGAGTCGCCAAACTGATCCTTGAAATTTGGGATTTTTGTTTTAATAGAAAATTAGTAATAAGGAGCTGAAAACATCAAGTAAATGGCAGAAAAGCTCCATGTGTAACCTTCCAATTGTTCAAATATAGCCTGTACATTTTTGAAGTCATTCTCGGAATTTATTATCTGCTCTCTAACATGCTGCAGTTTCTGGTGTGAACTCCAAACCTCTCAGCAGCACGAGCCTGAACCTGATTTCACTTAAGAGGCTAAACAACTGATTAAGGCCGTCACATGAGTGAGTATGAGTCAGCCCAACGCAGAAATATAGACACATATTGCAACATATTTTAACCTTGGTGTGCAAACCTGTCAGTCAAATAAATAACAATAATGGCAGGCGCTTGTAGTTAATGACAGACAATAATGTCTTTTGTGGGTTTCTTTAAGTGTTCAAAGTCACTTTACAATTCCATGTTGTAGTAATTCAAGCTGTAGCCCATGGAGAATATAGTGTAATATTGGCTGCCGATTTGCAGCCTCTCCAAATAAATGTTTCTTTATAGGCGAGGTGGAAGAAAGTGTCTTGCTCAAGGACACAAACCACCCATTTTTGTTTTTTTAATTATTGCTATAGAGATATTAATACTGAGGGGGGAAAAAAACTACAACATTTTATAGTTGTAATTTTTTACTTGGCAGAAATTACACATTTCGTTGATCCTGAACCCAATTTTAATAACTATGTTTTGGCTTGGATGTCCATATTTAGACTCCTTCCTTAACCTCTGTGTGCCCCTGTGTGAAATACAAAGAACAAGATGAACGAGTTGTTTTTGAGCGGCCTCCATAAATAGCCGTGAATCCAGCCGGTGTTAATGCTATAAAACAACAGCTGCTCTCAACACCGCCCATCTCCACAAATTATACTTTTCTACAGCGCTATAGCAACCGATGTGAACTCCTCCACCGCCGTTACCAACCAGACAACAATCTGTGGTGGAATTGAGTAAATACAATTATCCCTTGCACTTTATGTTCATGTGGCACTGGAAGAGCGCTGTCCGTGGTGCTGATTTAAAAAGCTTTTGCAAGCGCAGAAGGCGCCGTGCACAATTCAAGGTTTGTTTATTATTGATTTGTGAGTGTTTGCTGATGCCTCCCTCAAACAAAAGGCATATATAAAACTTGCTTTTGGTGAAAGTTGAATGTGTTTACAAGTTAAATATGCCATTGAGCAACGAAAGATAGGTCTATATTTTATATCACCACTCACATATTGAGTCCTATTTACGACACTACTATAGGGCTATATGAAGTTTTCTGGACAACAGGAAGGTTGGTCGATTCCCAGTTGGAGGTTCCAAGTTCTGAACCTAATTACCCTAATTATGTCTCTTAACACCAGTTATGATGCAGAAAATGGCATTCGGCAATGTCCATTAATGCTGCAAAAGATTATAACGTAAGGGTTACATAATTATTCGAACACAAATGTCATATGTCTATTGAGGGTTGGACATTTGAGTGATTAGCTCTTCCCAATACATACTGTAGGAGCTTTAGCTTGTTCTGTTGTACACATCAGATAAACAAAGGGTTGTTGGTCAATGTCATGCGATGATCTCCACCTAAGACCCCATTGTTGGTTGGTAAACTACTGCTCAAAGTGTTGTCAAATGATTCAAGCAGAGATTGAATCCCATAGGTAAAGAATATATTGGGTTGGGATGTCAACATTTTTCATTCTTAGAAAAATGCATTACGCCTTAGAACTCAACTCAAATATGCCATCAGTTAACCTCAGCAAACATTGCTGTAGATGTCAGGCTCACCTCACTGAAATTCTTCAACTCTTTTGTGGAAGAAATTCATGCAATGCCAGCAAGAAAAAATAAGCAATCCAGAATTTGTTTATCTGCCATTTCCTTGAAGTGTACGCAATAATTCCTTGACGTTTCGCATGGATGCACTGCTCCACTCTGCATGTGCAAGATGATACGTCTTTGCAACAGTCATGCACTTTTTATGAGCCCTAACTAATAAGAACAACTAATAAAGTAAAGCTGCCTAAGCTCTTCAGTTGAACTCTCATCATGTCCCGGCTATTTTATTGGAAGAAGACATGTGGTGCTCACGATAAGAAATGAAAAGAACCATTTGAGTTCATCTGAAAATGTATAATGTCCATGTTATAGTGAGGAAGAGAAGATGGAGGGAAGGCCAATTTTGGTGAGGCTTTGTGAAAGCAACAATCAAAGTGTGCTGACTTTGAAGATGTTGAACTTTGCGCCAGTTTTGTTTCATGTGGATTGCCCAGAATAATTACAGATAAATCAAGTCAAAAGATCTGCGTTTTGATGATTAAAATTCTACCATAACATTGTGTCTTCCAGCTCATCTTCTAACAATGGAAAATGTATATATTGTGATATCTCGTGAGCCTCCTATTGAGCTGAGAAGGCTGATGTTTGCTGCTGATGGAGATAGCACAGAGAAGGTAAGTAACTGAACTAACATTAAGAAGAGGGAGAGTATAAGTGCACTTATATCAAAACCATAGTAATGGAGGGGCTCATGAATCAGGTAAGCAGATAAATACGATGAAAGAAGCTTTTCAGAGGGCAACACACTAAGACCTAATGCAGCGTTTGACATTTGGTAATAAACGGCAATCATTTCATCAAGTCACCACTGCCATATGAGCTCCTATTAGCCTGATTACACCAACCTAACTTCCTGTCTCTCTTTGTACCTCACTGCAGGACGAAATGTTACGTACCACAGACGGAGAGATGAGACACTGTGGTCCAGGTCCCAGTGTTTCCGCTTCTTGTCTAACTACAGTGTCATGGCCAACGCACAACTGGTCAGTAGTAAAATGAACCAGGGGTAAGACGGTGGAATTTAAAGGTGCACTATATGTCACTTTTCTAGTGGGGAGTGCCAAAATCATTCGGGTCATTAGCTGGACTATATTTTCATCATTTAAAAAGCCAGAAACAGTCAAAAAGTTATCGGTCAGTGGTAGCCTTAGTTCACCGAGTTCATCAAGTTCAATAGAGTTTGTTGATAAAGTTTTATAAAGTTGTTTCTGACAAAGACACGTGAAATCGCAGACCTGCCACAGTCACCAAACACATACAGTGTGACACTAAAATCAGTTGATCTCGTTGTTTTGTTGCTCAGGTTTATTAGCAGTTTATGGACTTGCGCACATTTAATTTTGGCGCAAATTTGGCACAGACTCAAATTGGGGGATCACAGGGAGGTTTGCCGTCTGCTTGTCCCCATGGAGCTCTTATCACTTTGCCAGAAATGTTCCTTTGTGTGGCATTAAACGTATTATTCTTTATTTATTATTACTTTTCATGCTGTAACTTGGCCTGGCGGCATAGTCCGTTTGTCTCCAGGGTGATAGTTCAATGTCATACCATAGGACATTCCAGGCAACGTGATATCACACACCCTCCAGCAGAAAAGTTACATAGTGCATCTTTAAAATGTAGCTGCTGCTATTTTCATTGTAAATTTGCAAACACAGCCAGGGGGAAGAGTACTTTTTTTATTGGACGCGTGCCAATGTTGCCAACACGTGAACGCGCTGTCGTGATCACATTTACTGGGACAAACTGTTCTGAATATAAAAGAAGAGCCATTTTAGAAAGACATGGGAGGCTTGCAGTTTACTCTTTGTACAGCAATGTTTTCCCTGAAATCAAAATAGTATTCCATCGTTCCTTGATAAATTCCAGCTGACATTATTTTCATTAATAATATACTGAATGGAGAAGATGGTATCAGAGAGAAAAATTGAGGTATGTGCTTTTGAAATTGAACTCACCTATGACGTTCACTTTTACCTCAGCTTAATGTTTTTGTAACCAGGCACATTAGGCTCCGAGCCGTGCCACAGTAGCAGTAGCAACAGCATTATCAGCTTTGACAGTGTAATGTAAACTTCCTTTATAAATACAAAGCACAATACAATTCACTTTGTGCATGACATGAACCTGTGTTCATGCAGTGTTTGGGTTATATTTAGGTGCATCAGGTGTCAGTCAAACCTCTATAAATACAATAGTTTTCAGTGTGCCTCTGACGTGTGAAGAACATGTGTCACGGGCACAGGAAGGCAGGGAGAGAGCGGGATAACGAGTGCAACTCACAAACTCATGGACCATACAGAAACACAACAACATATTTATTCCAAATATTATCTTGATCAAGGGTAAAGGACTGAGTCAGAAATGTGCTAAAATGTGCCTGTTTGTTGACTATGCAAGTTAAAATTCACACACAAATATAACCTTGTTTTTGCTTCTAAAATTCTTACCATTATGATGATGTACAACTATATTAAACGTGATGGCGTTAGATTAACCTACAAAAAATCAAACTCAAACCGATCGCATATTAAACACTAATAGACTAGACTTGTAAAAGGCTGTGTTTTACCAACTATTCAAACCAAAACTGGTCAAATCCTCAAACAATCCACTCGGGTGAAAGTCAAGTCCTCCTGCCCACACTTGACTTTGGGACCATTCATTTAAACCAGAACTCAAAAGAAGTTAAAATGAGATTTTCTTGTTCCGAACGTGTCTTTGAACCTCTCATTTTTTCTCCACCAAAAGTCTGTCTTTTCATTTTTCAACAATCAAGTTCAAAATGGGGGTTTATCTTCGACAGTTTTCTAGGTTTTGAATCAGTTCTTGCGGCTTAGTTTTGATCTGTATCTGCTGCGGTGGATCAGCGCTGTCAATATGATCGTTTTTCTTTGTTGGTGAAAGATTAATGCAGGCGCCAGTGAGGAGAGGAGATTTAAAACTTAGCACTATGCACTGGAAACCTGCCAATGTTTGAAGAAGGCAAAATGAAAAGGGTGAGACTATAAACTTTCAATTCCGAGTACAATATGTTCTGATGATATTGTTCTGTTTGTAGCTCTCTGGATATGACATTTTAACCTTCATAATAATATGCAACGACATGTTTCAAAGTAAAACAGGAAAAATTAGAAAGCGCCAGCAATTGTCAATGTAAAAGTATAGAACAACAAATATTAACGTAATGTTCAGACTAAGAAATAGCTGCAAAATATACGCGGTATATTAAATACTTCTGCATAAAATGTTTTGTCCTAAAAACTTTCTTTCTTTACTGTTTAGGATCACCTGAAATTACAAAGGAGTTATCTTTTAGCACGTTCATATTTTGAGTTGACGTCATTAATTTTGAGCAAAAAAATGTATGCAAATAAAAACTGCTAGAAAAATTAGGACATTGATTCAGTTTAACAAAAACCTGCACATCATTACTTTTGACACTTTACTAGTTCTCAAAATCTGTCTGAATCTTCTCTGAAATACGTTCACTTTTGACTCCAAAAGTACATTTTTAAATAGATACTCCAAGATTTAAATAGATTATTTTTGTGTCATACTTTTACTGTAAGGCTACATAAGTAATTGTTCTGGTCCTGTATCTCTACAGGTGTACAAACTGTCTGGCATTCACAGACACGAGGTTGTTTTCTTTTTTTAAAGGAACATTTTGTCCATTTCACCCCAAAATGGCCGCCACAGCTGAGCGACTCTAATTACACCTGTCTTTATGTCCTGTCTGTGCTCAATGATGATGGTCTATTCACATTTGAAAAACTCGTCTCCTTTGTCTACTGATTCAGCCATTGTTCGAGTCAGTTTTACATAAATATTCAAATGGGGGGAAATTACAATCAGCAATCGGGATCTGTAGCATTAAAGGAATATTGCTGTGAGGTGTGAGTCCTAAATATGGGCATCAAGGACAAGTATTGGCTTCAAATTATTAGCTAATTATAATTATTTTTTTTTGCAACAAATACATTTAGCAGTTTTGCAATGTATTTACAAAATACCATCACACATTTTTGATTAAAAAAGAAGCCCAACCACACTTTCTCTCCCTAAAAATCAAATGTGAATGTAAAAAAGTTTTTGTTTGTTTTTTGTTATAATAACTGTGTGCAGGATTTTGCTTCTAAAATTAACTTTGTAAACTTAATTAAACGAAACGGTCTACTATTTCTGCATATTATCAAGAACAGCCATAACATCCTCCAGCCCTGAAGTCTAGATTGCGAATTAAAAATCAGTTTTCTTATCCTAATCAGCGCTGCACAGTCGTCTGCCTGGTTCCTATATGCGCCACACTTGACAGATTTTCATGGGCTGGGCAGATAAAGCCGTAACGGGAGGAGGGCACGTGACCACAGAGCTTGAAGGAGCGGCGTTCATAAGTGTGAGGAGACAAGAGCGAGAGCGCACAGAGAGAGACGAGCGGCAGCTGCATCAGCGGCACAGCAACTGGACGCAAGTGCTCAAAAACAGCGCATTATAAGGCAGAGGCACTGCTTTTCAAACTTGTGCAACTTTGAAAAACAACTATGGTAGAAATGCGGATTGTTTTTTAACTAATATCATTCATTACTTACGTCTGGTTTTGCATAAGATCAGAGGTGTTTGGTGATGCGTATTTGACGTGGATTAACGCGCGGAGATAAAGGACGATTCATTCTGCGCACTTTGGGCATTATGTAAGGTAAGCTTTTACATGGATCTTTTAAATTGCCTACGTGTTTGTAATTATATATAAGTACCTTCGTGCAGTTCAGCACGTGGAGAAGTATTTTTTTTTTTTTTTCAATGTGCACAAACATTGAATTACTAACCTCTTAATTTGTTTACAGTGGTCTCATCATAAATATTGGCTGATTTTGCTGCTCTTCACCCTTAAACATATGTTGAAATTGCAAAAGTAAAGCAGTGTGATCCGTGCATCGTCTGTAAAACCATCTCTGTCCCTCTGTAAAGTGATGCTTTTTGATGGTTTGTGTGCTGTGAAAACAGGGTGTTGCTGGAGCTGTGCAAATTAATTGTATATCTACATATATAAAAAATGGGATAAAGTATGCCCAATTATTAACAAATATATATTTTAATGACATAGAAAACATAAATGTTGTTATATTATATAATGCCTTTTGCTTGGTTATTTAACCCTGAAGGCGTGAACACAGCTTGAGCAATCACACATTCAGATCTTGTGCAAAAATGCTCTGGATAAAATAATGTGTCTTCTCATTATTTAGGAGTCAAGTGTGTGAGAGAAGACAGCCACAGCCATGAAGTCAGTGCTGGACGGAGTGGCCGACACCACCTTCAGGACTATCACCTCCGGACTGCAGTTCCTGGGCTCCAACGATGCCAACTACGATGACCCCCTCAACAATGTGGACTTAAAGACCTCCTTCTCACTGCAGAAGCCGCTCTCGGCTTTTCGCAGTAACTCTTTTCCAGACAAAGTCCCTGTGGACGAGGACCTCATTTTAAAAAACATCCCGTTTTTCCCCACCAATGCCACAGACCTGTTCAGTAACCGGACGCTGCGGGAGGATGGCAGTAACATTCAGTGTGGAGAGAACTTTATGGACATGGAGTGCTTCATGATCCTGACCCCGAGCCAGCAGCTGGCTGTCGCAATGTTATCTCTGACCCTGGGCACCTTCACTGTGCTGGAGAACCTGGTGGTGCTGTGTGTCATCCTCCAGTCTCGCACGCTGCGATGCAGACCCTCTTACCACTTCATTGGCAGTCTCGCCATCGCTGATCTCCTGGGCAGCATTATATTTGTCTACAGCTTCCTGGACTTTCACATTTTCCACAGAAAGGACAGCCCCAATGTGTTCCTATTCAAGCTGGGCGGAGTCACTGCCTCCTTCACTGCGTCAGTGGGCAGTCTGTTCCTCACTGCAATAGATCGCTACATCTCCATCCACCGCCCTTTGGCCTACAGACGCATTGTGACGCGCACCAAGGCCGTCATCGCCTTCTGCATGATGTGGACCATCTCCATAGTCATCGCAGTGCTACCTCTGTTTGGCTGGAACTGTAAGCGCCTCAACTCTGTGTGCTCTAACATCTTCCCCCTCATCGACAAGAACTATCTGATGTTCTGGATCGGAGTCACCAGTGTCCTGGTCCTGTTCATCATCTACGCCTACATCTATATCCTGTGGAAGGCGCACCACCACGCCGTGCGCATGCTGAGCCGCGCCTCTCAGAAGAGCCTGGTGGTTTACTCTGCTGATGGGACTAAAGTGCAGACCACACGACCAGAGCAGGCACGCATGGACATCCGGCTGGCCAAAACACTGGTGCTGATCCTGGTGGTGCTGGTGATCTGCTGGGGCCCTGTGCTGGCCATCATGGTTTATGACCTGTTCTGGAGGATGGACGATGACATCAAGACAGTGTTTGCCTTCTGCAGCATGCTCTGCCTGCTCAACTCCACAGTGAACCCCATCATCTACGCGCTGAGGAGCAAGGACCTGCGTCACGCCTTCCTGAGCTCATGCCACGCCTGCAGGGGCAGCGGGCAGCAGCTGGACAACAGCCTGGAGTCAGACTGTCAAAACAGACACATCTCTGCACACCGCGCCGCAGAGAGTGCCGTCAAGACCACTGTGAAAATTGCCAAAGTCACTATCTCTGTGTCCACAGACACCTCCGCTGAAGCCGTGTAGGGCCAGGGACACTCTGTAAATGTCACCCCAACACATCCAACACAATTAAGGAAAAAATAACACAGTTTCAGCTGACATTTCACATGGCTTTGGAGACTGCAGTGCGTCATTTGTTTGCCCAAGTGCCAAATGGTTGCAAGGTCATACAAGACTCACAACTTTAATGAAAGGAGTATCATAAGTGTGTCATTTAGTGAAGGCATATTCTATTTTTATACTGTGAATTCAGGTTTTGAAAACAATATATCTTCATCAATGGGATAAGGGGCTACTGATGTTCTTAATTCAACTTGTTTGACTGTGTCATGTTGACGTCATGTGTTGCGCCACAACAGACCTTTGGCTTCATCTACATGCTGAATATGGACGATTATGAAGACTAAACCATAACTCCATTGGCATCAATTGTCTTTTGTACTTAAAGAACTAACTTATGACAACACTCAGTGAGTGGAAAATACTATAATGCTTAACAAGTGAATGAAAGGTCATGCAAAAATAAAACAAACAAACAACAACAACAACAACAACAACAAACAACAGCAACAAGAACAACAACTCAAAGAGGAAATAAAAGATGTTTGTTCACATAAATCTCAAACAGCATTTTCTTGGACAGCGACAGTTGTCAACTCCACTCTAACTGTTAAACTTTTGGAATGTCTTTGTTCAAATGTAAATCTAACCAACTGTACAGTGTTACAATGAATGTGTTTGAGTCATTTAGCAGCAGCTAACTCCACAAGCTTAAGGCCAAAGCTTGGACGCCTTGGAGAGTTAAGACGCAGTGTGCTGGTCACTACTGTCACAAATGTGTGTTTGAAGAGCTATTACATGGACTGTATGACTGACTATTACCGTGCGTGTGCTATCGTGTGATATTTATCCACCCTGAGCCTTCCATCAGTAACCTGTTTTTAGTGCTAAACTGTTGCAGCAAACTTCTTTTTGTTGGAGAAAATATAAGCTAAACCATGCTCAGACCTATAGTAAAACCCTTCAGGCATTAAACATTCATTTTTTAAAAGAAAAAATAGATAAAATAAGGGGTCATTCTATTAGCGGGTTACTTGAAATAAAGCTTGTGTGTATGCATAATGTAGAAAAGCAAAAACTGGTCTTATAAAACAATCTGAAAACGTGATTTTTCAAATAAACAATGTAGTACTTTGAAAACCTTAGAGATCACAGCACAATCGTCCTGTAGACATTTATCTTGGTGTAAAGTCGTCAGACAGATGTATCAGTATGCTTCGCTGCCTCTGTATTAGTGAGTATTGAAGATCAAATTGTCAATTGTCAAGTGGCTTCTGTACATTGGTGGCATAACAAGGACAAAAAACACAAGTGTTTTTAGTATTGCTGTTTTCAAATTTTTGAATAAAGTTGCAAATTGTTGTCAAATTTGCCTGCATTTTTATTTGGCTGACTAATAAAAATGATAGCCCTTCCCATTTCAGCTCCAGCCCAAGAATCATACTCAAGCACGTCGATAGAGCAACAGTGCCCCCTTGTGTCCACTCTTTCAAACGCCTGCTTGTAAAGACACCGAAATTGGCCTTGACAGCAACATCTGCTCGCTTCCTCAAAAGTGCGGTGAAGATGTGGGTGAGAAGTCCAAGCATCTGCTGACGCAGATGCACGAGAGTTTTTCTTCATCACGCATAGCTTATTAGACTGTGGACTCTGAGGACAAGGTGAACAGATTTATCCCCAAATACAGGGTTTTTAGATTTTATTTTTATTTTTTTATATCACAGAGAAAATGTTTAACAAATCTGTTTGACCTAAACATTACATTTCAATTACGAATATGACATTACAGCAATAAGTGAATCGATGTCGTCATAACAGAACAGATAGAACAGTGACTAGAATGTAACGATGTAGTCCTGTTATAGGCCTATGTTAAAAAGTGTCCACAGAAATGATTGCGGAACACTCCATGATCACCCCTTTAGGACCACTATAGCCTTGTTTCCATGGGCCTGGTCCTGTTTCCACTGTCTCAAAGTCGGATTTAACATCGGAACTCCGCTCACAATAAGAACTGAAGGGAGAGTGAAGGTTGGAGTCTGGAGGTATAAGAGCTGTGTGGTCGGTCTAATAACAAGGATCACACTTCAAATTCAACCTCAAGGTGTTTGTCATCAGAAGAACCTGCTTGAATCAGGGCTGTACAATACTCGCGTTCGTGTCATCGACATTGGAGTTTCCGGTTTAACGCTAAAGGTCTGCACAAGGAGCATGGCTGTCGGAGCTGCTGGGAGCGTGTTCTGCGCCCTTATTCGACACTCTCGTTGATCATACAGACGAGGCGCAGTTAAACCGTTAATATTATTATTATAGATCCATGAGTTAAACATCAACATGTCGGCTTGTTCCGGTTGCCGTAAAAGCGCGATCTTCACTTCTCGTTCCATTGACTCTTTGTGGGAATTAGCTGAGTCTTGCTCAAATAAATCAAAATGAAAAAGATCTGACAGCAGAGAGCGAGTTACAGATGGATAATATATGGCAGCATTTCAAAGACTTTTAGTATGATGTAAATATGTCCCCGGAGGAAACCTGCGTGTTTATAAAAGTAAGTGTTTTTAGTATCAGAGCTAAAGGCTAACACACAAAATATAGAACAGACAAACTTGATTAAAGTACATACACTGCAAAGTCAAGTGTTTTTGTAAACAGGTTTGTTCAGTTTGTGGTGTTATTTTAACATTATTGATTGCATTTATTACAACCCTGCGACGGGTTTGCCACTGTCCAGGGTGTACTCCGCCTAAGGCCCAAAGGCACTGGGATAGGCTCCAGTCACCCGCGACCCCTAATGGGAACAAGCGGTAGAAAATGAATGAATGATTACATTTATTCAATGTTAGCATTAGCGACCCTCATTTATTTATATAAATCAGGGGTGCCCAATTTTTTTTCTTCGGTGGGCCACAAGTAATACATAACATCACAAGGGCCAACCAATTTTGTGTTGCATATTAAACGTTTATTTGCAGAGATGATGATTAAATTGTCTTAACATATTTTAGGGGAATAGACTTGATGTGGTGCCTTTACAACTATTGACTGTAAATTTAATAAAAATAGACACTCCTAATAAATTAGCACAACATCACAGGCCCAATTAGATCCTTAGAGGGTCAGGTTTGGGGGGGCCAGGGGTCTGATATAGATGTCCCCAGGTGAAGTATTTACATGGTAGGAAAGGTGCCTGTGATTATCCATCTGTAACTTGCTCTCTGCTTTGTGTTAATTAGTTATTGATTTATTTGAGCAAGACTGCTAATTCCCCTTAAGGATTATTGCAGTGGGCACTGTGGGCCGCACATACTAGGCGCTTTGGGATAAGTAAGACGTGCTCAATGTTGATCTGAACACGGTGCACTCGGTAGGTTTGCGTTCAACTTTACCCGACTTGCTCTGATGTCGCGAGTTGAAAGCTCATGAAAGTCAAAAGGGATCGACCAGCTGCAACTGCCTATTCTGGATGATCGACGAGAGTTGACGGCTGCAACGGAGGCGGGGCTAAACGTCTACTGTAAAGAGAACTTCAAAATGTTTAAAATTGCGTTTTCTACCCACTCATTGATGACATTGAACTTGATGAAATAGTCAACTAGCCACTTAATGAAGATAATCATGAGCATCAAAGCTCAGGTATTTGAGCCACAGAAAAGTTAGTTTCAGACTGTTCAATTCTAAGTGAAAAAGGATCATACTATGCCTTGTAAAACTTTTAATTATAATTATAGCACAGGAGTTGTGGCGGCTGCTCCAGCTGGTTGAGCCCGTTTGGATTTCACATGCTTTCAACTCGTGACATAAGAGCAAGTCAGGGTAAAGTTGAACGCAAACCTACCCGGGTGCACCACGTTCAGATCAACATTTATTGACACCGATTAGACCAGCAATTGGACACTGAACTGTCCAAAAATGCAGTAAACAATGCTATTAGAGGCAGAAGATATAGCAGCCTATCGAAAAAAAACAGTTGATTTGTAGATATGCAAAATTAGAATATGAGTATTTTTATAATTAAAACTAACTAGACGCAGTGCAGTGGCGCGATAATGCCATGATAATGTCACGCCTTTGACGATGATGTCTCTGATGATGTCACCAATCACCAACATTCCACCACTCTTTAAAAAAAATATTTATTTTTTTTGGCCCGAAAGCTTTAATAAGACAGGGAAGTTCTGCGTGAAATGGGGGATGAGAGAGAAGGGAGGACATGCAGTACATTGCTGGAATCGTGATTCGAATTCACTACAGCTGCACTTTGAGCCTGGCATATGTGTGTCTTAACCACTTCCGCCACTCTAAGTGATAGGGGAAAACCACAACTTTGACGATGGAGCCCGAAAGATCAACTAGACCAAGTGATACCGAATGCAATAGCAAGAATCAGACGAAGATTATCTACAAAACAAACTTTGAAGGACGAAAGTCGGACAAAAGGTGCGACCTGTGATACATGCGGAAAAACAGGTTGTTATTGTTGTTGTTGTTGTTGCTGTTGTCTTACTTTTAAGGTGGTTGGCATCCAACTGGAAAGGTACATTTACCGCCACCTACTGTAGTTGTACGTCTTGAAAGTATGCGTTTTACACTATACCGTAAAAAAATGAGAGAGAAAAAGAAAGAGCGCAAAAGAAAGAGAAAGAAAGAGAGAGTATCAACACAACACCTTCCGCATCGAGAGACATTGAAATTTAATGATCAGCCAATTTTTTTTAATACTCCTTACGGTTTCCGCGTGGCACGCTGTCGTAAAATGCCTTAATTCAGTTTTTCGATGACATGTCACGGCCACATGCATTGACCGACTGAGCTCAGATTTCACTCACTAATGCGTGTTTATGGTCCGATTGTAACTAATTAATACCCATAAAACAAAATTACTCTGTAGGGCCCCCTCCCTATTATGTGAAAAGTAATTATTGTCTGATTTGTCTGATGGCCTGATTGTAACTAATTAATACCCATAAAACAAAATTACTCTGTAGCGCCCCCTCCCTATTATGTGAAAAGTAAATATTGTCTGATTTGTCTGATGACCTGATTGTAACTAATTAATACCTGATTTGTCTGAAACTTAGGGGTTATATTCTCCTCAGGACGCCATGAGAAATAGTGCATTACAGATATTGTGTATGTGTCACTATTGGCCAGCAGGGGTGCAATAAATGCTCACAAAGACATTAAAATCAATCTGGAGAAAACATGCTTTATCTGATTGGGTTGAAATTTTAACCATTTGTACACCTTCTTACACTGATTACAATAATGTATCAACCATTATGATTGGTGCTTTAGCCCCACCTACAGAATAGCACAAACATTACGATGAAAAAAAAAAATAAAACGTTTTATTTTTTTATTTTTTTATTTACAAATACAAAACAGTAACAATAATGAGGGCAATAAGAACAAAAACAGCAAAAGACAGACAACAATACAGACATTATACAAGTAGAGGGACAACAGTCTAAAAACTTCAGAGCGGGGTGATTGTGTGTGTGTGTGTGTGTGTTTGTACTTGTGGGTGTGTGCGTGGATGTATGTGTGTTTGTGTGTGTGTGTATGTTTATCTGTGCATATGTGTGCGCGAGTGTATGTGTGTATGCATTCAAACAGAGTAAAAATGTGTTACATTATCATTACCATCATCACATATATTGTCGTACATGTAGATAGTCATCTTTATAAAATAGCAATTATTATATACCACTACCCATTGTCATTGCATCTCTCTATACATAGTATATACACACACATATATATATACACATCTATACATACATACATACACACAGATAGATATAACATATATACATATACATACAGTACATATACATGACTGATAATCTCCCCCCGCATCATTTCTGCCCCTTTTTTTATTTTTATTTTTATTTATTTTAATTTTTTTTTCATGATTTTACTGTCATGTTTAGTGTCTAAGGTGCATTAAAAGAAAGAGGCCATTTTACGAGCGTCTCCACTTGGGACAGAGATACTGTCCCAAAGAAACTCCCGTTGGTCCTGCCAGTGTGTTTCGGTGTGTGTACATTTCCCTTACTAAACTGTGGTGCATTAAAAACACTGGAAATGATGGGAGGGGGGAGGGTAGTACACACAACAGTTGTGACGATAGTAGTGATACAAATGATAACAGTGATAATAGTATTAACAGCAGCAATGATAATGATGATAAAACAACAACAAAAATACATGTATCTGTTAATAAAATGTATTTGTGGCAGAGTGGTGGTTGTGTGGTTGTGTAGGAGTTGGCTCACAGACAAATACATAAAGTTGGTAGACGACTGAAATGTGTGAAGAGTGGAAGATAGAGGAAGGAGAGAAGGGAATCGGAGTTGTAATAGGTCAGAGCGTTGGGTGGGGGAGGTCGGTTTCAGAGGAGTGATTATAAGGGTATGTATATTTCTTTGTAATGAAGATTTTTCCAGTGGTTGTATGCTATTGCGGTTTTTCCAGTTCATGTGCATAGTTTGCTTGGCGATGGTTAGAGCTGTGAGGGGTGTTTTGAAGTTTATGGTTTTTTCAACAATTATTGTGAGATCCCCTAGCAGGCAGAGAGAGGTGGATAATGGAATGTGGCAGCCCACTATAGTGGATAGTGGCTGTGTGACCTCTTCCCAAAAGTGTTTGACTGGAGTGCAGTGCCAGGTTGCATGGATATATGTGTCTATACTTTTCTGTGTGCAAATCTCTGATGTGAAACCCATTTTAGCTAATCTGTTAGCTAAAATCTGGAGCTGTTTGTATTGTATTAATTGTAAATTGGCATTTTTGGACATAAGATAAATATTTTTACAGCTTTGGGACCCAAATTATTTTGACTTTTAGTGAAATTTTGCAGAGCATTTGTTGGTGTGCCCTTGATCCTGAAAGTCAATCTGTCTTATTTTGTAGTTTGGTATCTAGGGCCCTCCGCACCAAATAATACAAAGCAGGCTTAAATACACACTAAACATTAGCGCAAATGCACCAACGTTGTCAGCGTGAACAAAATGAATCAAAATGTCAATATCATAACTATAATTTTACAAGCTGCTCAAATAAGGGCTGTACAGCCCCCTCTAGAAAAAAAACACATAGGAAATGAGATGTGTAAATTTTGGCCTACACTCATGAAATTCGAAACAGTTGTTGTGTTACTTTTAATGGCGGTTGGCAGCCGAAAGGTGCATTTCACGCCACTTACTGTAGTGGTACTTCAAAGTATGTGTTTTATGCTATATATATATAAAAATAAAATAAAAATGAGACAAGTAAAATATATTCTTCTTTGGTGGTGTTTTATGTCGGTTGGTATCCATAGTGTTACACATTACTGCCATAAAACACTGCCAAAAAAGAAGAACTATTACGTCATTGCCCTATGACGTAATAAAGATCCACGGTAACTAAGTGACTGCTTTATTACGGTAACTCAATGATGACCTCAAAAAGAGACAGAAACGTAAAGTGTGCCTCTACTACTGGGAAATGTAGTTTTATCTTCCGCAAATTACATTTAATCAATTTAAAGCAAAAACTACAACTACCAGCATCGGGCGTCTCCTTGCTCATGCGCAGAAGAGTTTGGTCAGAGACGGTAAATCGATCGCCTGCTTAGCCGTTGTATGAATCTCTAGGAAGTCCGGGCATTAAATCTATCATCATCTGATTAAATACAGCTTTCATCTGTAGATATTCTAGATAATTTATTAGCTCGACGCGTTGTATTGCTCTCAAGATACAGAATTTGATCGACAAAGCTCATTAGATAAGGTAAAGGGCGTTTTTTCGCTCCCCGGAAAGCTGCTATCTTTAGCCGCTAAGGTTAGCTAGCTTTAGCAGCTCAGACCGGGGCCCATAGGATAACTTCGATTCTGCGGTAAAGCTCTTCAAAACTCTTAGTAAAATGGCGTGTGGGGCTACTCTGAAGAGGAGTCTGGATTTCGACCCATTAATGAACCAGGCTTCACCGAAAAGACGGAGGTGCGCCCCAATCGTGTCTCCGGTGTCTTCGCCCCAGAAATACCTGCGTCTCGAGCCTTCGCCTTTTGGGGAAGTGTCGTCGAGACTCACAACAGGTAAAGACACATGTTTTACATCAGATGTATAGTTGTGTAGTTCTGTTCTATGTTCGGTGGCCTGCTGGGGCTGTAACATTACTTGCTATCGTTGAGTTGTCCAAACAAAACACATGACGCAGAAACGGATGCAGGGTTTGCATCGGGGCTAACACTGTTACACTCCTATCTGCTTTGCCAATGTGCAATGTTGACGTGTCTTATATTGGTGCCTAAAATATCCCCAAATGTTCACTTTTCGTGCTTTCGTACTTTCCGTAAATTACATTATTTACGTTCTTAGCTCAGTTCTTTCTGTAATGTGCTGGTGGAAACTTGTAACAGTAGTAGGCCCATGTCCAATACCCATGATGTTGCCACTTATTAAAAATCAAGCACGTGACTAAATATTGTCATTATTAATTATGTTGACAAAACTTTCCCCATTCTCCTCTTAAAGAGCTAATAGTTTCTCTTATCTGTTTGGTCTCTCCAGAGCAAATCCTCCAAAACATAAAGCAGGAGTACAAGCGGTTGCAGAAGAGGCGACACCTGGACAGTGGTTTCCAGCAGCAGGGCGATGGATGCTGTCCGGTGGAGCTGCAGCACATTCACAGTGGAACCGCTCTACCAGGTACAATTAGGACACCGCTGTAAGCATATGTTAAACGTCTTTAGGCAAAGCTCCAGGAATGGTATTTATAAAGAATGTTTTGTTCTGTTCTTGTGATCTGTCCTTGGCCTCTGAGCGCAGGGTGGCGTTTTGTCAGAGTACCAGTCAAGTAAAAAAAAAAAAAAATCAAGTTAAAAAAAATAGTGTGGGTCCATTTAAGTAAATGTATTGACCCGGACATTGTTATTACCGTTCCAGTTTATAAAACAATGTTTTAGATTAAATGTTTGCTTTTGTTTACATTGGTTCTGTGTAGACGTTAGCCACATTAGCATAATCATATATTTAAACTGTAGGAGCTCAGCGATAACGCAGACATACATACAGGCACAATACAAGTACTGTCACTAATGAAGCTGTCGGGTGTTTATCCTTTACAAAACAGTGGGCACAGCCAGGGTAAATTTTCGGAGAATTTCAGAGTAGGAATTCCAAGTTGGAAGGATGTTCCAGTGAAATTGTACACGTCGGAACTTGGAAGATCGGAGTTCAGAGGACGACTGGAATGCACCATAACTACCACCATTGCTAGTGTTTTAGTTGGGTTTTCAGTTTAACAGGAATGTCCTTTGTCTATACGGACAACATTTTGGTTCTCTGTTCCTTTTCTCCTGGTGGTTTGTGGCCTTCAGCAAAGCAGGAATTGTGTTTTAGAGCATGGTAATAAGCAGTTTATATTTTAACTCCTGAAAATATAAGCATCAATGCTGTATAAATGTTTTCATTAGATTTTAAATAAAATCACCCTTTAAGGATTAATCTATTTTTAATGTTTTTAGTTTAGTGTTCAATGTGATTGATTTGCTTCATTTCTGCGTTTGTTTTGTGGTTGTATGAACAGGGATGTCTTCTGGAGCATCGTCTCCCACCAGGAAAGAGCAGCCACTGTTCTGTTCTCTCTCAGACAGGTCGGCATGATCTGTGAAAGACTACTGAAGGAGCGTGAGGAGAAGATCCGCGAGGAGTACGATGAGATCCTCACCTCAAAACTCGCAGGTCTGTAGCTTTGAGTTCTTCCTCACTTTTTATTCAAATATTATTAATTAACAATTTCATATTTTTTCAGAACAATATGATGCCTTTGTGAAGTTTACACATGATCAGCTGATGCGACGATTTGGAGAGCAGCCAGCCAGCTGTAAGTATCTCTAGTTGGCTTACAGTCGTAAGCCCCTAATCAGCTCGGTTTAAGAAACTATTAGGGCCCTGGAGTTTGTACTATATTCAGAACTAGGTATAAGAATATAAGACGCACATTTCATGCAAACTACATGCATCTATGAGTGTTCCAAACGCACACCTTTTAACCCGCTGGTTAATCCACTGTTATGGTAGCTACATATATTTGCTGTAGCAGATGGTCTTTGCACCAACGTTCATTAGTACACTATTGCTACCTTAAGATAATGCTACTTGAAATATCGACCTAAACTTTAAAATGTTTTCTAATTTGTGTTATTTGTTCCTTTTTTGGCAGATGTGTCCTGAGTTCTTGGCTTTTGGAGAGCCTTGCTGCGTCTGCCGGACTCGGTGGCAGTGGGATTGTCGCTGTGCCATACGTCGCCTGTGTCTGGACCTCGGTCAGTGGAGCCGGCTCTGCTCCTCTGATGCTCCTAGTGGCCTCTTAACTGCCCTGTCTATATATCTTTTGTTTTATTCTGATGCCTTCACATTAGGCTCACTGCCACACGCACCCTTGGCCTTTCAATGTTTTCTTTTTTGTGATCGATTTTTCTTTTGAGAAGGAGGTTAGTGTACATTTTGAAAAGGGATTGGACTTATGCAAACGGACGATTGAAAGCCTTTTGACTGGACTCTGGCCACAGGCTTTTCAAGCATTGTTTTAACTTGTTCTGGCAGTTACTGCCATTTTGTTTGTATACACTGAACATTTTTTTTTCTTTGCTTGAGTTTTGTTCAATGTAACACTATTTTATTTGCTGTAGTTATATTGGGCTTTGGTTCAAAAAAGCTTACAAATAAAGCGTTTACATAAATGTCTGTGTCCAAATTCTTTCCCCATTGCATCCCCATTGAAGAAGCCAATCAGGCGAGTGCCGAAATGTATTCATTCTTTTTTTTCTAGTTGACAATTGAAATTTCTTTAGCTATGGGGATTGCTGGGCATTACACCCATCTATCCATGGGTTTCAGACTGGTGAGAATCTAGAACTTGCCATCCTAGCAATCAATTTAAAACTAAAATGTTTAGTGTTGCATAATGTTGCATAGAACAGAATGCTGAAACCCATTAATACATTTTCAATTTACAATAGCAATACATCAACCTACCTCAAAATACAACATATGCGCATGTTGCTTACTTCAGATGGCAGCGCGAAGTATGCCACTGCAAGTTCAATAAACGTTACTTTTTCTGTAGTGAAATGTAGAACACGCAGCGTATATTATCCTAAATGGCAAAATGGGTTTTGTATGCTACTTAGTTCACAATGAGGATTCAAGTCTGTGCGTCGTAATAACTACGTTCACTGCTTTTTTTTTTTTTTTATATCTTTATTCGCTATCGGCTGTGTTTTTTTTTCCTGGCTGAAGCTTTACAGAAAACAAACGCACCGCTAATGTAAATGACGCATGTGGAAGGGACGTTTCTGATTGGCTGTTTAACGAGGAAGCGGATATTTTTGTGCTGTACTTTAGCAAACATGCCGTGGACAAAACATTGTAGAATGACACGTTGATATTATTCAAATTGCCATTATAATTAAAGGAGCATGGCCTGCTTATTTAGAAGAGCGATCGCTGCCAAGGTAAATTTGGTAAAACTAGCATGTTGAATATCCGCTGTTGTCCTGGAGCTTGGGTTGACCCTGACCACAGACTTATTTAACCCTGAAGTTATGTGTGTGTTTGGGTTTACAGCTGAGCAGGACTCTGCAGCAGCCCGAGGCGCTCCTACTGCCAGCCCTGTCCGCTGTCCCAGTCTTCAGAAAACAGTGATTTATTTCTCCAATATCATTAATGTCATATTGCATGCATCAGTCACACGTAACATAAAGTGTGCATTTTTAAATAGAAATCCATTTTGAAATGTCGGTGCTTATGATGAGGATACCACTAATATAACAACAAAATGTCAGTGCATTTTTATTTCAGATGAGCATAACACCAAGGGTTAACTCAGTGTATTTTATTAAAGCCAACGTGTGTGTTCATTTAAGGACCACATCAACAAATGACAACAGAGGAAGAAGATAGCTTCAAATAACCACAACTTGCTACAAAGGGAATTTTCACTGTGACATTAAACACTGGGTGTTACTTCATGTTACTTTGGTATGTGTCCTCCACAGGCAAACTCCTGACTTCAAACTCTCTTTAAGTCTGTTGCGTTTGAATGGAATTTTACCCACAACAGGAGACATACAGCTGCTGCAGACAGAAGACCTAACCAGACAGGTTAGTTCCTAAGAAAAGCAGATGGCAGGCTAAGATATTTACTTGTTTACTTTATACAGCTGGTATTTGGACTGCAATAACAGTATGGAGTCACAATATTATAGATGTTAAAAGTACGGAGTGAACATCTGCTTCACAAAGACTACCCCACAGCCACGTTTTTCTTCTCACACCTCTGCCCCCATGTCTATAGTATACTGCAGTGATATGTGTTTTTCCATTAAAATACGTCCAAATGAACTCTATGATGCCGGAGAAGATTTTATTTGTGACACCATAACTGATGCATTAAGAATAAAGAAACGTTTTGTTTTAGTTAAAACCAGACAGTGTGGTCCAAGACATTTCTGCTGGAAGTGGAGCCATCAACTTCACAATTAACCGTAAAATTCTCATTCAGGTCAGTTATCAGTTAATCATTTTATGAAATCTAGATTGTTGTCCACTGTAAAAAATTTCCTTTCTATTTTTAGAAATTGTTGGAGACATTTGACTCAGACAATGATGCAACGTTTGGTTTAAACAGTGAGCTTTTGAACACACTTAATCATGGCACCACATTGGTAGAATACAGGTTTGTGGGTCTAATCACTGCTCTGAGCACCACTACATGTACATGGACTACTGCATGATCCTTTATGTTTATATTTTTATACTTCACAGCTCTCCAAACATTGCCAAAAAATTCCACGCTGGACACCTCCGCTCTACTATAATTGGTGAGAATTAGAAGATCTAGGGTTGTTTTGTTTTTATTTAAAAATGTTTTAATCTTTACCTATATTTCCTGAAAAGGAAACTTCATTGCCAACCTGAAGCAGGCTTTGGGGAATAAAGTTATCAGAATGAACTATCTGGGAGACTGGGGCATGCAGTTTGGTGAGTGAAGATTGTCAGATCTTTCAAAGGGGAGTCTTACTAGTACAAGTCAAATGAACTATTGATTAACTTATGATATTACCATCTTTTAATAGTAATAAAAAGTTAAGTTACCTGTAGCGGCAGCTGCAGTAATCAGAATCAGTAGTGCAATGTTAAAGGCTCTGGGTAACTTTTCTGGTGGAGTGTCTGCCACTTGCTTTTCTCCATGGAGATGGAGTTGCTTTGTCTAGAATGTTCCACAGTATGGCTTTAAACTTCTTCTTTGGTATTTTATGGCGGTTGGTTCCTAGTGTTACATTACCGTCACCTACTGTATGTCTTAGACTTTAGACTTTATTCTTTTCATGGATTTAAGCAGATGATGACACCAGGCCAAGTTAAAAGACTATAAAAACACATGGGCCATTAGAAAAGTTACATGATGCGCATTTAATTAGGTTGTACTTGCAGGCGTACACTGTCCTAACCAACTTAAGTGAATAGTCTTAGGTAAAAGTATTTTGCTATCCATTAAGCAAGTTTTCATTCTCCATTCTGTCAAGGTTTGTTGGGTGCTGGCTTTACACAGTTTGGCTCCTATTCAAAACTGAGGGACAATCCATTGCAACATTTGTTTGAGGTATGTGGACTGGAGCAGTCAAAAGGCTCTTTGTTCTCACTTTTATTGTGTATAAACCTGTTCAGTCACTGGAGTGTGGTTTTTCCACTGTAGAACAATACGACGACCATTGTCACAGATGGCTTTGTTTGGCTGTTAAAGCATTACATGTGTGTGATTCTTTATGTTGATTCATAGATCCCTGGAACTTATGCCATGAAGCAACCACTATGAAAATGATAATAAAGCATTTGTGTATATGTTTTTTTTAAGGTCTATGTACAAGTGAACAGAGAAGCTGAACACAATGATAAATTGAGACAGGAGGCCAGAGACTTCTTCAGAAAACTAGAGGAACACAACGCGGAGGCTGTAGGTTTATGGCAACGCTTCAGGGACATCACAGTGGAAGAGTACCAGCACGTGTATAAGGTAACTTTACAATGCAAACACAGTCTGAACCTTAAATAATTGTATGTTATCTTAGCGCCTAGGCGTGCGTTTTGATGTTTACTCTGGAGAGTCCCTTCACCAAAGCCAGGCTCAGGAGGTGGTTGAGCAGCTGCAGAGACGAGGCCTGTTGAAAACTACAGAGTAAGTTACAATGAACTGTGAACACAGCTATTCCCTTTTGGGGCTTCAATGCTTAAAGAATACAGTACATATTGAGCTTTATTCTATAAAGTAAAAATTTACCTGTTGATCATTATTTTATGTTTTGGACATGTTAAACTGCAATATTGTTTTTAAACGGGCAAGAATAATAGGGCAGTAGATTTTTCCCATTTTCCCCACACAGTGCTGCTGTATCATTGTTTAATAATAAAGCCGGAGAACAAAGTAAACAACAAAGAGCAGTGAGCATGTACAGTGGGTACGGAAAGTATTCAGACCCCTTTACATTTTTCACTTTGTTTCATTGCAGCCATTTGCTAAAATAAAAAAAAAATCACTTTATTTCTCATTAATGTACACTCCATCTTGACATTGAAATGAAGACAGTTTTGCTAATTTATTAAAAAAGAAAAACTGAAATATCACATTGAGTAGAAGCACCCGTTTTTCCACACCTGGATTTAGGGATCCTCTGCCATTCTTCCTTGCAGATCCTCTCCAGTTCCGTCAGGTTGGATGGTGAACAGCCATTTTCAGGTCCCTCCAGAGATGCTCAATTGGGTTTAAGTCAGGGCTCTGGCTGGGCCAGTCAAAAATGGTCACAGATTTGTTCTGAAGCCACTCCCTTGTTATTTTATTTTGCTGTGTGCTTAGGGTCATTGTCTTGTTGGAAGGTGAACCTTTGGCCCAGTCTAAGGTCCTAAGCACTCTGGAAGAGGTTTTCTTCCAGGATATCTCTGTACTTGGCCGCATTCATCTTTCCTTCAATTGCAACCAGTCGTCCTGTCCCTGCAGCTGAATAACACTGCCACAGTATGATGCTGCCACCACCATGTTTCACTGGTGATGAGCAGTGCCTGGTTTTCTCCACACATACCGTTTAGAATTAACGCCAAAAAGTTCAATCTTGGTCTAATCAGACCAGAGAATCTTATTTGTCATAGTCTAGCAGTCCTTCATGTGTTTTTTGGGAAACTCTTGGCTTTCATATGTCCTGCACTGAGGAGAGGCATCCATTGGGCCACTCTGCCATAAAGCCCCGACTGGCGGAGGGCTGCTGTGATAGTTTTCTTACAGTCTACTTTGTGGAACTTTCTCCTATCTCCCTACTGCATCTCTGGAGCTCAACCACAGTTATCTTTGGCTTCTTCTTTACCTCTCTCACCAAGGCTCTTTTCCCACGATTGCTCAGTTTGGCGGGACGGCCATGTCTAGGAACAGTTCTGGTCGTCCCAAACGTCTTCCATTTAAAGATTATGGCGGCCACTGTGTTCTTAGGAACCTTGAGTGCTGCAGAAATCATTTTGTAACCGGCTAGATCTGTGCCTTGCCACAATTCTGTCTCTGAGCTCCTTGGGCAGTTCCTTCGACCTCATGATTCTCATTTGCTCTGACATGCACTGTGAGCTGTAAGGTCTTATATAGGTCTTATATAAAACTTATACTCTTATGTGTGCCTTTCCCAATCAAGTCCAATCAGTTTAATTAAACACAGCTGGACTCTAATGAAAGAGTAGAACCATCTCAAGGAGGAAGAAATGTACAGCATGTGAGTGAAATATGAGTGTCACAGCAAAGGGTCTGAATACTTATGCCCATGTGATAGTTCAGTTTTTCTTTTTTAATACATTTGCAAACATTTCTACATTTCTGTTTTTTAACTTTTTTGGCTGCAATGAAACAAAGAGTTACAATTTTAAAGAGGTCTGAATACTTTCTGTACCCACTGTATATGTAAAAACAGGATTTTTTTGATTAACGCAGTCTTGAATCCAAGAGAAGGATTGCTTAAGCATGCATGGCTCACTTTAAGTACAACCTCGAGTGGGTAAATGCAGGGAAAACAATTATAACATTGGCTAAAGCTCTTTTCAATCAGTTTTGCTTAATGTGTCTCCTTTTAACCTATAATGGTAAACAATTTTTTCCAGGAAGGGCACAGGAGTAGTGGATCTTTCTGTTTCTGGAGACTTGAGCAACGTATGCACTGTACTTCGCAGTGATGGAACCACGCTTTACATCACTAGGTAAGGATTCAAACACCTCTGTAACATCAGTCAGTAAAATGTAACCATAGTTTACCATTTCTGTCTGTTGCAGAGATATCGCTGCTGCTATTGACAGAAAAGATAGGTACAAGTTCACAGAGATGATTTATGTGGTAAGATTTTGGTGTTTGGACATTTTTCCCAACTAATCTGTGCATCCAGATGGTTTTCAGCTAAAATAATAGACATCAACAGAGCAGCGGTGGCACATAACCTGCTTTAAATTTCCTCCATCTGCTCTCACACGTCCACCTGGGACCAGCATAACACACTTTATTCAGAGAGACAAACGGAGATAAAATATGTAGGTTGTTTGGTTAGCATTTTTGTTTTATACTTGTCTGAAGTGTGTGTGGTTTAAGACATATTAGTACTAATATCAAACTAGAATATAAGTAGATCATCATTTTACATTTTGCCCATTGTAAATCGCAATATAAAAGGTCTATTTTGCATAATATATGTCACCTTTAAAAAAAAAAAAAAGAGTTTCTTCAATGTTTATTTTTTTCTGAAGACAGATAAAAGCCAAGCCAACCACTTCCAGCAGTTGTTCCAGATTCTACCGGCTTTGGGACACCACTGGGCTGAAAGGTGGGATATGGCTTTTCTATCATTTTTATTTATACATGTATTTATTTAGAGACAGTGTACATTAATCAACATATCTATAAACGTACAAGAGTGAGTCAGAAAGGCTAATATTTATCTATAGAGTGTCTTCCACCAATGAGAACACCCATCATAGTGAAGATAAGATGGACAAAAGGAAGGATCAAATTGTTCTTAATGTTGTCCCTGCGCTGGGGAGTAACCATGAGTAACCATGAATTTCAATAGATGCGTACAGTATGCCATATATTCCTATAAGAATATTTTTACCTTAAACACGGCATCTGGTCTCACTTTGCTGCTTAAATAAAAAGGTCAAACACGTTCTCATGTTTTTGTAATTCTCACAGTTTGGTGGGATAGAACCATGTGGTAAATATTGATCATAGTTTTACACCAGTCAAGTGGCAGTTCGTGAAGGAAAAATTGATGGTTGAAAATGACACTAAGTAGAGCGGAGTTCTTAAAGCAGAATCCCTCTGTGTCATCAATAAGTGAAATTCCATCAAAATTCAGGGACTATTTACACTCCATCCGTCCATTTTCTTCTGCTTTATCTGGGGCCGAGACGCGTCCCTCGTGATGTCATGGGGAGGACTATTTTCTGGCCATTTGAGCAAAATAATGTTTTCAGGTATTATTATAGTGTAAGACACATACTTTGAAGACGTACAACTACAGTAGGTGGCGGTAATGTCACTTTTTATGGATACCAACCCCAATAAAACACAGAATAACAAATTGACAGTATGGTTGCTTGGTAAAAGATGTAGAATTACTGCTACCCATCACATATGCTGCTCACGTCCAACCAGGAAGTGACAATATAATCTTGTCAACATGAGGAATAATCATTTGAGTAAAGACTCAAACATAATCATGTTCACTGTTACATGCACTTTAAGTGAAGTTAATGGTGAGAGTCATTCATTTGCAGCTGTCGACATGTCCCGTTTGGTCTGGTGAAGGGGATGAGGACTCGGACAGGAGAGGTGGTTTTTCTGGAGGACGTTCTGGACGAGGCGCGCACCAGGATGCTACTCAACATGAGCCAGTCAAAAAGTAAACCAATCCTATAGACCAGGGGTGGGCAGTTATTTTTCCTCTGAGGGCCAGAATCAAGACAAGTGGCGGAGGGCCGGACTGTGATCTTTGGTGTAACAAATTCTCATAATTATAAGCACTTTTCTATCAAATATAGACTACTGAATCTATTATTTCATTCATTTCATGTAATCATTATTACGGACACAAGTGCAGAGTTACATCGCTAAGACAATTAAACAGAAACTAAAATCTTGCAGGGGGCCAGACTAAAACAGGTCGAAGGCCTCATCTGGCCCCTAGGGCCACAAATGCCCAGGTCTGCTATGGACTATTGCTTATTGTTAGTTATAATCGCATACAAAATGAAATTAAGTGAGATAATAAGACATAAATGTGAGAGAGTCTGAAGGCGCCATTTCTTGTTTTGTTTTTCTATCATAGCAACAAAGGAACTTGAAGATCCAGAGGACACTGCAGAGAAAGTGGGATTAAGTGCATTAATTGTCCAGGTACTCTTTTGCTACATCTTAATTTACTTGAATTTAAAATGTATATCGACCATTTAAGTTGTTCATATTATGCAAAACAAACATACTATTCTGCATTCATTGGCATTGTCTTTTTGTGAGCTCCAAAAACGTGTTCCTCCACATCCTGTTCTGCTTTGCCTTTCAAACGTCTTACACTCACATATTCAGCAGCAACAATCTGAGCAGTGCAGGGAGTGGAATTGTAAACACAAGGTGTGATTAAGCCAAAATATGTGGTGGAGTGAAGCAAATTGAGGGAGTGGTCTGGTGCCGTTAATCCTAATAAATAAACTTCAACACTAGGGCACTATGCCCTTATGGATGAGATCATCATAATAAAACAACCTTCATGGGCATGAAAAAAACACAAATTATAAGTTTTAGAATGATGTAAACAGCGCAGCGCCTTTAGGCACTCAGCTCTTAAAGCTCTTTGCCGGACACCTCCACCTCCCGCATTGGACACCTCCACCTCCCGCATTGGACACCTGGTACTGCGCTGGACCGTGCACACTTGCATGTGCTCCGGGTTAGAAAGGAATGTCTATTGGAAACCGGATAAATCCCAACCGTCACCATCAAATTCACCCAAAATCCTTGTCCCAGTCTGCGTAAAACGGGCACAGACTGACAGCGCAACACGAGATCCGCACGTACGATAACAGACTTCCGGCTCCGGAACTGACCAGAGCTCTGTGCTTCTCTCAGGTGTCTAGCGGTGCTGAGCACAGAACGCACTGAAGTCCACACAGCACATCTCTGTAACCCCACACTGGGTGACAACCATCACTGAGGGCTCAGAGGCCTGGCACTGCAGACCATCGCAGCAGTCTGGGGGTGTGCGCTTCGGGACCACCCGCTCCCGTGGCTCTGCTGCTGCCTGCCCTCTTTATGGATCACAAGTCGCGTTTATAAGTAGAGATATGTGCGCGAATGGCACCGTATTCTGTGCTCTGCCCCACCGTGTTTTGGACCTGGTTTAGTACGGGCACCCCGGGAATGAGAGCTCGCCACGTTGCGCAAAACAAATAAAGGTGAATAAATAAAGAAGCAACGGCCAGAGGCTGTATTTCAATATTTAATTATACGTTTTATTTTTTGTTTTTTGGGCATATATTGAAGAACAGAAAATCAAACTGTTATTGCTCACGTCTTTCATTGCCTGGATATGAGGCCATGACAAACATCTCCCACACTGATGGTGCTTTTGAATGCCACAGTTATCAGTCCATTGGATCAAACACTATCACCATATTTGGACTGGCACCATCCCACTCCAGCCTCCAGCGTTTAAATACAGCCTCTTTATGCCAGTGTTAAGGTTGGCAAGGGAACCTCCTGGAACCGCCCCCTGAAACTGCCCCCTGGAAAAGGCTCCTGTTAACGCTACTTCCGGGGGCAAACTACGGCCCACAGTGCACAGGTGAAGGGGCACTGACAAATGATTAATTCCTTTGTTTCAGGATTTTAAAGGACCTCTTCAATCAGATTACAGCTTTGACTGGGACAGAATCTTACAAGCTCAGGGCGACACGGGTGTCTTCCTCCAGTACACACATGCACGTCTCTGCAGGTTTCTGATCATTTTTAACTGTAATATTTTTTATTATAATTATAACATCGGGGAATTTGTTGTAATAATATCCTGAAAATGAAACATAGCCTTAGAAATGCTGTGGATAGGGATGTTTTGGTTAATATTTGTTGTCTAACTTTAGTTGAAAGTATTAAAGTTCTGTTATGTTTATTTGCATAACAGAGCTTTTTTAATGTTATGTCATCTTGCACATAACCACTCGTATTTGTTTTATTTAGGAACACTTTTTTTCTCGTCTTTTGGGTTAATCGCAATTCAGATCTAGAGTATCCATGGTTTAGTTTCAATGTAGACCCGTTTTAGTCTCATTTTAGTAGTGTAGATCTGGTGGTACTTGCAACGCCAAATAAGAACTCATGTGAAGTTAAAAAACCACTGGCATACATTTCCTGAAAATTAATTGAATTGCACTTGTTTTGTATTAAAGAGTTGGATGTGGAACCGACAAAAGTTTAATCTGGTCCCTCTGTATTCCTTTTAATTTGTTTGCAGTTTACTACAGAAGAATGAAGACTTGGCGGCAGCTCATTTTGACCCTTCTCTGCTGAACGAGCCATCTGCCGTCACCATTGTGCAGCACCTCCTTCGGTAAACCATCTACAACAAAATCAATAATACTGAAACATCATTCACCTTATCTTATTCAAATGTTGATTTAGTTATGATGAAGTGCTTTTCCAGTCATCTCGGGATCTGCAACCGAAGCACCTGGTCAACTTTTTATTGAAGTTGTGGTAAGAGCTCAGGATGTTTACGCTGTTGACATTTATCATAGTTGTGTGATGAAAAAAGTGTCCTCTTCCCCAGTCACTTGATTGCTTCTGCGCACAGAGAGCTGCCCGTGAAAGGAAGTCCAGCAGAAGTGGCACAGGTGACAAAAAAAGTTCATTGTGAAAGCTAAATAGTGAATGGTACAATTTAGATATACACATACGTATTGTTACAAGTAGAACTAAAGAGAGATATTTCTGGTATTTTCCAGGCACGAAGGCGTCTGTTCAGGGGTTCTTGTTCAGTGTTGGCCAATGGGATGAAGCTCTTAGGCATCACACCAGTCACAAAAATGTAAAAATGTGTGTTAACATTTTTTTTTTATTACAATTGTTCAACTTTTTTTCACTTTTTGCCTTTTTATATATTATTTAAGAGTAATTCCAGACAATTATTTATCAACTTCAACATGAGATTTGAAACTTTTTTTGAAAATGACTTTGATTCAATTAATAAATCAAACAAGATATGCGAGATGTTACACATTAACATGCAGCCTGTGGGTCAAGTGAAATGGACAAGAAACAAAAGATAATTAAAAGCTCTGCTATAAGGAGCTGAAGTGTTTGAGATCCCATGACAACAAGTCACATGTCAAGGATTCAGAGGCACAGTCCAGTTTTTACAGCTCTTCAGTACAACTGAAGACCAGTGACAAGGCTTAAACAACTTTTTATATGTACAATCCCATTGTCAAAAAGTAAAGACGCGTACAAAAACAATCCAATTGCAATTTTCACTAAATAATCATCTGTATTTACTGACTATTAAAGGCTAAGGGCTAAAGCAGTGTTCCTCCAGCTCTTTTCCCATATTTTGTACGAAAGGAATTTGGCAAACGAAAGTGATAGTTTCAGTCACATCAGGAGGAAGCACCAGAGTCTCCAGGTTTGGCAGTGACGAGAGTCTGCTGTGACGAGAGTCTGCTGTGACGAGAGTCTGCCTTTGTGGAGGTTAAACTGATATAAGTTTATCTTTGAGCCCTTTATCTGCTTCATTTTGAGGCAGTTTGGTCGTGTCCTGTTTTGGGAGTCCATACATGTAAATGGAAACGCACACCAGCAGGGCACCAGAGGCAAATGTGAAAGCTGCAAAAGAAAGAAATGACATTGTAACAATCAAATGTAATACCGGTACTTGGCACAGAGACAGTTACATGCAAAGTTTGGCTTATGAGACAAGAAATATAAATAAAAGTAAATAGTTTAAATCTAGTGGTGGAAACACCATGTGCACTGCATGGAGATAAGTTTATGCCATACTATGGAACATTCCCAAGTTATGAGTCAGGTCTGTGGAGAGGCAACGACACTCACAGCAAGGATGCATCATAGATTAAATTAAATTTAAACGATAATAAAACATTTTTTGCCTGAAATGTTATGGGTTTAAATATGTTTGAACCCATACAGCACTCACTACAAACGCCACTGCTCCAAGAATATCTTAAATGATGGAAGGAAATATAAGTAGCACTCCAGTCCAAAGGGATGCCTACTTATGTAATACACTTGAATTCACTGAAGACCATAAACACATTGCTGTGACAGAATCATTGACAAAAGCGTGGACACTATTGATGAAGCAAAGAAGCAGTTCATTCATTGGTAGAACATAATCACCAATCTACATGCCATTATCTCAAGAACAACCCAAGAAGCTTAAGAATCACTGAACTGGCATCCACAGTGGGAAGAGAGAATGACATTTTCTGTGATAAATGGTGCCAAATGTTAAAATGTGCACTCGACCTAATGGCACTTACTGTATAATCCAAGAAGCGACAGAACAGTTATCAAAACTGCGAGACAAGATAACCCGCACCATCACAGATAAAACCAAACTGTTGACAATTGAGAACGATTTGTAAAACTACAGAGCGGAAGGAAATCAAAGCTGTCAAGGTGAGGAACTTAAAACATGACTTTGAGGATTACAAAACCCCTCAGGAGTATCCAACCCGAAGAACCTAAAGCAATTCCTCAGATACGGTAAAGGGAAATTCACACGTATCACGGCAACCTCCAGCACGTGTTCTATGGATGGCGAGTCCGGGAGTGGAAATGGCTTCAAAACTGAGAAGAAAGTGCAGACGGGTATGGGAAAAAAAATAAAAAAAAGGGCAAAGGCAATACCAGAGCTGGTACCGCACTCACAGCAGGATCTCCTAAATGTGATGAACTTGTCTGAGACACAACTGTCCCCCGATGGCCTGAATGCCCTCAAAAGGTCTACATTTTGTACCTACAACTTATTGTGACCCATTTGAAACATTTGTTGATCAGGAAAAATTCTTTCACAACCTCCAGACTGAAAGTTTTTTTTTTCCTAGAGTTGCTCAAACATAGAAAAATGAAATAAAAGCAGTAAAAAATGAGCCCACTGGTGATGATGGTCCTTCTGCTACTAGAGACAAAAACTCTACTACTTTTTGCCCACCTAAAGTTAGAAATGCCTCCCGTGACACATATTGTAGACGAGAAGAAAGAGAAGTTAATGAAGTAATACAGAAATGAAAAGAATATAAAGTCTACAATAAAAGAACAGAGAGGCTATCGAGGGGCTCCACCATGATCCCGACATGGTGATAAAGATGGTGCCATATGCATACTAAAAAGCTCTGATTATGTAAAAGAAGTTGAACTACAACCGTCAGACAAAAACTATTATCATAGACTAGACAGTGACCCGACTTGCAAATACAAGACTGAAATAGACAACAAATTACAAATATTTTTAAAAAGGGGTCACAAAACAGGAAGTGGATTACATGAAGGTCACACACTCAATGATGAGAGTATTTTATGTACAGTACTGCCAAAAATACACAAAAGCTTGACAAACCTCCCCCCCTGGCAGACCCAATAGTTTCAGCTATAGGCTCCCTTATTGAAAACATCTCTAGCTTTATTGGTTTCTTTAATACATCTTTTGTTGCAAGACTGATGATCAACCTTTTGAAATCTTTTGACAATTGAAATCCAAATAATCACATTGTTACGCTGGGTATACAGAATCTATTCACTAATGTGGATCACAAAAGTGGATTGAAGGTAATCACCATATTTTTGGACATAAAACCCCAAGGAAGAGTAACTTCCACAGTGCATAAGAGATTTGACACTTAAAGTATCTTCTATACACAAACAATGTAAAAGGCACAGCTACGGGAAGTAAAGTGTCTCCTAATCAGTGCTCTCCCCAGAATCTTTTAAAGGGATGGTAAATATGCCTCATATGGGGTTGCATTTTCCTCCAAGGATGGTTTAATGTACCGTCATTATTTTCAAAGGTGCATGTACCATAAACATACTATTACCACTATATAGACCTATATAGTAGGCCTATATAGTGCGTAATAATATTTTATTATGTATAGACGCACAATATGAAGCAGGGAGAGAAACTCTGTTAATTAACTTGACTAGACCCATTGATACAGATGACTATTTTGAAAATAAAATAATAACTAGACTAAATATTAGAAGGTTGAGCTTATAATCACCTCACTTGAAGCTCTTTTTAACTATAATATTAGTTATTGTAATAAGACAAGCTCTATGGTAACGCTGGGAGGAGGGGCTTTAGACGCGTTGCCGGCTCGCTCGCGCCGCGTTGTGTTCCTTCTGAAACTCACTGAGAAAGCGGACAAAATAACAACTGTAGGCTCTGTGTATCTGTGTAGAGATACACATGTTGTTCTTTTGACCCATGAGTCAAGTCTGGCCAAGAAAGTTTCATTTCAACTTGGCAGATCGCCGTATTGCCATATCGCATGTGCGCTCTGCGTGTGTCTTTGTATTCTGCAGCGTCTGCATTCACTTCCTCATTAAACTAATTTCTCCGTGAATATGAGTCTGATTGTAATAAAACACACAGCGTTTTGAGGCTTAAGTCTAAGACTTGTTTATTTGAAACAACCTAGAATATGGGATGAAGTTGAGTTTTAGGGATGGTTTATTTTCCCCCCTTGTCCAAATGGATGGCGGGCCATTTGATTTATCATGTTTAGGATGGGGGCCCCGCCATCCCTGTATGTACGTAGCGAGACCCCTGCTAATTTCATCTCATTGTATGTTGCCAAGTTTGAAAACTAATTTGTGCTCAAATAAATCCATTTCACAAACAGATAAAACTTTGGAAAAGGTATGTTGATGAAATATTTATGATCTATGAGGGCCCTATAGAAAACTTAATGGACTTATACAACTTCCTCAATTCTAGTCACCAACATTTAAAATTAAACCACAGGGAACAGAAATAAGCTTCCTTGACATTCTGATCAGATGAAAAAGAAAAATGCAGACAAATGCTCCTTCCTACAAGGAAACTCCTTCCATCTCACTACCTCACATGAAAAAAGTTTACTTTAATCGGGTCAGAAGAATTTGTTCTAAACAGACTCGGGTCAGAATGCAAGGTTATAAGGAGAAATGGATAAAAGGAGACAGAAACAGATTTGATTGTACTTCACAAGAGGAGTGTCTCCAAAAGAAAAAAGACTATGAATGTACTAAGATACTATCAAGTATTCAGTACAAGGAAAGGACATCGAAAACATTTAGAAAATGCACTGGTTCATTGTTCAACAAGCCTCCTCAAGTAGTGTACAAACGTCTTCCTAGCTTAAGACAAATGCTAGTTAAGTCTGATCTGATTCCACTGAGAAGAAGTACATTTTTAGACCCTCCACCAGGAAAGTACAGGAGTGGGTGTAACTCCTGTACAATGTAACTTTACTTACAAATGCAAAAGTTAAAACACATCCAATGACAGGCAAGACTATGAAAATCAAGGGGACAAACAGATGCTCCACTAAAAAATGTGTCTACATTTTATAATGCCCCTCTGGACTTGGTTATGTGGGCAAAACATCTAGAGCGCTAAAGACTCAAATAGCAGAACTGGAGACCTGAGAAATCCTGTAGCGGACCATTTTAAAAGAGGCACAGCATCCTCCTCCCCAAATATATTAGGATAGAACTGGTTAAACTCCCAAAAAAGAGGGAGAGACCTCAATAGTTTGCTGTTACAAAAGAGAACGTTTTCATATTTACACTTAATGCTGGTCCTTAGCCGTCTAAATCAAGAATATAAGATTAAGCATTTTCTTGTAAAGTGTCTTAATCAATATCTACTATTATTGAACGACTTTGGCAATGGCGGCATGATTTTTTTAAATTATATATTTTTTTTCCCCCTGTACTCAGTGTGTATAGTATAATTGAGTGTTTAACTTCAACTGCCTGCTCTTGGATTGGCCAACCAATCAGTGGGCGTAAATTATATAAGGGGGTGGCACACAACTGAAAGCAAAGACCTGAGGAAGATCCCATTTGGATAGAAACGTTGTCAATTAAATGCAGTTTTGGAGCCTGTCCTGTAAATGTATTTGTTTACACTGTTTTAAGTCTCACCTGAAACAAATCTTCTTTGTTACCTTAACAGACCTGTAATGGGCCAAAGGACGCAATAGGATTTCTACGTCCGAGTTTTCAAACTAGATCCGCAGATTAACTTTTCTATGAAAGTTAAAACGTCTTGTTTTTCAAAAACAGTGTCCAGATGACTACAACTGAATCTTTTTCTCATTAAAAGGTCCTATATCATGCAAAATCGACCTTTTAACCTTCTTACAGTGCTATTGGTACCTCGTATATGTGCCTAAAGTTTTTGTTTTTTTATAGATTCCTGCTGTTTTAGCAAGAAAATAGTCTCTATCCTTCCCCTCTGATGAGCAGATGAACGGGGCCTACTGAGTGCAGCACGCTTCCCTGTTTCAGCCCATCTTTCAGGAAGCACTCTGTACCTGTAACACACCCCCCACCCCCCCTGCCTATGAAACGCGAAAATTAGCATAAAATAGGATCTGTAAAAAAGCACTTTTTCCCCATCTTGATTGAACAGTCCAGGCATATAGAATGCTGTGATGCATCTAAACCCAGGAGTTAAACTACTGACGTACTTATCTGGAGTCCAAAGAGAACGACAGAGGCCACAGTGGAGAGGACGATGGCCGCTGCAGCAGAGAAACCCTTCATGATGTTGTCTGTGTACTTCACCACTACTGAGGTGTAAAGTCCACCGACACTCGCCAGGACTGGAAACACAACAAACAATATAGGCTATTGTTAAATTAGAGCCTTCTTTACAGGTACAGCATGGAGACATTGTGACAAAAAGGAGTACAGTTGGCCTGACATAACTTATGCATTTCATTGGAATGCTGTGCTTCTTCCTACTTTCCCTATAAACAATATTTTATAATTTAGTTCACCTGTGTTTATTGCTGACATCATCCATTTGCTATATTCCTGTGAACATTGTTTGGTTTAATTACTGTTTCTCTGTTGCCCTTTGAGGCAACTGCTGTTGTGATTTGAGGCGTTACAAAAATAAATTGAATTGAACTGAGAAGGTCTTACTGACAATAATGGGGAAAAATTAAATTAACAGGACTTAGACACGTATTGTGTTCAAAGAATTTTAAAAAACTACCTGCTTCACTACAAATTCAGTCTTATAAGAGTCTTTTGTCAATAAAGTATGGAATTGTAGATCAAAGCAATAACAATTTACACACCTTCATCGTGATCCCTTTTACTGAATTCAAATATTTATTGCAGTTTGTTGAAATCATGTGAAATATAAATTTCATATGATATATGTGGAAAGTCCCAAACTACTCATCAATATAATGCCAAACCCGTTTTAAAACATCCAAATAAAGACAATCTAGATGTCTCAGATGCCTTGACTTCACTTACAAATGACGAAGCAGACCCAGGGCTTGTAGCCAAAGAAGAAGCCTTTCTCCAGGACTTTCTCTCCGTCAGTCATGTAAACACCAATGAGTGTGACCACAATCCCAGAAATGTACATCTGGATATTCCTCACCCACAGAGAGGTGTCGGAGCTTTTCAGCACCTTCTCAAAGTAGACTCCTAAATAAAATCATCAAACACATGGAAACGCATCAGATAAAAAATTCAGAAGCAATAGAAATTACAGTGGTGTGAAAAAGTGTTGCTGATTTCCTATTTAAAATAAATTGTGTGTGTCGCATATACATATATATACACACACACGCACTTTATATAATATATATATGCGTACACACACACATATATATGCGTACACACACACACACACATATGCGTACACACACACACACACACACACACACACACACATATGCGTACACACACACACACACACACATATATATGCGTACATATATACATATATATGTATATGCGCACACACATATATACATATATATGTATATGCGCACACACATATATACATATATATGTATATGCGCACACACATATATACATATATATATATGCGCACACACATATATACATATATATATATGCGCACACACATATATACATGTATATGCGCACACACATATATACATGTATATGCGCGCACACACATATATACATGTATATGCGCACACACATATATACATGTATATGCGCACACACATTATATATATATATATATATATATATATATATGGGCACATAAATATATGCACATATATGTGCACATATATGCATATATATATATTTAATATCATATATATATATATAGATATATATATATATATATATATATATACACATATATATATATATACACACATATATATACACATATATACACACAAACAAAATCCAAACCTACGTGGCCCTGTATGAAAAAGGTTTTGCCCTGTTAAAACATAACTGTGGTTATAACGATTTCTCTAGCCGCACCCTGCTCTAGCAACTGGTGTGGCCTGTTTACTGCCACACCAGTTCTCAATAAAGTTCTCAATAAATCATTTGAATAGGACCTGCCTGACAAAATGAAGTAGACCAAAAGATCCTCAAATGCTAGACATCATGCAGTGGTACAAAGACATTCAGGAACAAATAAGAAAGAAAGTAATTGAGCATGATCAGTCTGGAAAAGGTTTTAAAGCCATTTCTAAAGCTTTGGGACGCCAGCAAACATCCAGAACTGGCTAAAACAAAGAACAGTGGTGAGCCTTTCCAGGAGTGGCCGGTTGACCAAAATTACTCCAAGAGCAAAGCGACGACTCATCCAAGAGGTCACAAAAGACCCCACAACAACATCCAAAAAACTGCAGGCCTCACTTGCATCAGTTAATGACTCCACCATAAGAAAGATACTGGGCAAAATGGCCTGCATGGCAGAGTTCCAAGACGAAAACCACTGCTGAGCAAGAATATTAAGGCTCCTAACAATTTTGCCAGAAAACATCTTGATGATCCCCAAGACATTTGGGAAAATACTCTGGACTGAGGAGACAAAAGTAGAACTTTTTGGAAGGTGTGTCCCCCTTTACATCTGGCACAAAAGTAACACTGAATTTCAGAAAAATAACATACCAACAGTAAACTATGGTGGGGGTAGTGTAATGGTCTGGGGCTGTTTTTTGTGTGGCCTGAAGTTCTGACCTGAAGCCTATTGAGATGCTGTGGCATGACATTCAGGCTCCAACCCCCCAATGTGGCTGAATTACAACAATTCTGCAAAGATGAGTGAGTCAAAGTTCCTCCACAGCGCTGTAATAAACTCATTGCAAGTTATCGCAAACGCTTGATTGCAGCTGTTGCTGCTAAGGGTGGCTTGAAGAGTAAACACTAAAACCACTTTTTAACCATTAACCATTAACTGTGTAAATTGGTCTAAAATAGATATACATACACATCCCTGGCCTTATGTTGTCATTTTAGAGCATATTCGTTAAAAATCAGACTTTTGGGTCCAAAGCTGTGCCTGCATTGTCCTCTTTGGATTCAACTGTGGCCACTACATTTGAATTTTGCGGTTGGACCTGTGGCCTCTGCTGAATCATAAGCTCGGCCACTACATTATGACTGAACCCCTGTGAGCCCCGCCCCTGTGTCTGACGTGGTGCGTGAGAGCGGAGGGGTGAGGGGGGAGCGAGCAGAACGGTCACTGCCTTGGCTGCTACAGCTTTCAGGCCAAACTGAGGTACCACCTTGAGCCAGCGACCTGTCCAGGCCCCGCTCAGACCCGCTTGGCTTCGCGATGCCTCGTGGGGTCTGAAAGGGGGAATCCAAGCGCAAATGTCAGCTCCTATTCAGATTAGAAAATCAGCCCGCTGCATGTTTCCTTCTGTCGGCAGCAGCTGTCAATTACCGGCTAGAGCCCGCCTCCTCACCTGCTCTTCTCACCCAACCCACGTCTTCACCAAACCTCAACAGTGGAGCATTTTTCTAATTTTGCTTTTGGCTGAAGAAGGCTCTGCCACGGGGGTTTAGTTACACTTTAACCAGTTATTCGGTTTGGCCGACAATAACATTTTCACACAGGGCCATGTAGGTTTGGATTTTGTTTTCCATCAATAATAAACACTTTAATTTAAAAACTGAATTTTGTGTTTCCTTGTTGTTTTTGACTAGTATTTAAATGAGTTTGATCTGAAACATTTAAGTGTGACAAGAAATAAGAAATCATGCCTGCAAATCCAGAGCAACAGACAGCAATAGCAATGGCCATGAATCCAAGTAAAGGGTTTTGTTCAATCTGGAAAGAAAACAAACAAGTAAAACAGCTGCAGTACATCCAGAACCTAGAACCAGGAAGTAAGATAACATTAGGCTTGTGCTCAGGTCTCTGCACTGGCTCCCTGAGGCTCAGAGAATAGACTTTAAAGCAGCTCTGCTTGTATACAAGTCTCCATGGCCTTGCACCAAAGTACATCTCGGACATGTTAGTGTCATATGAACCACTCTGAGGACCTCAGGGACCGGCCTCCTGCTGGTGCCCAGAGTCAGGACTAAACATGGGGAATGTGCGTTTCAGTTTTATGCAGCTAAAATCTGGAACAGTCTTCCTGAAGATGTGTGACAGGCCTCTACTCTGGCAATGTTCAAATCTAAGCTAAAAACTGTTTTGTTTGGCTGTGCATATGACTGAAATGATTTTCTTTGCACTCTTCTCTTTTATGTCTTAAACTATTTGACGAGACAGTCGTTGTAAAAGATACATACGCTCAGCACAGACGTGTGCAGAGGCAGATAGCACGCTGATGTCTAGGGACGGTCAAACATAGGAAAGAATCAATCTAAAAGCGATGTGCCCATCCGGGAGACATATGTTACGCTGGCAATGTCAAAAAAATACAGGAAAGCGTGGCTGCCAGTGTGGTCAAATAGATTTGGCGGATCACTAAGCACGGACAAAATGTATGATTCATGTCAGCAAAATTGTTAAATTGAATGAATAGAAATTAAGGTTGTGTGATTTCTGCCATGTCTTTGTGATTTTAAGGATTTTTTTTCCTTTTGTGTGAAGCACTTTGAATTGCCTTGTCTACAAATTGTGCTCTACAAATAAACTTGCCTTTCTTCGAAGAACTAGTTCTCCTGAGTGGTTCTCCTCCCACTGTCTACCTGGAAATTTAAGCACGTCCGACTGTCCTTCCGAGGGAGTCGATCTCTCCTTCACTGCGGAACTCCTCGAGGTTTCACTTTTCCTCAAAGAGGTTTGGTCGAGAAGGAGGGTCTAAGGACAGGGGAGCTTGGGACATTTGTCTAAGGCCACAGGATGCTAGGACATAACCAAGTCCCTATGTTTATTCTGTTTTTCACTGTCTCCCCTTGAGGCTACCGCTGTTGTGATTTTGGGCGTTACAAAAATAAATTTAATTGAAATTGAATTACCTTGCCTAAATTATTGACAGTGAGAGTACAGAAGTTTTAGGTGTGACATATTACACTCCAAAATATTGAAATTGTTGTAAATAATGTATAACATTTGAAAAGCTGATCAATTATCTGTGCCATTTTCTTTACTATACCATGCACTTTGCTCCACCACCTCACCTGAACCTTAGTAGATTCTACTGGCTTCCATTGCACCAGAGTTACCCCGACACAAAGCATTAACACCGAGCCCCACTGAAGGCGAGTCAGAGAGCGATTCAGCATCAGGACAGTGCACAGTGCTGTGCACGGGATCTTCAGCTGGTACGTCACCTGTATAATTAAAAACAAGGCAAACAGGTCAAACCAGGCCCAGTGTGGATTTGAAATGAGTATAATTGTACCTGATATACTGCTGCATCGAGATTACTGAGTGCCAGAAAGGCCATGTTGTTTTGTAGTGCGTATACAATAGAGGGGACACTTAATTTTAGGAGCTCTTTGGGGCTTGAAAAGATGTGCTCCACAAGGGTATTTTTTAACCTGCTGAGACTGCCAGTTTCCCTGTAAAGCACAATATTACATTTAGTAATAAACATGGAGACTTTTACATTTTTATTTTACACACGTAGTAGTAGTAGTAGTAGTAGTAGTAGTAGTAGTAGTAGTAGTAGTAGTAGTAGTTGTGACACATTAACTTGAGCATATAGTATTATTTGATGACAAAAGTAAGAACAAAGAGTGTTTCAGGGAGATTAGTTAGCATTGCCAAACCTAGACTATTTATCAACTTTTGCCATAACAATGCACAACACTTTGAATAGACAGGATTATGATTTCTCAGGCTATAACATGTTTAAAATATTAGTTATTAGAGAAGTGTGCCGTAAAAGCCCCTTAACGATGGGGTTGGTGCGTCCTTACTTGGAGAGCATCACTAGGCTGATTATGAGTTTGATAACCTCTGTTAAGCACACTGCAGTGGTGGAGAAGTACATGTCTCCAGACGCGGTCCTGGTGTATCGTAGAGACACGGTGTATGCGGCCGCCACCAGGGTCATCACCGTGAGGCAGTACACTTTGAAGCCCACACTCACCTTTTCCACTAAAGACATGATCAATCACAATGACAGAACGAAGAGGTGAATTATTACTCCACGTATAACCAGAAAAGCTGAATAAACATTTCAACCAGTGCCAAAATTGTATTTCCTTATTTTACTTAAAGATGTGAAAGAATTTAACTGGAAGATTTTTAAATGTCTGCTTTAGTCTGGTTTTCATCTTAAAAAGCTAAAGCTAATGATAGCGATGTGGCTACCTGCTAAAATAAGAAGACTTAAAGACTCACCCGCCATTATTGCAGTTTTCTGTGTCAGTGCGTGAATCAAAACTCGTGTGGTTGTAACATGTCATGAAACACCACTGTTTATACTCCTGCCAAATGACACTTGGCCAGAACCTAAAAGCGGAGTTTGGGCTACGTCTGGTATGCTGCACTACATCACCCACAATGCACCACTGCTAACACAAAGGTACGTTTGAATGAAAATCAGAGAGCTTCCGCCGGCGGGCGGGGAAGAACGTTAAATCGTACTATTTATTTATGGGTCTATTATAGTTCCATGTGTATATTGTACAGCTATTTAACAGACCATTTTATTGAGTGACTGCAATGGAATGTTATTGTTCATGTGTTTTTTACTTTATTATTTCACTATCTTCCATTTTGTTCCCGTTTTTTACGATTTTTACAGGTCGGATTTCTTGTCCGATTTTCGTCATTCAGGGTTCAGTTTGTAGATATTTCTCGTGTGATTCCACCTATTGCTTTCAGTATTCCTCGGTCTTGTAATTTTGTCGGGATTCGTCTTCAAATTTGGGATTTTTCCCCATCTCTTAGAGTGGCGGAATGTTGGTGCTGCGACATCATTGTCATGGCAACTATTGTGTATTTTTCACTATTGCCCAGCGGGGGCGCAATTAATGCTCACAAACTGATTGGGTTGAAACTTTAATCATTTGAACACCTCCCAACACTGATTACAATAACGTGTGTTCTCTAGCGTCACCTACAGGAATGCATAAACATTACTTTGACTTTTATTAATGAAAACCTGCAGAGCATTCCTTGATGTGCCCTTGATCCTAAAAGTCCATCAGACCTATGCTCCATTTTGTACAGTTTGGCCTCTAGGGCCCTCCACACCAAATAATACAAAACAGGCTTAAATACACACTAAACATTAGCACAAGTGCACCTAAGTTGTCAGTAAGTTAATTGAAATGTCAATCTCATAACTATAATTTTCTGGCTGCTCTAATAAAGGCTGTAAAGAAGAAGAAGAAGAAGAAAGTCTAGAGAATAAAGTCTAGAGAATTAAGTCTAAATACAGAAATAATAATAATATGGCCACGCATTACGCAGTCACTCACAATGGCTTCCTGCCATTGCACGGCGTCTAGTTTTTAATGTATATTAATATTTAATGGGATGTAATTTGCATGTAGTGTTAGAAAATAAACACTTAAATACATACTTTTGGGTATTCTTCAAATAAGCACAGCACAAACATGAGATAACACAAAATAACCTTCATAGATGTCAAGCAGACACTTTTAATCAACGCAACTATTTTGAAGGCTCTCCGTTCTCCAGGCTGGTTTGTAGGTCATGGTATTTTTAATATTAGTATTATTTAATTATTTAATTATTATAAATGCCTTTTGAATAGGCACTAACAATCCCACTTGAATAACTTAACACTGAATAAGAATAAGAAGCCATTTACTTGTGTTTACCTTTATTTAGGTCGGAAAACAAAATACACATTATAATCACTGTAAAGGCACACAAACAAGAGAATCAATATAAACATGTCAGAAATCAAAATAAATAAGGCAAAATTACAAATCAAGTTCTTTAATTATTTTGGAAAACCAATAAAATAAAGGAAATTGTTACAACATTTACTGATTGCCTCCTGACAACAACAAGCCGCTGTTTTCCTTCCTTGTGATACTAATAAACACAACAAGGACCTAGTTACATTTAATCCCTCTTTCTGACTGTGCTCGCATCCGCATTTCCATAGCAAAGGAACTGTTTAGGCACACACTAGCCTCAACTAAAATAAAAATAAAGGGATCTCAACTCCAGAATAAAGCTGTTGTTTTGTCGCAATAAATCCGTAAAAATCCAGTAGAGCTGCACAATAGATTACTGCACGCACACTATTCATATCACAATAAATTAAAGGAATAGTTATAGTCCTATGGTCCTTTTTCTGACATGACACAGTACATGTTTATAACCATGCTTCTGTCAAAGTATTGTGAACATACTAAATTTTCTTTTTGTACCTCATACGGGGATTACCATTTAATTTATGTCAAAATAGTATCCAAATATTACCAATCACCTCGGTATCACAATATTGAAATCTCCCCATTGTGGGACAAATAAACGTTCTCTCATCTTATATTAGAGTAAACTAATATTATTACTTATATGGTGCAGCCATAGCACAAAGTCTATGCATCACTCTGGTAGGGAAAGCATGGACCGAACACTGCATTATAACAAACTGAAATCGTCATAAGCATCTCAGGAGCTGTCAGAGGGGACGTGCTCAAAGCCCTCACTCTCCCTCACTAGCGCCCTCTCCAGGATCACGCGACCCTCCTTGTAGCGCTGGCTCTCCTCTGTGGCAAACTCGTACATCCAGCCCAGTTTGCTGTTGCAGTTTTTGCAGCTGACGTCGCGCACCATGTGTCTCCCTGTGAGCATGACCCTGTCCTGTACCTCGCTGTGCTGGAGATTCACCACCTGGAGGCAGAGCAAGAGGCAAACTAAATAGTAGTGGGGTTTAAGGATAGAATTGTCATAACATTATAATGCATATAATATCTTTATCGTTTTTTTCCATTACAAATTTTTAAAAAAGAGAACAGAACAAGAAACTGTGAGGTACAACAGACATGTCTATGTGTAAAACATAAAAACAGACATTCAGATATTAGACAAAAATTGTGCCACTGGTCTACCACCATCCCATCCACATTCACAAAACATCTTCTCACACGTCGAAAAAGATTCAGTTGTAGTCATCTGGACTCTGTTTTAGAAATTTGGGCAAAAAACCTTGGAACTAGTTCGGGAACTCGAATCTTCTCACACGCTACATTGTCCATCATTCTCTCCTTTTCATCGTGGGAGTCTGCTTACTTCTATATTTTCGAAATTAACCGAGAGCATGTCACCAGTCTAGTGTTTATTACCCTCAACACAAGACCCTGAACACAAGTTTTCTCAGATAAGGCACTTTTCTTTGTCCTCAAGCAGACACAGCCTGGGTGATTTTGATAGGTTACATGGTAACCAGCCCTGAATGAAGTCCAAATAAAATGTAAAAATCAGTAGGTTATTTAGTATTTGACCAAATTACCGTTACAATAGAAATCATGGAAAAGTTTGTTCAACTAAACAACTGTAAAGATACATTTGCAAAAAAAAAGTTTAAAAATAAACAAAATTGCGATGTTGGGTTACACAAACAAATGTTGGGTTACACTATAGTGTCAAAATACTTTTAAATGAACGCTAAGTTTAGAATTTATTCTTAAAATCTCAATTGGTTTAACATTAGGCTAACTGAAAATTCTAAAATATGTGGTGAATAAAATTGAAAACAAAAAACAAACAAAAACCATTATTAACTAAATGTTAAGGTCATGCGATTTTATGTTTATATCAGAAAACATGCTGCATTGTGGAAGAAGTGGCGGCTTTTACCTTGTTGAACAAGAAGGCTCTACCTGTGGCCCCAGTGAAGCGTGTGGAGATGAGTTCAGCTCGATTTGTCAAAATAGTATCACAGTTTGCACAGGAGAAGAGCCGAGTCCCACCAATGTGATCCAAGAAGATACGGCCCATTTTCCTGGTAAGAATAAGAATAAGAATAAGAATAAGAATAAGAATAAGAATAAGAATAAGAAGAAGAAGAAGAAGAAGAAGAAGAAGAAGAAGAAGAAGAAGAAGAAGAAGAAGAAACATTAACTCTATAACGTCTCATGCTGATTTGTGTGTGTGTGTGTGTGTTGTGTGTGTGTGTGTGTTGTGTGTGAGTGTGTTGTTTAGAAGACTGAACCTTCAGACAAATGCTTAACATCCAAAATGTGGTAAATGGGGGTAGGGTGGTCACTTTACAAAAGACTATGGCTAGTGGACAAACATTTACATTTAAAGTATTGTTTCATCTTAAAACTTTTTCATGTCAAATAACAAATCTTAGCCTCAGTATCGAGTCATATAACGTTACAATGTTTGCTGTGCTTTGTAACTGTAACTAGCACTCACAAGCCATTAACAACCTTTAGCAAAGCCAAAAGCCTCACCTTGACGCGGGTTTGTTGGTTTTTGGAAACAATAAACAACAAGCAAATACTTTTGCTAAAAGGATTTTGTTGTTTCGCTGATATAACAGTTAGCTGTCTCTTTGTCAAAAGAGTAACGCATCTCTCCGATTTTGTTGATAAACTCAACGCCAAGGAGTAGAAACCAAGCAAGCGTAGTTTAGAGCAAGGTTTCCTGTAACGTTGTTTCAAAATAAGTGTTGTTATCAAACCATGTATCCTAATGCTCTCTGTCAGCATTCTTTTCACTGGATAAATCAATACACAGAACCTTGAATGAAGTGTAAAAGTAGAGTTTAGGTGCAAGTGTGAAGCTAAAGTATTTCAGTTTGGATATACTAAAACGCCGGCGCAAGTAATTTGAAAGGTTAATCTGAACTGTACTTTCGGTCGTGCTATGATTGTTTATGTAGTGTTACAACAAAGCCACTGGAGGGCGAAAACTGCTTCTTAGCGTGATTTGTGCTAGTTAAATGGCCACGTTTTTTTTAATAATAACAAGGGGTCGCGGGTGACTGGAGCCTATCCCAGTGCCTTTGGGCCTTAGGCGGGGTACACCCTGGACAGTGGCCAACTCGTCGCAGGGTTTAATAATAACATACCATTTATATTATTTCATTATTCGAATGCTCATTTTAGTGTCATATAAAACTGATAGTAACCGAAGTAGCCTACATGTGAAGAAGATGAAGCTTTCTTTAACAATTCAAGACGCAAAAAAAGACAGTTCCGTAGATGCAAAGGTGACGGTCCAATACTCTTAATCCCGGTTCAGAGATTAGATGAATAGGAGTTCATCTAGAGTGAATGTCCTTGTGGGTGAGATAACACACCAGACCGCAGGAGTATAACCTTATATCACTGTTACAGTAATCAACAAGGTGAATCTCAGGACAATCTTATCTGGAGAACATGACAAATGATAAATATGTCCACAAACGCATTGGTTTTCAAGTTTATGAAATACATACTGAACATGTCAGATGTGCAGCTTGATGGTTTGCAGGAAGACAATTAACAATACTCAAATTAATCTGATCATAACTTGTAAATGTTCTTTCTGAACAGGATGCTTATAACACAAGTTGATATAGAGGAGACAACGTTGCCAAACAGGATCATGCATGAATTTAAAAAAGAAAAAAGTGAACTATAAAATTATTAAAAGATCAAGTTAATAGCGTTGCTTGTTTCTTTTAATTATAAAAGTATAAGTAGTAAAGAAGAAATCATGCAAATTCGACTTTTATGACCATGTTATAATGGGTTTTTCCTCATCATTTACTCAAAGTTGTATTGTACATGATTGATACACTGATCATGTATTGTCCTGCATTGAGGCATCAGTGCTCAGAAAATTTTAACATTCATTTACTCCTAATCCACTGCTCTGTACTTGCAATTCTTTAAAAAAGAGATTAAATATGAAACTATAAAGAAGCAACGCATTTTAGAACAGGAAGCAAAGTTTGTATTATTAATTGTAATTTAATTATGAAGAACCATATGTAAAATAATCAACATATACATTATCACAAAAAAGGTGCCTTCCCTCACCGACATAGTTAACAGTGATAGTGCACAACAAGAGCATTTAATAGACTCAAATGCCCCACATATGAATATCTTCTGCATCGTGTTATCTCTGCCAGATAAACAAGCAGATATGCTAAACTAATATTTTCTGCAATTATTGCGGGAACACCACTATAATGTGTTGTATTAAAGGTGCATATTTTAATTATTGTTTGGATACTGAAATACATTTAGTACTTTTATAAATATAAAGGTTTATGAGTTTATATTGTTAAACGTCACCCTTTGCCACACATCTGAATCCTTTCCTTCAGAGTTATTGACAGGTCAGCACACAACAACAACAACAACAACAACAACAACATCAAATCATATTTAGAAATGCTGTATTACTACATTTACCGGTACATCTTAATGCTATTTCTGTTGTTATAACCATGTCTATTTGTCTATAGAAGTGGACAATGTATCAAACTTTGGAAAACATGGTTTATAGTAAAAAAAAAAGTGAGTATGAGTAAAAAGTGATTCTTCCCTTTGTGCCATTTCACAACCTCAGCTACTATATTTAAAGACATGTTTTAACACATTTCTGTTGGATTGACATAATATTGTCTGACTATTGTTATCGAGATATTAATATTTCTCTCATCCTTTAATGCCACAGGGGCAACAGCCCCGTGAGTGACAGCGCCCTTTCTCAGATCTGGAGCTTTTGTCATTTGTCAATGGTACATACAATACATATCTTATTATTAATTGTGCATAAACCAGAGCAAAAAAATAAAACCCTCACAGGCACGGGGAGAACGTGCAAACTCCACACTGACTCTTTTATAATTGATCCGAGGACTTTGTTACTGTTAGCGCTAACTTCTTTTCTACCAACTGCCACGAAGGTTATCGATTACATAACACAAGTCTACTCATATCAATCCTAATTTATTGATTATAGACTTTCACTATAAGTGCAATAGATTTACCATTACACCTTTGAACAATGGGCCAGCCCCTCCCCCTGGGCACGTTTATGACATGTTCAGCACACACAGTATATCTGATCATCTCTTAGAAACATCGTTAAGGGCGAGAGAAGACGATGTCTGGGATGAGGATTGGTTTTAACCTGGGCTTGGTCTCACTCCTGGGGCTCACATGGACTGCAGGTTTACACACTTTTCAGTTTCTCTCTCATTTGTTGATTTATGCTTGTTATGAGAACAATTTTTTTTTTTTTACCATGATGTTACTAGTTGAGTGTAAGTGAAAAAACAAGAACTCTCAGAAGATATCTCAGTTACAGAAATAGCAATATCACATATCACAAACGTCTTTATATACTTTCTTAAAATAACAAACGTTGGAGCTGCAGCCATAGAAGCAGAGAGAACTATATCCATCTAGATACTTTGACTTGTTTCAGCGCAGACAACGTCATAGATATAAAGTCGCTTCAGTAACGCAACTCTCCACAAATACTCCAATACTTTTTTTGTGAAATACTGTGAAGATACTCCGCGACCACTACTATTCAAAAGGCCTCAAGCTGTCACACGCGCTGAATAAACAAATAACATTTACCTCTCATTCAATTTAATCTATTTATGCAATGCACACAGCAATATTTACATGTTGTTACTAAGCATTCGTTTATTGTTAAAAGTCCAAATACATTCATCCAAATCGGACATTTTCTTTAACGCTTTTCCTGATATTGTACTATTTAATAATTGGCTTTACCCTTTTTCAGTGATTGCCTTTCCTTGTGACCAGATGTTTACTTCTCCATCTCCCCCTGCAACAGGTGATTTTTGTCATGCATCCAATTTATTTATTTTACAGTTGAAATGACATATGCATAAAAATATACAGCATTTATTATATCACTGAATATATAACATAAAGTGTTGTCATGGCAGTGGACAGTGTGCGGCCCTCAGATGTGGCTGTGCTCGCCTCCATTGGTCTGGACTCACACAGGTCTGTTAGAAAACTGTATTATTTACACGAGCAAGAAACATGAGAGGACTGATTATTACCATGTTTTGTTCAGTCCAGAGCTGTCCAGCGTCTTATCAAAGCTGCAAGGTAAATCATACACCATTATGACGTTTATCTTTAAGCATGATTATTCACTGCTATTATATTACCAACAATAAATGACAGTTTATGGACTGTAACAGACTTTAAAGAAAAACTGAAGTATATAATTTGTTAAAGGTTTCTATGTCATTACATTGCATCATCTTTATTATCTTACTAAAAGATCATTGTCTTTGAACTGGGTTTAAGTGAGGGTTAATCTTATACTACACTGCCAAAATGAAAATGTCTTTATATAAATTAAATAATAAGTAATTCAATGCAGATGTTTTTATACAGGTTAAGTCACATCTAATATACAGTGCAGCTATCACTTTTCCCACATGTTTAAATGTTACAGCCTTATTCTAAAATAAATTCATTAAATTCATTATTTGCCTCAAAATTCTACAAACAATACAGCATAATGACAACGTGAAAGAAGGTTGTTTGAATTCCTTGCAAATTTGTTATTTCCGAGACAGGATTGTATCAAGGCACAGATCTGGGGAAGGGTACGGAATAATGTCTGCAGCGTTGAAGGTTCCTCTGAGCACTTCAGCTGTAAATGGAAAAAGTTTGGAACCACCAAAACTCTTCCTAGAGCTGGGCACAGCTAAACTGAGCAATCGGTGGAGAAAGGCCTTAGTCAGGGATGTGACCAAGAACTTGATGGTCACTCTGACAGATCTCCAGCATGTCTCTGTGGAGAGAGGAGAACCTTCCAGAAGAACAACCATCTCTGCAGCACTCCACCAATCAGGCCTGTGTGGTAGGGTGGCCAGATGGAAGCCCCTCCTTAGTAAAAGGCACATGAAGGACTCTCAGACCATGAGAAACAAACCTCTGCTCTTGTAGCATTACACTCGAAAAGACTTGAGGCTGTGATTTGTGCCAAAGATGCTTCAACAAAGTTTTGAGCAAAGACTGTGAGTACTTATGTACAAGTACTTTTTTAGTTTTAAAATGTTTGATACATTTGCAAATAATTCAAAATACCTTCTTTCAAGTTGTCATTATGGGGGATTGTTTGTAAAATTCTGAGAAAAGTAATTAATTTAATCCATTTTGGAATAAGGCTGTAACATAATTAGTGGAAAAAGTAAATACTTTCCGGATGCCCTTTATATGCCATTATTGTCCCATTTATCCAGTTACAACTTGAATACATTGTTAAAAATACTGTTACACATTGGTTATATTTCCATTCAATTAAATATTTTTTAAGCACTGAACTTTACTTACAGTCACCTTATTTAACCAGCCATTCTTTCAAGCCACTTTATAACATTAACCCAATTTAAAGGTGCACTATCCAACTTTTCCTCTGTAGGGTCCGCCCACCTTCTTGTTTCCATAGAGATATTATTGCTTGGCCTGGAATGTTTCATGTATAGCATTAAACTTACATCTCATAGAGACAAGCAAGTGAAGTCAAGTTACAGGCCAGATCTGTGAAGAGGTATTTTAGAGCAAGAACAAAACACCTAAATAAATAAATGCTGGACAGATCATTTTAATGTCAAACCATGGAACATTCCAGGCGAAGCATGGGCAAGCATCATAAACGTGACATTATTTTGTTTGTGGGCTTTAGTGGTAAATATTTATCATTGTTTTACTTCAGTTAAATTACAGTTTGTGAGGAATAATATAAAAGTAAAAAAAATTACAGGAAGTAGCGCTGCGTTGTAAAACCGAATCCCTCTTTCCTGTCATCCATCAACAACGTTACATTCAAAACACAGGGACCATTTAAATACAATTTTTGGACAGTTTAAACAAACATTGAACAAAATAAAGGTGTTTTCAGGTATTCTTATTTGTCAAATCATAGCTATTGTGTCATTTTGGTCCTTGTTTACAGTATGGTTTCTAGGTAACAGTTGTGGGATTGCCTCTCCCTTTGTAGAATCTTAAATATAATCATGTTCACTGTGTCTCAGAGCAACGTGTAGTCTAACGTGTCATATTTGCACCACTGTATACAATGTAAAATTACCCATTGTCTCTTTTTCTCTCAGAGCTGATGAGTTTGTTCAGCCCGTCTCTGCTCGGCCCCTTCTCCGACCCTCCGCACTTAGCCCACAGGTAAAGTACAAATAAAACTGTAATTTATTGCAAGAGCGGTAGAGTTATCTTGTGTTTGCAGTTCACTGATGATGGAACAGGCAAAGGAAGTTTCCCTCCAGCTCCAGGACAAACAGGTAAATGACTTACTCACTTAACTACTTTAGACGTAACTGTATTTGGCTTTTCATAAACCGCGTGTGTTCGCAGGATTTCTGGAAACTGGTGCTGGTCTTTGTTCAAATAGATCATCTCTGTGCGTGTGAGCAGCAGCAGGTAACGAAAACCTCATGGTGTAAAGTTCACTGTGTGTCGAAAACCTGACAAGAGAAAGTTAGGAAAAAGAGGAAAATAGAAACTGCCATCCAAAGCTTTTGTCATTTTGTTAAGACTTCTCGTGGTAGAAAACAAGCTCCACGAACTTACAACTTTGAATCTGTTTTTAAAATGTCATTAATTTCACATCAACTGAACTTATCCCTGCATATTTCCTCTTTTTCATGTGATTGCGTCTGTTTAGGCCTTGTCTTCAACCACAGTCGATGAAACTGTTCAAATGGTGGATGAAGTTTTAAATTTACTCCAATCCCAGGTATTGGTTTACCTTCCATGATCAGTTCTAAACTCACTCATTGGATATTTGTATACACATTAGAAATAAGTTAAAAGCTGATGTTGTGGTGTCCAGCTAAAGAAGACCATTGTCAGTGTTGCATTGTGGGATGGAGAACAAGCCAGTCACCAAAACAGGTCAGACAAACCTCGCCACAACCATAAAAATGTTCAAAGAGAATTCTAATCTGAAGAGTAACTTTGTCGACAGGAACTGTTTTTGTTTGGAGACCGACCGAGAGGGAGAGGCCAAGCTTGTGAGAGCGACGCACACTTTTGCATTGCAGGTTTGATGTCCTGTTCTCGAGTTTGGATTTTGCTGATGCTTCTTGAGCTGTAACTGTGTGTGTTGTGTGTTTTGTGTGTAGAGGTCTCTGGGTGAACTGCTGGAGAGGAAGAGTTGGTTTCACACAGCGGATTTCACTGTGGTTCTCCAGGATTCACCGCTGGTCAGAGAGACTCTTTCTGCCACTGTGAGTCAAAGCATAAAGCACTTATTTGACTAGACTAGTGTCAATTATGTAGTAAGTCAATGATATTAAAACGGGGACATATTAGGTCAAATAAACTTTTATATGTGTTATACCTCATCAATAATTGACTCAAAGCCGTATTTTGATTGAGTAATCCTGTATTGTCCTGCGTTTGAGCCTTGAGTGATCAGAAAATCTCAGTCTCCACTTACCCCCTATCTCCGCCCACTGTTCTGTACTTACTTTTGATTATTGATTAAATTCAGATTCTGCATCATACATGAAGAGTTAAACAAAAAAGTCACGTAGCAAATATTCAAGAATAAAAAACAAATAAATACGATTCTGCTGCTTTAAACAGGAAGTCATTGGGCCTTTTTCTAGTATCAAGCTATATTTGATCAATATTGCAGTTTTTACAATGAACAAAATGTAAAATAATATAGTTTAATTCTAAAAATATATTCTTAATCCTTAACCCAGTTTTGCAGATAGTCAAAGTTTTCAGTATGATGTATTTATTAATATAGGGCACTTTTTCTTCCATATAAACAATGATTACAACGCTCAAAGCATAATCTGCATCTCTACTTGTTCAAAATGCACTGGATCTATCATTTATCTTTGTCAACGCTGTTTGTTTTTGTTTTATCAGAGCGGTGCGTCTCTTTCTGACTCATTCCCCACAGACAAGCTGCTGGTTCAAACGTGGACAAAACTGGTGAGTGAGTTTTGGACACCGTGTACGCTTCCTGTGAACATACACGCCATTGTTTCCTATGATGACACGTGGACACAATGTATGGCTTGTTTTGCAGCTGCAGCCTACACTTGACAAGGCGAAACAAGTGGACGTCGCTCTGCCCTGTCCCTCTGAGGTAAGAAACTGGACGCAGCCCTTCACGAGAGTCATCCTGTACAGTGCTGTCGAATGGCTTTGAGTTACTACTGCTACTATTACTCACTGATGTGTGTACTACCTGTGTGTTTGTCATCTCGTACTTTCTCTGTCCTCAAGCTCCGGCCCTTTTTGAGGACGCCTGCAAACTCCTATTTAAAGGAAAACGATGATTTGTCTCCGCTACTTGAGCCAGTGAGTAGTTGAAATGCCAGCTCTAAACGCCTTAGTGTTGGTTACAATAATGGGGTTAATACAAGTTTTTGATCAGATTACAGGGACAGAGATGCCATGTGTGGACTTCAGCCCCTCGTCTTCAGTGCCAAACTCAGGTAAGATACTTTGGGAGGATGGACTCCTCTGTTTACAGAAGTATATAAGTAATATGGATGTTTTGGTTGTGAATGATTTCTTTAGTGCATCAACTGAGACCTGGAGATGTCAAAGTGGTGGCTGCCATGGGAGACTCTCTGACTGTGAGTATTTCTTTAGGATTCTAGCTAAACTAAAAGCCTTAACCTTGATCATCGTTTGTTCTTCCCTCTCTAATATCACACCATTATCAATGCAAATACAACTTCTAATACCACCATATTATATATAATATTAAGAGAGGGGCATTAACTGGGGCTGAATGATCAAATCTGATACCAAATGAAAGCTACAGTTATCAAATGTAAAAATGTATTTACTTCTAGAAACAATATTATACGATATAATATTCAATATTGCTTCCAAATATTTGATATTTAAATCAAAGGCAGGAAATGGTGTGGGGTCAAATCCAAACAACCTTCTGGACGTCCGGACCCAATACAGAGGCCTGTCCTGGAGGTTGGTGCCCGTTTAATGAGAATTCTCGTGACATTTGGAATACAAACTTTATCAGGTTTTTGTTTTTGCTTTTCAGCATCGGAGGAGATGAAAACCTAACCAGTGTCACCACTTTGCCCAGTAAGATATGATATGATACATTCATTATAAATATACATGAGTCATGAAATAGTACATCAAGTTAACATAGACCACGGCAGGAAGATGCAAATGCAGAGAGAGTAGGACGGGTTCGAAATGGTGTTGAAGTGGTGAAGAGGAGAAGCTGGTGAGACCGTGGGGGTTGATGTGTGTGCTGTGCCTTAACCACTCAACCACCGGGCAGCACACATTTGTTTCCTTTCATTAATGTTCACTTTGTTGTTTTGGCAGACATCTTGAAGCACTTTAACCCTGGTCTGAAGGGCTTCTCGCTGGGCATTGGCAGACAGGACAGTCCTCAGGCCTCTCTGAACCAGGCTGTTGCTGGGGCCACAAGCAGGTGAGTCTCACTCATGTTCTGTATCATATGTCTCCTGTAGTGTATTATCTTTATCTATTTACAGTGGTCCTGATTTAGTTTAACCATACTTTTCATATCAATATATATGAAACCATTCTCTTGTCTAGGAGTTTGCTGACACAGGTTCAATCTCTAGTGAAACGGATGAAGAATGACTCGGTAAAGCCCCAAACTTACTGTATAATACTTTGTCATGGTCCTAATCTTTCTTTAATTGATTCTTAGAGAATCAATTTTACAGAGGATTGGAAGGTGATCACGGTTTTTATTGGGGGAAATGACCTGTGTGACTTCTGCAAAAACTCTGTAAGTACTTTAAATAAATCATAACTGTTATTTTGTTACTTAATTTCCTGTTGTTGCTTACAGCTGTTGTATTCAGTGGAAACTTACATCAGAAATGTGCGAGAAACCCTGGATTACCTTCACAAAGAGGTAAAACTGCCTTTGTGCTTCATGGCTATATTGAGGTCGTCGTTACTGATCACAGAGTTTGTGTTTCAGGTTCCCCGCAGTCTGGTGAATCTAGTGGAGCCTCTTCACATTGTGCCACTCAGAGAAATGCATTTAGACACTTCACTGAAGTGTCCCACGTGGCTCGTAAAGTGGGTATTATTTCAAGTGTGTAATATTCTCATATACAGATCTAATATTGTAAATAACAGATTCACATTTCCAAGTTTAAATTCAAGGTAATATTGTTGTTTTGAGCTGTTATGTAGGAGCAAAAATGGCACAGTAGAATATAGTACTATATGCAGTATTGTAGTATACAATGCTGTGCTTTTGGCTTTAACAAATATTTGACCAAGTGGAGTTCATGGTGAAAATGTGAATGTGCGTTTAGTGTTTGATGGTATTCATGTCCCACAGTATCCTTTGCCCTTGTGTCATTCTGCCCAAAAACTATTCTGCCGCTGTGAGCCAACTGGAGACTCTGAATAGAAACTATCAGGTAGAAACGTCGCATACGTGCATAAGTATATTGCACAGTTGTTGTTGTTGTTGTTGTTGTTGTTTGCGCCTCATTCTTGTGTGTTTAGACTGCTCTGCACGAGCTGGTGGAGTCCGGCCGCTACGACACGCGCTCAGACTTCACGGTGGTGGTCCAGCCGTTCTTCAGGGAGATCGTCGTCCCCAGACTGCCAGTGAGTCTCAGATGCAGCACACGCTTTCATTCCTTCACTGCCACATTTAAAATCAATGGGAAACTGCCATCTAATTCCAGACCAAGTACACTTCTTCTCTCTTTTGGTCTTCCTCTGTGCCTCGGTAAACCTCCTGTTTCTCTGTTGCCCTTTTAGTTAAAACATGTAAAACAAGTTGCTCAAGAACATACACCTTTACTTGACTCATTTTGGTCATGTCAGAGCTTAATTTGTCTTTACTATTCTGCATCTTTCAGTATCATGTTTCTAATAACGGCTTAAATACATCACTTCCCACTGTGGCCAGCAGAGGGTGACAGACACCTATCCATACCGCCAGTCTTTCTGTAGTGAGGCACAAATGTCCTTTAACTCAGATTATGATGTTTTCACAGGACGGCCGGCCGGACCGTTCATTTTTCAGTCCTGACTGTTTCCATTTAAGCCAAAAAGCACAAACGCTAATGGCCCGGGCTCTGTGGAACAACATGGTGTGACTACTACTTCATTTAATGCACTTGCTGTGTCGTAAACTGGCAACTTTCAATACTTTGCTTCTTTCCAGCTGGAGCCACTGGGCAATAAAACCACCAAACATGATTTTATGGCAGATACTGAACTTAAATGTCCGACAAAGGTAAGAGAAAAAGACTAAAATCATTAGAACATATTTAAGGATTGCTGATAAATGATGATGCATTTCTCTTTAGACATCCCCATACATCAGGACATACAACAACAGTGACTACATGTACTCAGGCCCCCCTCCAACCCCTGGGCCTATTACCGTGAGTACTGTAATGTGTTTTTTTATTTGAATTTGTCTGCAAACAGGGCCTGAATCCTCCAGTATGTTTGCATGCGTGGTCTTGAGATGTTTGTATTCACCATTGTTCAGAAAGTTCAAATATTCCGGGAGACCTTGAGGGTCCGAGACATGTCTGAAGCCGCCCCCATCATCTGGAACTCGGACTGACAACAGAACTTCTGCTAATTTGCATTTCCATAATCTGATCTCATATCTCATATGTTTCTATTGTAATATAAAGTGTCTCTGAGTGTCGGACTGTACAAGTTCCATGCATTCTTTTTACATTATTATTAAAGGTGCACTTTGTAACTTTTCTGGTGGTGGAGGATATGTATTATTGGTTTGCCTGGGGTTTGAATGGCATTAAACTTATCAGGCTTGTAAATATACCTTTCCCGTCAGAACTGGGGCAGTGACTTCTCCTGCGTGGACCTTGCTCCCTCCGACCCTGCGCCCACATCAGGTGAGACAGACTTTATGACGTTTACTGTGCAGTGGCTGAACACACAATCTAATGGTATGTGTGTTTTATGCAACGCACAGTGCACAGACTCAGACCGGCAGACATCAAGGTGGTGGCGGCGCTCGGAGATTCTGTCACAGTAAGATGATTTGTTGTGAGGCAGAGGTGGGAGAAGTAAAAGTGCTCCTTCAAAATATCTAGATTCTAATGCAACTATGTGCTCAATATAGCCAGGGTTGGTGCTGAAGTACTGGAATAAACCTATTCCAAATACAACTATTCATATTTTATTCATGTTATTTTGCTTTATTTTATTAATCATTATCAATGATAAGAAAATCAATGAATCTTTACTACTTCTGTACTATTTCTACTACAGCAACTCAAATATAAAGCACATTATTAGATTGTAAATAAATTAAAGCCAAAGCATTGCATTTTGCGTTCAATATCTAAATATACATTACATGTGAGGTGAACCAGTTTTTTAGTGTTGTGCAAACCATGTGTATACTTACTATAGTGTGCTTATTGTGACCTTTTAGCAAGACACTTCACCCACCTTTTGTTGTCTTTTCACAGGCTGGCGTCGCCGCTAAAGCCAAGAACTTGTTAGACCTGAGTAAACAGTACAGAGGAGTGTCCTGGAGGTAACGTCAAACAGAGAATCATGTCTTCATTTCGTTGTGGTGGTTTTGAAAATAGCTGCACTGTTTTTGCAGCATTGGAGGCGATGCAAGTTTAGAGACCGTGACCACAATACCAAGTACGTTTTTGTACCCATAACTACATTTGTATATGGCTTTGTCTGTACATTTCTGCTATTCTAATTGAGTCATGTAGAATAGTCAGGCTTTCGTCATTGTTATTGTCGCGTATGATCTCAACATTTTAACTCTCTCTTTCTAGACATTTTAAAGAAGTTCAACTCCGAACTAACGGGTTTCTCAGTCGGTCAGCTGGCAATGTTGAAGGGCTTCAATATGGCCGGACCCGGGGCTAAGTCTGTGTATGTAAAGTCAGCACAGCACAATTCACATCACGGTTTATACAAGTAACAACTCACTATATGCTTATAGAGACATTCAAATACAAGTAGAAGCTCTGGTCAAGGCCCTCAAGAACAACAAGGTACATTTCGACCCCCACATGTTGATTTAAGTCATATCGCCCTGTTTATAGTAATAAACTACTAATGTGTTGTATGTGATGAACTACAGGAGGTTAATTTTGAACAAGACTGGAAGCTGGTGACGATATTTGCGGGGAAAATAGACCTATGTAACTACTGCCTCGATCAAGCAAGTCCCAAAAATAAACAATAAATCCCCAAATGATGGCACTTTTCACTCTTAATGTTTACTGTTGTCTCTGCAGTACAACCTCACAGCCAAAAGATTCAGCCACAACCTGGAGAAAAGCTTGGACCTGCTTTATCAAAGTGTGAGTTACATTCATCGTGACGAGTAATGTTAATGTTAAAGGTGCACTGTGTAACTTTAAGGGTCCGCTACCTGCGTGTCTCCATGGAGATGTTATTGCTTGGCCTGGAATCTTCCACAGTATGGCATTACGTGGATGCAACCAGATGTTAGAAGAAATACTTTGAAAAACACTATGAGCAGAGTCCACAGATCTGACTCGGCTTGGTGGTACGTTTAGGAGCATTCCGTGGTGAAAAGCAGGTGTCGGACGCCTCCAGAAAAGTTACACAGTGCGCCTTTAACGTCTTCAAACTGGGAGTGTGCTGATGGTGGGATGTACGTTTCTCTAGGTGCCTCGTGCGTTGGTTAATGTTGTCCAGGTTTTGCAAATAGATCCTTTGAAAACCGTTCAGAGAAACACACTTGGCTGTTCCCTGCTGCAAAGGTCTGTTACTTTTCTATCGTCATTTTAATTACTCGCAGGAAACCATGCTTAGTTAAGTTCGTTTCCCTCTCCAGGACGCAGTGCCCTTGTATCGTGAACCCATCCACAAACTCCCCCGAAATAGAAGAGATAAAACGGATCAATCGTGAATATCAGGTAAAAAGGTTTCACATTTTGCTGCAGTGTAAAAAGTTGAAATCCCAGAAACTAAAAGAAAGAATTCAACTTGTACAACCTGTGTCTACATGGATTATTAGAGCATGTGTTTGTTAGTCGTACTGCTTGTAACTGCGGCCCTGTTACTGTAAGTGGTGGTTAGTCGAATAGAATAGAATAGGATAGAAAAAGCTCCCCATCCTTTGACTAATTCAGTTCTGGTTCTTTTCAGGCCGAACTCGAGTTTCTTCTATCTAGTGATCAATTTGACGGGAAAGAAGACTTCGCTGTGGTCCTCCAGCCATTTTTACACAATTACTTTCTCCCATACATTGGCGTAAGGAGCATGCACAACCAAACACTAACTTTTTATGTCACTTGTACCTGCATCTTGTTGATCCACTTTGCAGGAGGGAGAAGTGGACACCAGTTTCTATTCCCTGGACTGTTTCCACCTCAGTGAGCGGGCGCAGGCGGAGATGGCCATAGCCCTGTGGAATAATATGGTAAGATCCAAATAACTGCCAGACCGTTAATATGAAGTGCACGCGAAGGTGTCTTGAGTTGTTTGTTCATTCGTCTTAAACAGCTGGAGCCTGTCGGAAGGAAGACTGCGTTTAACAACTTCACCCATGACCGCTCCAAGATTCACTGTCCCACACAGGTACGGGCAAGTTTAATCTGGATGATAGTTTTGTCAGAGAAAATGCATGCTGTAAGGTGCTACTGACAGTAACAACGTACAGAAGTAAGTACTGTACACAAGTAACACTTTTAGGCATTGATTCTTTACTCCAGTACATTTGTCAGTGGATATTTTTTACTTTTACCGAGAGCGGGTTTCTGTACTTTCTACTGCGCTACATTTTTTAACTGGACTGCAAAGTAAAAAGTACTTACCATATGGTCCATATTCATATTTTTTTAGCACGTTCATGTTTATATCCCACATAAAGGTTTGAGTTCAGGCTTTGAGCAAACTAAAATATAAAGTAAATGAGATTCAGTCGCTGCTGTTGACCAAACATCTGCACAATTTTTTTGAATCAAAATCACTACATTTCACTCTTAATAGTTCTCCAAACCAGTGGGAAATACTTTTTACATTTTTAAAGGGGTACTTCTTTACTTATGTGTGAGTATTGAAAGTAAATGTAGTTATTGTTTGCTCCTGTATCTGTACTTTTACCTGAGTACTTCTTCCACCTCTAAAGGATATTATTAAGGATTAAAAACTTGTGTGCGCTCACTTAAAAGCGCTGTACTCGATTTTTACTGTTCTACAAATATGAACTAGTTTGCATATTTTTAAATAGTGGTTCAAATGTATCTCTCCCTTTCCTAACGCATTCATAGCATCCTAATTATTCCCTGCGATGAGTTTTTAAGAGCACTCCCTGGTTCATGGAGAATAAAACGCTTTATAATAAGATGCAGACAGCAAACAGTGGACTCTTTTTTGCCCTGTCAGCTGCTTTTCTACTACTATACTACTATATTATGTGAAAAAGGCCCATTTATATATTCAAACTCTCCACATGAATAAATAGATTAATATTGTCTGCATTTGACTCCTCTCACAGACCAGCCCCTTCATCTTCACCAAAATGAACAGTTTGCCATCGCTTCCTGCCACAGAACAGCCCACCACACAGGTCACAGTCTCCTCTGGGACCACCTCCACCACAGCCCCTGCCCCTCCAGTGACGGGGCCCCAGCCGCAGTGCCCTTCCGTCCTGCCCGTGTGGGTTCCAGTGCTGGCCGCCGTGGGGAGTCTGTTGGTCGGGTTTGTGGCGGCCTGGGCAATTTGTTCATGTATAAAGAAAAACAAAAGTGTGAATATTAACGCTACTAGCTTTTAGGTTGTTGCTATTTGAATTTATATAAAATATGTTGTAATGCTGTTAGGTTTTATATGTTTGTGATGATCTATCTGTATTTATTGACAAAAAAAATATTAATGAAAATACCCTTCAAAATAAGACTGGATTATTGAAACACACACACTGAATTGTGATTTTTAACAAAGTTTATGATTGAACAAAACATCTTCAAAAGGCCCTCACAAAAAATACATATATTTTTTACATACATATATTTTACAAAGGTAATTTTAAAAAGGAAATTACAACTATTTTATGTTAGTCAGTCATAAATAATTAGCTGTGCCTCGAAACCTGAAGTGGGTGAAACTTTGTAGACAGAAAGTAGAAACACACATTTCATATAAAAAGACTGAAGATTTTGTTTTTTCGAAAACAGAGTCCAGATGACAGATATAATAATGGCACACAATAAACTAGTATGATTTTCTTCAAATGTATCAGTTGTGGTAGTTTACAGTTACATCCAGTCACATTGCCACCTCTAGGTAAAAAAAATATGTTAATGTTGTCACTGTAGGCATCTGACCAAGGCAAACAGACTTTTATGTTACGTTCAAAATAGGTCGCCAGTATTAGCAAAAATAATTATCTTTGAACTTACACCGCTGTAGTATCATTTAATTTGTGTTATAATGTATATAAACTTAAATCAGTTTATATAAAAGTTTAATTTAATTTATGCCAGTTTACTGAATGTCAAGGGGCATTCCTCAGTGATCACATGAGAGCCTGTAATACTGACGGAGGCACTCTGCTGGTGTAGTAGTCATGGTTTCGTAGAGTGGCCAGGACTCCGGCCGAGTTCATGTGCTTCACATCTGCATCGTAACGGTACGAGTTTCCATGGACATCTGTAAGTTTACCTGCAAAATACAAGTAGGTTTTAGGAGAAATAGCAAGAATGGGAGAAGACAGAGGTGAATGCTTAAGTACACGGGCAAAGAGAAAAGATTCACTCAGGTTCACACATGTACAACAAAAGAAGAAGCATTATGGCAAAATGAAGCTGAAGTCCGAGCTGAAAAAAAGAGGCCAAGATAAAGTGAACATGAAACTGTGCTTGTTAGTGATGCAGTGGTTAAGGGCTTCGACCATTTGCCAAATGTCTATACTCCTCGCTCTCCCCGTTTCACACTCAACAGTTGTGTCAAATAAAGCCTTTAAGAATCTTTAAATAAATAAATAACATGAAACTAGAGGCCAGATAGCCAAAATGAAAGGACAACAGCAACATGCCAATTCCTGTACAAACGTGGACTAGAATACCTCCAACAGCATGTAGTATTGCCTCCGGTCCACAGGTGTCCCACTTTTTGCAGCCAGGACTTGCAAACACGTACGCTGAAGCCTTGCCTTCAATGAGCTGGATGATCTACAGCACGGGAAAGAAATATCATACTTTATTATTCAGTTACAAAATGACCGTCGTAATCAGTTTCATAAACAACACCACCACATATCAGAAGATTTAAAACATATTTATTTATATTTTGTATGCATGAAAAATAAAGCTAAAAACTATAGTTGGTTGAGTGAAGGCGGCGTCTTTCCCATCCCTCACCTTGTTTCCGGCGCCGCCCACCCTGACGACCTCGTGCGGCTCCATGGCGTCCACACAGGCAATCACCACCTTGTTGCTGTGTGACCTTGTCGTCGTGACAACTCGCCTGTCTCCGGGCACTTCTTTCAACTCGAACCCAAACGCTCCCAGTCCCAGCACACCCCAGAGAGTCCGGCCCAGAACCGCGCCTGCTCCCAGCTAACGGGAAACAAACACGATCAATGACTAAAACCGCATTGTCCTCATTTTATGGCTTGTAATTAGTGTACTGTAATTAAACCATCAGAGAAACATACTCAGAATAAGGATTAAGAGTAAAAAATAAAGAAAACAAGAAACACGGAAGACTGAGGAACAGCACAAACGTCTTCCAAATGAACGCCGTTACACTGGAGTAAGATAGGTTATAGATTTTGTTCTGATACAAAGATATTAAACAATAACAAATGTTTAATGAGACATGTGCTAGAGATGAGTCACTGTGCTAGGATTGGCAAAAAGCTTGTCCAAGAAACGATTTGCCGTGCGCCTGATCCCAGATGCTCTTGCATTTGAACAGAAAGCCGGAGGGGCTGCTGTGGACTTAACTATACGTATTCAAGTGCACTGTTTATGATTTATAACCACACAAAATAACCTGATAGTTGTAGAAAGGCTGGTTGATGACACCTGCAATGGCTCGTCCTCTGTGAGCGATGCCGATAAGAACTGTCACATTATCCAACAGCCCTGGAATGACAAAGAAATGCAAAGTCACTGATCATTTTAGACACACCTTTGCCATACAAGTCACTGAGAGATAAACGCATGCAAGTATGAATATGAACCAAATTTTGAGATGAGATTGCTTAAATTTTGTTCAGGTTACTCTGTCGGTCACCCATACATAGAGCAGCCGTGTGAAGCTGAGCTGTGTCCGAGCGTTTGAGTGGGACCTGGGGCTGTGTGCGGGGACGCAGAAGCTTGGAGGCTGAGGTTAGAACAGAGAAGAAGACAGAGAGACAGAGGAAAACAAGGAGGACAAACAGCCAAATCTGCACTTTAAGTTTATATTATTTTCATTAGTCATATACATTTTAAATTCAATACTGTATCGTTTGTGGACTATCCAGATTTAAATGATCACATAAATAGACACAAACACCAAAATTTAAACTTGTTTACATTTCCGAGTACACATGATTGTAGCTTTACCTTCTGTGTATTCCTTTGTTCCATCAAGAGGGTCCACCCACACGACGAGCTGAGGACAACAGGCAAAGGTCATGTTAATCATTCAGTAAACAAGTTAAACTTGATCTTCTTCCTCTCACTCTCAAACTCTCTTTTCCACATACAGGTGAAAAGTGATCTTTTCGAAGAGAAATACGCATACAGGTCTAGTATATTTTTAAAATAGATGTAAAGCATGTGCTGTTACCTCCTCCTCTTTCACATCAGTAAATTCAGCTGGACATGTTTTCTGGAAGATCTCCTCTGCCTGACCATTCTCGATCAGGTCTTCCCTTACTTCCTCTAACGGGAGGTCCTGTTGAGCACAAGAGCAGCAGCTTTGTTAAGGTGAAGAGAGTACATTACAACGTGCACTGCATCAAAATTTAGATCCTGTAGATGGTCCAGACTAAATGTTGCACCTCTTCTCCGATGATGGTGATTTTGGGGAAGCGCTTGGACAGAGATGCACAGATGCTCTGCTGTGCCAGTCGGTCTGCCAGGGTCTGTAGATCATTAGCACCCGTCTAAATCAGAGAAAGAGGATGTTTAGTCTCAAACTCAGTCAAAACAAGTTAAGCACAAATGCAGTTCACACAGTATCATTATGTTTTTTATTTATATGTGACTATTCACACTCTCATTTACCCATTCAAGCAAGTCATAAGAGCCCATTTTAACATAGTACCATATCTCAAGTGAACATCTCTCACCTTCTCCACGATGCCAAGTTCTCCGCTGTGCAGTACCTTCCTCACAATAGCCCCTGCCTTTTCTGACACACTGTAGGCCGAGGCCACAAGCCGCATCACCACCGGAGGAGCCCCGGACATCTCTGAAGTCACAACACAACTCATTTCACACACACTTCACTTTTTGTTCTCAGCTAAACTCAAGTGTGCGTGTGACCTGGACAAATTCACTGTACAAAAAAAGTCAAATGTAATATTCTTTGAACCAACAATGGTAGTAAAGTTGACATCTCCTAGAACGTTTAGGAGGATTTATTGTATTTTTTTTCTTACATCAATTAAAAAAAAAAAAAATTACAATAAAAAACATTATTTTACAATGGAATTCTGAGTGTGAGACAAAAACAATGATGGGAACACTTAAGTTATGACTCTATGATCTCAAAAAGAGACAGGTGCAGTGCAGCTAATACAGTACTTCACACAGCCCAAATACACTAGCGTTAGACAGCATGACAAAAACACCGTGATCAAGCCACACGTAAATGAACAGTATTTGATGAAAAACGTGTTTGATTTGATTTTAAAAAGGTCTAAAAAGCGAACATATTTTCCAGAGATAACACCGATTTACCCATGAGTGAAATGAGATACAAAACCCATACTTACCGGTCAAATGTGTGGTTATTGATGATTGAGCTACAGCAGCTCCTTCTGCACTGGTTGAAAGCACTTCCGCGTGAGGGAAAGGTGACGCGAAGAGAGAAAGAGAGAATCAAGACAATACCACTCTCTTTGAATCGAGAATACAAAACGCAATTTGAGACACTAATCTATTATTTGAGAACACCTGTACGTGAGGTTGAAGCATCCTGCTTTTTGATATCACAAAAATAACGCGGAAATGTATGTATTCTTTTGCTGAACGTATGCATCTACCACGTCCGTGCGTGCGAAAACAAAACACGGAAACAAGTTTAGAACTCTCTTGCTTTATCAGCTCCACATCCGGGTAAGAAATAAAATAAAAACTAAATGCCCTGTTTAATGACCGAGAGGCGTTTGTTGTAGTTTTAGTTTGCACAGTTAATGCACTAAAATAGAAGAAACAAACATAAAATGGACAGCAGACTTATTTTATTTTCTGAAATAAAATATATGATAATAGTAGGCTTTTGTAATGTGTTTGCCTACTTGCTTGTTCCAAAGATAAGATATAATACATCGTTACTTTCACTCTGTATACTAAAAAAAACAAAAAAAACATTTGATACTATAATTACAACTTCTTCTTTTCTCCTATCCCTATAGGCAAATAAGTAAGCAAATCCAAAAACTACAGCAAGACATCCAATGGTTAATCCAATAATAGCTCCATCTGAGAGACCGGCTCCTTCAGGAACAGCTGTATATTACAATAGCATCTTAGTTTCCAAAATGAGTTCAAAAGTAATTTTACTCAAGAGGTATTGACTATCCTGTTTTTCTAATTATGACTTAGTTTGGTAGGAAATCACCAATTGTAAATATTTATCATAGTCTTACTTCCGTTAAGTTGCAGTTTGTGAATTTGTTTTGAAAACTAAGAGTTTAAATTTAAAGGAAGTAGAGCTGAGATCTAAAACTGAATCCCTCTGTGATGTCATCAATATGCGACATGCCATTGAACACACAGAGGCAGTTTACACGTAACTGATACACTTTTCTGACAGGTTAAACAATCATTCATAAAAATAAAGGTATTATATGGTATTATTGTTTGTCAAATCATAACTTGTGTAATTTATATGGATTTTGGCTCTTATTTACAGTATGGTTGCTAGGTAACAGCGGTGGAATTACCTCTACCTATGTCATATTTGCTGCCCATGTTCAACCAGACAGTACAAATGGTCAAACTGGGGACAACTAGGTAAAATGTTTTGTAAAATCTGAAATAAAATTGTGTTCACTAAGTTTTAGTGAAATGTGTAGACTAGTCAATTAGACTTTAAAGCTAGCAGCTTCCTACAAACCTAATATGAGGACTTACGTTTGACAGAGATGACTGCTGAATGGGATATGGCATAGACCCTTGTTTTGCTGTTGAAGGCTTGACAGGTGTAGTTCCCACTGCGGCTTGACGTCAGGAACCGCAGTACTAGCTCTGGTACGGGAGAAAAAAGCAGATTCCCATTCAAAAACCACGTAATCTTCAGTTGAGGGCTGGAGTGGGCTGAACAGAGCATTGTGACAGTTGATCCCTCGTATTAGTTTTCAAATGTGGGAATAATATCGAAAATTGCAGTATCTGGACCATCTGAAAATATCAACCAGTTTGAAAGTGCAATAGGTAAATATATTAAAGTTGCACTGACAGAGAAGTTAAACGTTTTTGTCCTAGTTAATATAGAGAATGTCTGCATCATTCTGGACACCACAAATTCTACCTCATCACCACCATTAGAGAATAGGAACTTTGGAAGGTTGCACAGGGATATTGAGCCACACACACTGATGGGAGGAGGCAATGTGTGTGATGTACCTACAGAGCATAAAGTGAAATGTGAAATGTGAAAGGTTGTGTTCACGTCATAATCTCAGATGGAGATTTCTCTATTCATTACAGCGCCTTGCCATGAAATATCTCAAAGTTAAGATTCTCAAATGTTGAACCTGATGCTTTAAGAATGTATCTTCAGCTACATTTGAACGATATTAATTTTAGCTGCAAACCGTCTGTATTAAATATTATTGGTTGAAGGAGTGTTGTGATGTCACGTGAATGCAACCTTTAGAAATCAAAGTCCTGTTTAAAGACATTTACAATTGTAGGCTATTTTACATGATTTTATTTTATTTAATAAGAGATTATGAGAGACACTCGCATTTTTGATGAAGGTATAATCCAGATTGTTAGGTTTTACTGGACAAATACTTAAAAGAAATCTTGACCCCACAATAGTATAAATAATATACCACAAAATATAATTATTGTGTAGCTCAAATACTATTTTAAGGCTACAAAATATTATAGTAAAGTCTGAAATTCACTTAGACTTAGACCCATTATCATTTTAATTTGATGTCAGTTTGGCAGTGAAAAGTGTCTCATGGTCTGCTTCATTTTACTTTGCCATGAAATATCTAAAAGTTAAATTCACAAATATTAAACCAGATGAGACATTAACAACTTGTATGTAAAAGGAAAAAAGCATTTTAACAATATTACTTGCAGTTGCCCCTCACCTGTATTAAATATTTGTATTTATAGAATGTTATGATGTCGTCTGCAACAATAGCTCTAAACGGAAAGACTCACAGTTAACAGGACAGAGGCAGATCTCCCTGCTGACGCCTGCACTGATGAGATTGGATTCCTCACATTTGAATGGTCCGGAGTCATAGGAGAGAGGGTTAGGACTGGCATTTTGGCGGGGAGGGTGTGGCTGAGGTTGTAGAAGGTGAATTTGAGGTTCTGAACTCTATCAGATTGAATGTCGATGCTTTCACAGTCGTCCTCACATCTGAGACAGGCTCTGGGGAATGAGATCAGATCTATATGTTTGTGAGTAAAGGCTGCATTCACACTGATTTGAGCCCAATCTAGTCCGGATATAGTCCTTGTAGTAGTACCGGTAGTGGTAATGGTAATTACTACTTCTACTACTATTTATTACTACCATTAATTCATCCTAGTACTACTGATCATTTACCAAATACAGAGTGACATTTCGATCCGGTCTTCATAGTCAGGGTTTGTGAAGTTACCCTCAGGACTTGTAGTCATGATAGTTGTGTTGGAGATTATCCAGGAAATGGCTGTAAATGCTGCTGACGATGGACTGAACAGCGCAGTCTCCCCAGGTGCTTTTAGTACCCAAACATCAGAAGTAAGGCCAAAGTTTTCCAATGGTCAAACCTATAACAGACAGGTATATAAAGGTTTATTTTAATATACCGGTATGTTATTATTATTATTATTTTTATAACTGCATAATATGTCATACCAGGGATGCAAGTAATAATTGTTATCTATGAATAATGATCTCAAAAAGATGTCAGGGGGAAAAAAGCAATATTTTATTTAATATAATATTATATATGATATAAATTAGAATGTCAGTACGTCTATTTTCCCTCCTTCTCAGCAATAAATAAAAACTGTTGTACAAAAATAATAAGGATATGCAACATATCAACAGAGACCCAGTGTACTACAACTGTAAAGGTAAAAGACAAAGCGTTTTAAATTAGGTACTTAAAGCAGATGCCATTCTTGATACTATATAAGTAAAAATGGTTTAAACAACATTTCTTAGTAAATTCAACAATCAAACAATTCTTGGAAACATCCAAGACTACAATTGTTTCTTTTCTAGGTATTTACAAAATATATCAAACATACAAAACCACAACTAATAAACATTGTTGTGGTGTTACAGGAGTTCGCCCACTATCATCTCATGGTTTAATGACGTGACAGAACTGCATGTTCTGATACAGACACATAAGTGTGTGTGTGTGTCTCTGTGTCCTATCTTACCTAAAAGAGCACTTATGATCACTGTCTGTAGTTGTACTAAGCCCAAAGTTCTTACTGTGTTTCATCAAGACAATGTACAGAGGACCAGACTCAGCAGTACAGCAGTCACACTGACAGACTTGATCTAGAATTATGGCCCTTTGACCAACAATCATTATCTTTGTGACCTACATAATGAATGTCTGGCATTTGACACTGAGTACTCTGTAAATCTGTATACAAAATATACAATAATATAACACTTAAGTACAAATAAAAATACTCAAATGTTACTTGAAGTGTATGAAGATCAATAAAAACATACAGTTGTTGACATGACTATCAACCCTACTACTGCATCTTACATTAGCAACCAGTAGTCCCTGTGAGAAATCATTGTATTAATCATAGATACGCAAATAATAATATTAACAATAATTTCATTGTTTTATGTCTTTGTAAGCCAACCTTCAGTCATTGTTGGCTGACATTGACTTGGTTGGATTGAATTAATTCAATTAAATAGTTGTAGTAAACAATTTGTTTCTGTTTGTTCATTTAAAAGTGCACTATGTAACTATTCTGGTGGAGGATTTGCCACCTGCTCATCACCATGGAGATGTTATGACTTTGTTTGGAATGTTCCAATCTTGCACTTATTCAAACCGGGGATTTTTAATGTTTTAAAAATACATAGAAAAACCAGCATTCTTACTGGGAGCAGACTTGCCTCTCCACAGATCTGACCTGTAACTTGGCCTTGTCTTCAGACATATACAAGTTTAATGCCCAGCAGTGGAACATTAAAGGCAAAGCAATAACATCTCTTTGGAGACAAGAAGGTAGCAGCTAGTTACATAGTGCACATTTATGTACATTTAGATGCATTATTGCTGCACTAAAATCCAATATGTTCCAATTGTTGCTTAAAATAAATGAACAAATTACTACATGAATTGGTAAATGTTTTTGTTTTTTTCTTTCAAAAAATGTTTTGGTAATATTCTTAGCAAAAGGTTTTATTAAAACATTTTTAAAACAACATTTAATAAACAATTTAACAAACTATTACTATCAGCAAGCTTTATTTAACATTAGCCAGGAGAGGCACAGTAAAGCCAAGCAGAGTTTCATTGCAGAAAGTAATACAAACTACAACATTTTTCCTAAAAGTATTTGAAAATGAATAAAGTTTTTACAAATCCATTTAATAAATTGTGTTTTAAAAACGTTTTGATAAAAGCTTATGTTAATCAATTCATCATCAGTTCATTAAATAGTATTTTTAAATCTCTTTTCATAAAATTGTGTATTTATTTGTTATCAATTAATATTTTAAAAATCGGTTTAATTAGATCATTTGCAAATAAACGTATTGTCTATTAAAACGTATCAAAAAGCAGTTGTTAATTTTACTTATTTATAATAAGTAATAATTTAGTAACAATAAGATTAGAGCAAATTCAATCACATTTCAACAACAAAGTGAGCAAATTTATTTAAATGTTTTTACTTGTTCTATTTACATCACATACACCACATCCAGCCACTAGAGTCACAATAAGCGTTAAGTGCAACAGTAGAAATGCACTCCGGTTAGTGGCTGAAAGTTTAGCCCACTGCTCCACTGTCGCCCCTTTCTTTCATATCAACAGCAAAACAAATATCTCAATCTAAAGGCAGTAAAGTTGTTCATCTATTGGCCAGTGGCCTGTAGCCCATCTCTCCCTCCAGCTGCTCTGCTGTGAGTGAACCTAAGAGTGGCTGACAGTCCGGGTTAAAGACGGAGTAAGCGCTGAGTTCTCCAGGCTGCCGTGCCTCTGGGCTCCTCAGTCCTTCATAGAGCCAGTAAAACAGGGAAATGACGAAGAAGGGCAAACCAAACTCCAGCTCTGCAAAAAGACCGAGCAGAACCAACCACAGGAGGATTTTGAGCAGCGCAAGGTTTGTAAAGGCCAGTCTGGAGCACAGCCACCGACCCAGTGCAGTGTCGAGCAGCCAATCACTTTTCACCTGCAACAAAGGAGGAGAAAATGTAGAGATGTGGCCTATGCCATTGTAAAAACAGAAATATTATGCAAAATCAACTAAAATGAGCTTGTAAACTTGTTGCAACAATGTTTCCTCATTATTAGTTTAATCAAAGTTTAATTGTATATGTAAATGTATAATTGTCCGACTACTAAAGCTCGAGTGCTCTGAAAATTCCTGTTTTCAACTACCTATCGACCTATCGATCCCTGTCCACATCACTGTACTAGCTGCGATTATACAATGTGACACATAGGTGCAGGGTTAGAAAATGTCATGCAGGCACTTTTAAAAACAAAACGTGTAAATCCGCGGCTTGCTACGGTGAAATGTCACTTTGAAGAGGCTTATCAGTCCTGCACTTTTGAACAGCAAGTCAAAGAACACGTTATTAAATTGTTATAGCTCCACTTCACAGTTTAAAATGAACCAAATGTGATCTAACGTTACTTACGTTATGGATCAATACTAAGTACCTGTAAATATTATAATGTCTCCTTTTATCGAACATTTGTCCAATTGTCATACAAAATCCAGCCATATGTTACAACCCAAATATAAATCTTAGCTATATTTGCCAAGCTATAAACCAAAAAGATAAATATAGCCAAAGTGAAAGAAAAAAAGCAACAATGGCAAATAGAAAGAATGACGTCTTAGGCAAGTACCTGCTTAGTTTGGCTTGGTGTTGGTGTAGACTTGTCATGTGTCTCCTTCTCGGACTGATCCTCCAGAGGCTGATCGGCTGTGCTCTCTGGCTCCTGAGGGACATGTGGCTCCATTTTGCCGGATTTAGCGGCTTGTCTTCGGGCTCTAAACTCCGCAAGTTTCTGCTCCATCGAAGAATCCGGGCTAATGTTTCGTAGCGCAACAATATAAAGAAATCTTTACAGCTTTTTCAATACATTACACTTCTCTTTAACCCGTGGCACGAACGGCAAAACATTCAATTTAACACACGTGAAATTAGTCTTTTGTCGACGTTACGAAGCCATACGTCTCATAATAGTTCCATGGTCTCATTCTGTTGTTGTTTACTTGACGTCCACGTTGGCTTCTATCGAGCGGAAGTGATGTCGTAAACCACGCTCGACTGTCGTAAAACGTGGCGCAGCCTCTCTTCGCTTTCTGGCAAGGCTCGTTTTGAATTGTTGAGGTAAATATCCGATTCTAAACCATAACTAAATTGACGTTTTCGTGACGCTGTGCCATTAACGATCGGATTAGGCAGATTTCCGAGCATTTCAACACGACTGTGTTAATAGTAGTGCATATTTTTTCCTGTAGCAGCGCCGTGGGAGTTTGTTTGGGGTGTTGACGTGTAATTCCACCCATATTATTGTCCATTTCTGTAAACCGTCACATTGTAATGTTTATGTATGTTATTCTCCTTCTCCAGCCATGGCTTCAGCTCCAGCACAACAGCCCACACTGACTGCAGAGCAAACCAGAGGTGAGTTGCAGCTCTTGTGTTACAAGCCTCAACACTTTCTATCCTGCAAGTCAAAAAATCATGATCTATCATAGTAAACTGCAACTGAGCATACGTATACTCTGACACTCTGACACTCTGAATCAGTTTGACACACAAAGCTGTCAAACTGCAAACAAATGTGTAATTTGGATTGAATGAAAAATGGTTGATACATTTGTCAGCTTGGTTATTATATTGAAAGAACACAACAGTAAACCATCAGGTTCAGTTAATGTTTCTTTACTTAGATTTGTATTAGAGATGACCGTATCGCTATTGAAATATTAATACTGACTCCGTAGGACTGTGGATATTGATACTGTGAGGCAAATATTGAGATGCAAATGAACACATTTACATTTCAAGGCGAGATATCAACTTTTGATGTATATGTTCGGGTGATTTTGTCGTCGTTTTGTGTAGTCCTGTCACAATAACGTTTTGATTGCCCAAATATCGCAATAATCTATAATATTGAAACTACATTATGCCACTGACACAATAACACAAAAGGCAGGAGAATTGCGATAAACCCTTTTCTAAATGAACATATGAAAACATCTACTTTACTAAATAGTAATTAGCGTCAACGTTTCATTGAAATTATTTAACCCTATACAACTCAAATGTTCATGTTATAAAAAATATATATGTTCCCTACTAATGCATCGAAAAGGTACATATAAATACTGAGCCCAAAAAAACGTTTCATTCATTTAGTAATTATTGTGAAAGGGGTAGTTTTGTGACAAACATCTTCACCAGTAACTCATTGGACTGATCCATCTCCGTCATGTGTTCCGTTTGACCCTGATTTAAACATATATTGAAATGTCTTCACCTGTAAGGTTAGACCAGTATGGAGTATCAGGATTTTATTTATTTTTTAAGTCGTATTTATACGGTATATTATGGTATTGGTCATTCCCATTAAAAAATTAAAAACATTTAGATTCTGCACTTCCATTCTTTTGGCTTGTATCTGGTAGGCAAACTACTTTTGTTTTATATAATAATCACATTTGGGATTTGGAGAAGAAACAAAGCTGTGATTGCATCTGCTAACAAGGAAACCATCAAGATAATGTAGAGAATATAACGAGGTAAATGTTTGACAGGATTAATGAAAACAAACCAATGAACGTTTTTATATTCCAGTGGTGTTGAGCGAGGTGATCCAGGCCTTTGCTGCCCCAGAAAACGCAGCTCGGATGGACGAGGCGAGGGAGAGCGCATGCAATGACATGGGCAAGATGTTACAGCTCGTGCTTCCTGTGGCCACGCAGATTCAGCAGGAAGTCATTAAAGCTTATGGATTCAACAATGAGGGAGAGGGTAAGACTTGAGTTAGTGTGAAAATTTCAGTACTGTATACAGTATATTAAACTGTAATGACCCGTATTTCTTTTAGGTGTCCTTAAATTTGCCAGATTGGTAAAGATGTACGAAACACAGGATCCTGAAATCGCTGCCATGTCGGCCAAACTCAAGTCTCTTCTACTTCCTCCACTTTCAACCCCACCTATAGGAGGCGCCATTCCTGCTTCATAAAAGCTGAAGTGACAATGACAAAATGCAGTCATCCTTTGCTCAATATTTACTACATTGTGTCTTAATTTACCATTTTCACTATCAAGGGAATCATTTAATATCAACATTGTATTGTTTTGTAAACTTGCAAAGTGTTAAATTATTTTTTGTCATATTTATTCTCTTTTTACCACAGTGTTACGTTTAACTTTTCCATTGCTTTAAAAAAAATAAAAAAATAACCATTTTATAGGCATTCAAAGATTGAAGCAAATATGTTGTATTAATAAATGTAACTTTGAAATTCAAGATATCGTTTTAATTGCGCAAAAATGTGTTATGGTAATAACTTTATTACGTTAAGGTCGAGGCAACCACAATAAATATGCCTTAAAAATAATTATACTTATTTACACACATTTACAAACATATATACATGTAGCAAAAAGTTAAAATTATATTTGGCTTTCAATGTGTGGTTGTTTCTGAACATTGTAGTTACACACAAAAAAGAAGTAGTGAACAAATACTTAATAAAACTTAACCATAACCCACGTGTCATCCAAAAAGTGCAGCTTTTCTAAATGTAAAACAACCATTGTATTCTAATCAACCACACGTGTCTTGTGCCAAGTCTCAGCCTTAAATCGTGTTACTACGGTGTTAGTGGAGTAAAACTAAAGTACATACATACAAAATTAAATACCACTAGATTAAAAAAAGATAAACCCTATGCATAATTTCACTGCATAAAATTCAGTCACATCAATAAAAAAAAATTAAAAAGCTCCTCTCACATCTCAAAGTTTCGGAAGATGCGCTCGACATAACTCAGGACCTTCTGCCAGTCCGGTCCACCCGCTTTAAGCATGTCCTCCACTGTCTGAATAAAGTGTTAGAACAGAGACGTGTCTGAAATACATTGTATGTTTGGAGACAATGGGGAGTTACCAGTGTGGCAGTAATTCCTACGGTCTCTCCGGTCTTAAAGGCAAGACCAAGATTTCCATCCTGCAAAGACAGTTTAAATAAGGGGAGGTTTATTTAACAGATGTGAGACTAAACAACACTAACAGGTACTCCAGACAGCCATTCAGTATTGGGAAATAAGTATTATATTGTCTAATTTGCACTGTGGGAAAGGCCAGGGTACAAATTTTTTATTTTTTTTTACATTATAAATGAGCCATGTGTGTAAAATATGGGTACCTTGTTTTCAGGTTTGAGGGTGTCAAAGAGGATGGCGCCAGGTAAATATGAGTGAAACAAAGCACAAAACGCCAGGCCATCCTCCCAGCTGCTACTGAAGTTGGTTATGTCAATATTCTGCACAAAGAAATTCACATTTGACAACTATTAAACAAACACTGGGCACACAGTGAATACGCGTACTTACCTCATAGCCTTGTGTTCTCTCCTGGCACCAGCGCAGCAGAGAGTTCCGTCTGGAGCCGCCATGACGCCTGAGCAGGGCACTGAATCCATCCTGTGGTCTGACAAAACAACAACGCAAGAGTTCAATGGATTCATTGGCAAGATCCTTTGTCATACTAAATACATGTCTTACTTATTAGAATCCATATCCTCTTCTTTTTTTGAAGCAACTATGAACAAATACAGACATCTTAGTGAAGATTTATGGGCGGATTATACACTTTATACAGTACCTGTGTAAAAGCTGGACCAGCTGTCTTGTCGCTGTAAAACTCTGCCTTTCTTCATTCCATTGGTTTCTTCTTTCTGAAGTTTGACAAAACAATAATATTTCACCAGCCTTTTTATTGTAACACCCATTGACTGTGTACATTAGTCTCACCTTGCATAGAGGCAAAGTTGTGCTTGCGTTTTCTTCTTTTGTGATGGGACCCTCAGATGGGAGGGGAAGACGAGAGAGACTCCTAGAAATCAAACATTTTCAATTTGTATAAATGTAGTGACAATAAATATGCATCCATGCATACCAGGATCGTTCAGAGAGCATCACAATCTTCCGCGAGTCCCTCAGCACATTGGCTCGGTCCCTCTTTTTCTCCAAGGCGGCTAGGTAACACTCGGCCACGCCCCTCCCGGTCAGACTTGCACTTTCTGGTTCATTAGAGTTCTCAGGACTTTGAAGAACTTCTAACATTTGCCTTTCTTCATCAATTTCTGGCTCTTCCATGTTCTTCGTTCTCCCCTCAGTATCCAGTCTCTCAGTTTCACTGCCGTTCTGCCTTGTGAGTCTTGCAGCTTGTTGCTTTTGTAGAGTGAGCTCAATGAGTTTGCAACAGGCAACTTTGTGATCGGCTTTCAGCTCCTCAAGTTCTGTGACCTTGGCCTTTTCTCTGGTTAAGGCCTGGTTCAGTTGCTCCTGTAAGGCCTTACATTTCTCCTGCAGTGAGTCCATAGCCTGCTCTGACTCCTGTCTGAGTCTGTCAGCCACAGACACCGCCACCTGCAGGTCACGCTGGAACTGCTGCCAGTCTACCCTCTCAGTCTGCACCGCCACAAAAAAGAAAAAGGGATAATTTTTACATCTGAAAGCACCAAACATATTGGAGAAAATGTTAATTTTGAGACATGTTTTTTTTCCCCCCTTGTACTTATTATTGAATTATAAACATATGCAAGTAGATTTGTATCCATTATAAACCACAATATCGTCCCCAAAAAAAGCTTGGCAATAGAAACAAGTCCATTGACCTGTTCAAAACCGCAGAACTGATGAGCTCCGCCTCTTGACATAGCACAGTAACAGTTCACAGTAACAAGCAGCAGATTATCATTCACTCATTACAGTGGTTATGTGTCTTTTTCCAAATAATCACAACCAAGTACAGGGATGTGGGTGGGAATAGGGGTAGGTGAAAACAGGACTTTTCAGAGCACTTGAGCCTCAGTTGCGAGACAATACAGGATAAAGCAAACATGCATCAAAATCAATCAAAATACAACTAAGACGAGGAAATACCGTTGTAACATTGTTAAAAGATCATTAAAGTTAATTTACATAATCTGTCCCCTTTAAATGTTTTGATTTAAGGAAAATTTAATCTTCCGTTCTTCTATGCCATTTATTATTGCTAAACCTAGTAGTTTACGTAAAAGGTAGTGGTGCAAGATTTCATAAACACGACCCATCAATGTCCCCAGATGCAGATTAAAACTTGTTCAAATCAAATATATCTTTTACTGATAAAAATGTAACTGGACATGGACAAGTCACTTTCATTTGGGTCGACAGTTCTAAAACTAGTTTGTGTCAACCTAAAAGACCACTCTTTAAAAAAGGTGCTGGGCGCACCTGCACCAATCATGAATCTGTGCTAGTGCAGCCTCTGAGCCGAACATCAGACATGGCCTGTCCATGAACTGAGATCAAGTAAAACATTCTTGTTTAAACCAGTAAGAGTGCAGGCTGAATTTATTTAAAACACTTAAGATAATTTAAAAAAAATAAAATAAAATTCTACTCCTTTGTCATGTTGAAAATTGATTTTACATGGCGTTTACCCGCAGTGTCTCACTCAGCCTCAGCAATTCGTGACTTAGCTCATCCCGCTCCCTTATCAAGTGCCTAAGAAGCTCTAGAATGAAAGAAAAGAAGGTAAAGCCAAAATGGATAACACACTTACGCCTGTACAACTCGCATGCCACGTACCGACCGCTCCTGAGGTAAGGTCTGTGTTGGGTGCCAGTCCCATGGAGCTCTGATAGTGCTCCATCAGACTCAGTAACACCAGGGACATCTCCTCACTGGCTCGCTCTACTGCAGCCTGGGGCTCCAACCCACTGTCCCGCTCCTGCCAGCTCTGCTCCGAGGGCGACCCTGACAACGCAGGCTCTTCTCTGGCACTGTCCAGGCTCAGGGCAGCTGTGGCATCGCTGCTTACATTGGTGATGCTGTCCACGCTGATCACAGCCCATTCAGAGTGAGTGGGCAGCCTGTGAGCCCAGTCTGGGAGGGGTGAGGCGGGGGTGAAGGGGGTGGTGCAGGCTGCAGTCTCAGGAGTAGTGGCTGAGTCAGAGGAGGCTCTGGACGAGGCCATCATGGCATTGAGCACTGCCTCCGAGGGCGTGGTGGGAGGCGTTTGGAAAAAGTCAAGGGGAGATCCTGAAAAAGGAAGATGTAGTTTGAGTTGGCAACAATACATCTTGTATAAACGGCTCAGTTCCTCTTTAGTGAATTAAATGTTATATCATCAAATTAATCATTGCATTTCATTGCTTCATTTCTGGTGCTGGTTAATCGGCCCATCCAGACACAGGTGGACAATCAACCTCCGCACGAGGCCAGGAATTAAACCCTCTTTTTTCACATCTCTTTTGCTTACTAATGGCAAGCATCCAGCAAAGTGTAAAACTACCTACATAATACAAGTTGTATGTCAAATCTTGCCTACTCCATAGAGGCGGTTTTGAATTTTCTCTTGTTGCCAGTTGCCACTTTGAGTAATGTAATGTGTACGAGATATTTTTAACAACTTTAATTTTAGCCGTGCTGCACAAAAGCATCCATAGATCTTTGCCTGCCTCTCCTCGTCGCCCTTGCGTTTTACTGCGGAATAGTGCAGAGTCATCGTTTCCCAGCGGCAGCGCCGTGTGATGTGGTTTGATGAGCTGCTCCTGCCTTCACAAGGGAGCCATTCTCACTGTTCACATGCTCTTACACACAGACACAGTTCTAGAGGAGGCCACATTTAAAACAGCTGCCTGGGAGCGAGAGCTAACCAGGGCACCCTGCCAACCAGAGGCAGCTTCACACGATGAGCAGCTGCTCACCGAGAACTACAGGCTTCACAAAGGAACAAGGACGACATGTAGGATTGATATCTCGAGTGCATGTCTCTGTTTAAAGTACATTTTGGAGATGATTATTTACGTTTTTGTTTTGTGATTTTCATGAGTCTTGTTCTGTAAAGCACCTTGAATTACTTTGTGTAAAAACTAGCCTTGCCTAATGTAAAAAGCAATGTCACTTTACCCTCTAAAAGCCAGATATGGGACAAAAAGCTACTAAAAACAGTCAACATTGTACGGCACCGATCCAATGAAAGAAGTCATCTGACATAATTGTACTTAATATTTTAACAATGCAATTTTGTGGTATAATAAGTATGATGCTAAATTATAACTAGGGCAGAAATTCAATATTTTTACTAAATGACGTTCATACAAGCATGGGTTTTATGCCAGATGCCTACCTGCAATGCAACCATCTTTGGCTGCATTTATTGCAATTTATGTGAAAGGTTTTGTCAGATTCATATAGATTTATCAGCAATACATGTAACATCACACATTACGGATATCGGTCCGTCCCTCTACCTGTGGAGCCATGGCTGTCTTTGCCTGTGTGGTTTCCCATGGTGCAGGAGGAGTCCGGAGCTGGACAGTCCAAAGTCCCACTGACCTCCACTCTGTCCAGTGTTGTCAGTCTAAAGGGTTCTGGACTGAGGCAAAACACCTTCGTTAAGCATTTAAATACATTTGACTCTGGTCCCTGATCATTGCTGTAGCTGTACTGTAAAATGTAGCCCAGCGTAGCAGCCAGTCTGTAAACCACACTTGTACACAGTTGTACACAGTTGTGACCACAGTTGAGTTATTTCTCAGTCAATATTTCCATCACGGAAATGTAACTGACTTTTTCTTTCAAATTTCTCACACAAGGACTGCCCCAGTTTAGGATTTATCTCAACAGTAAACTGCAGCCTGCAGCATCAAATCCTCCATCTGGTCTGTATACGATGGAACTAAATAATGAAACAAAAATAACATGAAAACATCTAAAAAATGCACAATTTTGGTGCAGCCTAAAGAGATTTCACGTTCTAAAATCATCATCCATTTTGGAAGACAGATACCGGGCATCGCTGCTTGTCCTGTATGCAGATTGTCTTTAATTACAGTTAGATTTTCAGTTAGAGTTGCTACTGTAATCACTGAACATTGTAACAACTGGAGGACAGGACTGTGCTGCATGCAAGCGTGACATCAGATCAGATTTTGACATCCCAGCAGCGTCATGAACGACACGCGTGTTGGACAGCCCGGATTTCATACATCTTACTTGGTCTGCGTGCTGTCCCGTTACGGGACCTCCTCCAGTAGCCCTTTCCCCAGGGGTATAGCCTCGTCCTCGCGGCTGACTCGACGTACCAGTGCGGGTTTCTCTCCCTCACCTCCTGCAGTAGTCACCGGTCAAGTCGCTCCCCTGGACATCCCACGTCCAACAGGGCCAACGCTGCGGCTAACGATCATCTGTGACGTGTTTCAGCCTGATTTAAAGTTTCCTCTTCGCCTTTAAACTCGCTGCGATAAAATCTGCGTAAGGCAAAAATAGTGGCGCAGATGCAGGTTGACACGCCGTGGGGGAAGTTTGTGTGCTCGGTTTGCTCCAGCGCCGAGGCGGGAAGCCGATGATTACGCACAGGTGCGAACGTGCGTGACAAGGGCAGGCGGACACACGTACGGCAGGACTGGGACCACCGCCTCAGATTGCGGTAATGGTGGAAAAAGCACAAGAGCAGGCTCAATATGAATCATAATAGTTATAATTGTATGTATTTATTTTAGGGTTATACATTATAGATGTTGTTCACCTTATTCCGGACGTCCGTCTGGGCGCCGCCGTTACAACGTCATCTTTCTTCCGGGTGTGTATGTCTGTGGATGGGTTATTTGGTTGTGTGTGGTCAGGCAGTTGTGGAGGCATTTGGGATTGTTTTTAATGCACTATAAAGCACTTTGTGTCACATTATATGCATGAAAAGCATACACAGTTTGATTGAAGCTGTGCTAGAGAACAGATTCATCTGTTTCTCCATTTCCATCGAGGCAACTGCTGTTGGGATTTTGGGCAAAAATAAATTGAACTGAATAAATCCTTTCACACAGTATAATTTTCTGTTTTCCCCAGATTAGGATTGGTCCTTAGGTTTTATTAGACAGGACATGCGGAAGAGAGAGAAGGGAGAATATACAGTAAATTGTTGGGATTCGAACTCACGACACTGCAACCCATGGGGCCTGGTGTGCTGTCGCCTTAAACTTTATCTGATTATGTTTTATACGTATTCAATTCAGGTGGCATCACTGGAAAAAAGGTATTTTTTTGAAAATTAAGCAGGACCATCAAATGAGGGACAGGTGACAGAAAATAATGCTAATAACTGAAAATTTGCGGTTGTAATGATTGAACTCCATGGATCTGGTTTTACTTCATAGGCAGCCAACCAGATGTAAAAGATGCCTAATTTTATATATATATATATTCAGAAAAGTAGGCATAATAAATAAATGCACATAAAACGCTTAACTTGAAAATGTATTCTATCATATTAAAAACAATATGAATTTTGTTTCATATTCACTCGAAGAACAAATTCATTCTAGCTGCTATTCAATAAAAAAGAAAGAAAGGGAGATTTTTGTTATTTGACGCTGTAAAGTTTTTGCAAGACATTTCAGGACCATGGATAGCGCCCTCACAGTTTCTTTACCGCCATCTAGCGTATACTACAGTGCACTGTAAAACTACACTGCACAAATCTAATTGGATTTCAAAAGACACATTTGAATAAAAGATACACAGGAATAAACTATGGGAGGAGTCGCAATGTTAATCAGATAGTTAGACCCACAAGTTTTACAGTAGTAATGTATGCTTATATGCATTACTTAACATGTCTTTCTTTTTTTGGAAAGTGAAGTAGACCTACATTGCATTTTGCTTCTGGGAAAAATAACCTTTTACTTTTCTCTTTCACAAGATACACATTCCCAATAAAGTTTCAATACTTCCAGTCAGTAAATGATCTCGTGTTGAACTAATCGTGTTTCTAAGACCACTATAGACACACTTCGTACTGTGACTGTCCATGCCTGTAATAAATCAGTAGAAGTAGGCTCCTTGCACAGCGGCGCAGACTTTGTGAAAATGGCGCCACTTCTGGGGGAGCTGTGCAATCGGTGACCAAAACAACATTTAGTCCTCTAAAATGGGACCCGCTGCTGCACCGAGACCTGCGTGGACCGACACGTGGAGCCTTCATTCTCATCATCCTGGGAGAGTCCGCGTGTTGTGCAGATGCTTCCCGCGCACACAGTGAGCATCACCCCGGCCGCAGCACAGGGACATGGGCTCCTGGACTCTGCGCGCTCCGGCCCCTGGATCCGTGAAGTGACCCGAGGACAAAGAACATGTCTGCGTTCAGAAAGGTATATAGGTAATGAGCCAGGTGATGCGTAAATATGTTGAGAATCAAGCAGAAACGTGTCTCCTAACGTTATTGACCGTACTCAGGTGTACGCACGTAACGTCCTTGCGTTTACGCCTTATGGGAATCACGCAGTTTTCTTAAAGTTAAGCGGAAACGATTGTCTGAACGGCTGCAGACGCGCGCCACCCCGGGATTCTCCTCCGCAAACATTAGTCAATAACTTAATGATGCAGAACAAGTAGTGGCAGGTGGGATCAGTTGCATTGAAGGGCTGTGTTTGTCCTTGGTAACTACAAGAACGGGTCAGTTTGTTATAACCAATTAGTCAACTAAACTTTGTTCATAATGTCTATGAACCTCATCTTTACAAGTTAACGCCATAGTAAGTGATAGTAAAACACAAATATTTACATCAATTAAAAGAGCCTTTAAAATGCTCTGTCATCAGAGTGTTCAAAATACCAAAATGGAGGAAAAATGAAGTGAAGCATCACATTCTCAATGATTAACTGACATAAAATCTAAATACTAATGATTGTAAGTATTTATAACAGAAAAATAATCAACAATTTAGAATTTCACTTTTCTATTACAAAAAATACAAGCAATACTAGTTTCTGGCTTTAAAATATATGAATATAGGTACAATAAAATAGGTATAAAATATAAGTATACTATATCTGTAGATAATATTAAAACTATAGTATTTAAGCAGTAAAACCTAATACTCTGAATTTCCCCTTCATCAAACTTGCTGTGTTCTATTATAATCTCTTTTTAAATAAACTAAATAATGTATAAAAATAATGTAAAATACAACAGTAAATGTCTTTAAACCAGGCTCTGATCTCTTTCCCTGCTGAATGTTTCACTTTGCCAAACCCACCTTGGATTTGTCTTATTTTGTGATATTCTGGCAATGATCTAGATTTATTTTTCACAAAAAAAAAAATGAAAACATATAATACATTAGACAATACTTGTTTGCCTCCCTCTGTAATTCATGATGTTTTTGTTTATGTAATACAACTGATGGTCTATAACGGATAAGAAATATTACTATTAGTGGGGTCTTGATAGAAAGAGAAATTGTATTATGCGTAAAATCCCCCCTTTTCTTTTTGAAATAAATACTAAACAATAAATTGGTCTGAAAGTGCAAAATAATCTCCCCTAAGACTAGATGGTTTTGGTTAGAGCCTCAGCCCTCTGGTACATGTGTGAAGCCCACCCGATCAGTCATGGCTGTCCCTCTGTCACAGGTGTTGCCATGGATACTCCAGACTCCGTGCTGCCTGTTCTTTGAGAAGGACTCAGGTAAGAGGTGGCGGAGGAGCGGGCGCCACACACAGACCCATTAACATCACACAACAACAACAACAACAGTGTCTTAACCACGCTTCAATGACACGGGCGAGACATAAATATGGATGGTCCGATATGGATTTTCTTTTTTAGACTTTGTTGTCCTGCTGTTGTGGCTGATTTAATCCATAGCAAGGGCAACAAATCTGTTATAGGTTGAAGTAAAGATGACAAATTAACTTTTCATCTCGCTAAAAATAATTACAATATGTGTTTATTTGGGAATAAAATAATTAGTGGCACGCTTGTGTCAATATACAGCAGCCATATTTTAGCTTTAGCTTTCACTCAAAAGACAAATATGATGCGCTGAGGACAAACTGAGGATGACACACGAGATTGGGGCAGCGCAGAAAAAATATCGGTTAAAAACAAGTTATTGACCAATACTGGAACCGATATATCACTTTATTACTTATTTGTAGGGATAAATACACAAAATTACTAGTATATGATGTATTGATCCTTCATTGCCTATGCTAATACAGATCACAACACTTGCAGTAAGATTCTTGACAGCTTCAAGTCCCTATGAACACTGTTTATTCTGTTTTTCACTGTTGCCCCTCGAGGCAACCGCTGTTGTGATTTTGGGCGTTACAAAATAAATTGAATTGAATTGAATAAAGTTAATATGATTATTCACAATCCAAAAATGTCAAGCTGACATAGTTTATCTTTACGCCGATTACCCAATCAGAAAATTACTCTCGGAACCCTTACTTTGGGTTGCCAGATCCTACGACTGTAACCAGCTAATGCAAAAATCTCTCTGATAAAATGTGTCCTCAATGTATACAACAGTGGCTACCTCTCTGTTGTGATTGCATTATCGCTTCTAAAACAGTAAAAGTGCATGTTACAGCTTCAACTGTCCATAATAGACCTTTAGGTAATAAAATTAAGATTATTCACTACTTTTTGTCTCAGACCGTAAGTAGACATTTGGTAAGGAAATGTTTTGACAGAATAAATTCACAAGTTGTTGATTAGTACCGTAAATCCGCACATCTGAGAGGTCATCACTGCAGGGGGCTGCCACGCTACGCTTTTTGTCAATATGAATTTGTGTGGTTATAAATATCACAAGCAAAAATGAGCTGAATATTATATCTTGTTGTTTTTGAGCTAACTCATTTCCAGGTCACGCAGTCTATTTTTATTCCAAGGCGTTGCCAATTTGTTTGCTTAATTAGTATCGGAAGAACATTTTGTACTTCTAATTTTCATGATGTATTATCTGTTTGTCTCAAGGTTTACAAATGGCCAAAGGAAGTGCAGGAGTAAATTCAACTAGGAAGAGCATTGTCCTTCTTATTTGTTAGTGACAGCCAATCACTGCCTGCTACCTCTGCCTAGCAACCAATCACCTCTCAAGCCATAGACAAATCCGCCGCAGCAGCAGAATCATACGTTTTTAAAGCCTCTTCATCTCTTCACCTCATTAAAGCTGTAAGATAATCACAATCAAAGAGCAAGTCACAATGGTCTTCAGCACACAGCAAACTATATAATGCACAAAACTGTAGCTGTGTGTAGAACTCTACAAACAAATACAATTTAGCACTAGAAAACGTGCAAATGTGCACAAAAACAAATTGCAAATACAATCACACGATATTACAATTAGATTTTTCAAAATTGTTCAGCCCTTTTAAATCCATCCTTCCCCTTTGTCCTATCTTTGACACTTCTGCCAAAGTCTAAGCGTCAAAGTTTATCCATTCAATTGACTCATATTGGAGTCGAGTGTTTCTACAGTAGGGATGTCATGGTTATTAAGGCCACAATATAAGCGTCACAAGTAATGGTATATCGATTATTGGATATCAGTAATATCGGCAGGTCTCCCCAAATATCAGTCCAATATTGAAAATGTAGGTATTTGATAGATATTTGGGCACCAGCAGGAGGCCGGTCCCTGAGGTCTTGTCTGAGTTCAGCTGGAGAAAGTTGTTTTGCATCCACACACTGATCTGAGTGAATCCACTGGTCCATATTCACCTGTCAATTCAATTCAATTCAATTTATTTTTGTAACGCCCAAAATCACAACAGTAGTTGCCTCGAGAGGCGACAGTAGAAAAAACAAAATAAACAATGTTCATAGGGACTTGGAAATGTCCCAGCGTCCTGTGTCCTTAGACAGATGTCCCAAGCGCCCCTGTCCTTAGACCCTCCTTTTCGGCCAGGAAAAACTACGAAACCTCTTTGGGAAAAAGTAGAAATCTGGAGAAGTTCCACAGTGAAGGAGAGATCCAACTCCCTCGTATGGACAAGCGGTCGTGCCTCAATTTGCAGATAAACAGTGGAGCTGGAACCACTCAGGAGGAGAACCAATTCTTCGAGGCAGATAAAGAACCGTTCATATGGAGTAGAGACCGTTTCTCCAGGCAGCTGAGGAGCATCTGGATCCACAGGTCCTCGATGTGCCTGCTTCACTCCCGTCGGTGAAGTGGGAGAAAAAGAAGCAAAAGCAATGAACAAATTGCAAGTGAAATTAAATATTCAATATTGTTTGATAGAAAAGTAGTAAGAAGCAGAGGATAGTGCTCAAGCTGCCATACTTCCCCCAGTATAGTTGCTCCTAGGGCAGCATAGCTGGGATCTGTAGGTTTTTATTTCTGTTCAGCTGGGTCATTGTAGGTTTTTATTTCTGTTCCTAACTGGCCTGACCATAAGCGATTTCAAAGAGGAACGTTTTAAGCCTGGTCTTAAATGAAGAGACTGTGTCGGCCTCTTTAACTTGGACAGTAATCTGATTCCACAACACAGGAGCTTGGTAGCTAAACGCTCTACCGCCTACTCTGCTTTTAGAGACTCTTGGGACCACCAGAAGTCCAGCATTTTGAGAGCAAAGTGCTCTGTTTGGATGATAAGGTACTATAGCATATTTGAGGTAGGTCAGGTCATTTATGGCTTTAAAAGTCAGGAGGAGGATTTTAAAATGTGATTCTAAACTCAACAGGGAGCCAGTGAAGAGACTCGAGCACCGGCGTAATGTGCTTTAGTGATATTTCTTCTCAGAATAATCGTAACACACACTCTACAGTTTGAAACATACTTGGATGTCATCAAACTGTACTTTAGAAATGATCATCCTGCTACAGACAGAGGTCTTTGTCAGCATGTTGTGAGGGAGCAAAGCGCGGATGGGAAACCTGCTTGTTTGAGGTCCCTCTTTTCCACGCAATCTACACAAGAAATGACAACTCTCTTAGTCATCAGTTTCTCAAGGTTGAGCCACAATAGAATTACTTGTGGGGTTTTGAAATGTCTTTCTTTGTACCATGAGCGGTGACTATTCATTGCTTTTGCATTAAAAACATGTTGGTTGTGACAATCAGAGGTGGGTAGAGTAAAATAGAATTTTACTCAAATTGAAGTGCTCTTGCTTCAAGTAAGATCCAAAGGCATTACATCTGATTTATAATTCACACCAATTGGAAAGACAAAACCTAAAAAACCCCAAATTCATACAATTTGGTAATTTCAAAAGATGGACCACAAAAACTAGAAAATAAGAAAAATACAGCATGAAACAATTTCTGACGGAGCGATGCAAGAAACACAAATCATGCAATATTGTCATCAACATAAAGAAGGATTATTATTAGGCCCGAGCGCCACAATCTGGCGAGAGGCCTATTATTATTATTATTATCATTATTATTATTATTATTATTATTATTATTATCATTACTATTATTATTATTATTATTATTATTATTATTATTACAGTGTATTTATATAGCGCTTTTCCACCTTCCAGGCACTCAAAGCGCTTTACTAGACAATGTGGGTTAAGTGTCTTAAAAATGTCCTTCAGTTAAATTAAGTGAATACTACTCACCTCTGATGAACATCGATGATAGTCCAGCCTCCCTTTTGGGACATAAACTTACAATTTAAAAGCACCACTAGATGGGACTGTTAGCTTCTGTAATAGTGTCCTACTGTATCTTGGTCTTTCATAAGTTGGCATTATCACACTGCCAGACTGTGTTCTTTTTCCGATTTGAAAAAAGGGTATTTACTTGGTGTTGCATAACATTTGGAGGAAAGAAGGGTAAACAAGGGTAAAGATGGTGGAACAAAGCATGCAAAGCCCAAGATAAACAAATGTGTGTGTTTTTATTGTTTTTATAGTGCTTCATTCCACTAAGCTAAAGAATCGGAGGGCCTATTTCCCCACATGGATATTATTATGACAGTTGTTTTGAAGTGTCCTTGACAATGTGGCAGGAACCCTTTTACTTTATTGGCGATTCACTATTTTCTTATCTAAAATCAAACGTGATGGTGAGATGTTCTGTTGTTGGTGGGTCTACACTTGGATGATATGCGGCTTAAACAGTGCGTTTGGATACATAAAGCAGAATAATTGACCTACTACTTCATATAAATAATAAATAACACATTTTCTTTTGGATATTTCTTACAAAAATAATGTCAGAAGTGAGTTATAATGAGTTACTTTTTAGAGATTTGACTTATCATTGCATACTGTACATACTGTCATTGCACATACAGAATTAAGTGCAGCATGAATGATAAATTACTTGCTTTTTGATTTGTTGTGAGAGCAAGACTTAGGAAGTGAAGGTCAAGTTACTGCATGTATGTAAACAGCAGAAGCTTCTCAAATAATCATGGGTGCCATTTTGAGAACTTTTGATAATTCAACAGATAAAATTATATAATAGAAAATATAATTAATCTCACTTGTCGTCACTCTGAAACCCATGGATACGTCTTTCATTCATTCATTCATTCATTCATTCATTCACATATACAGTATACTAGTAGTTTTTGGTCTTTGTCAGGAATTAGAGTTTGCAGAAGCATGATTTTCTCTGAAACCAGTAGACTACTTACCGGTTTCAGTAAGTAGTCTACTGAACTTTGGTGAGAGAAGTCTTGGCATGTCTTCATCTCCTTTAGAGAGAGCACGGGTGATTCTGGAGAATACCAATAAATCAAAGTGCGGGCTTGAATTGAATATGATCCTTTTCCAATCTGCATTTATTCCTATTCCTCAGACGTCTTTTAACCTCGAAGCTTCACTGAGCCCTAGGACAGAAAAGGAGAAGAAAGCGGACGTGAGGGGAATGTTTCTCACTCAATATTCTCTCGTAAATATTCAGTTTGCCTTTGCTATTGAAAGAATGAATTGTATTGTTGAAACCGGCAATGTTTTATCACCTGTATGAGTCATGATTTGAGCTCTTTAGGCTTCACTTAAAGCAGTTGTTATGTGCGTTGATCGTGTTTGGTGTAACTTGTTCAATAGTCTCATTGACCGCCCGCACGTACTCTAACAAACGTGTGTCGTTTGTGTGTGTGACGTAAGCAGAGGCAAACGCCAGGCTCGCTTTCAGCCGCGGTGATGTCATGGAGGGGACAGGGTTGGGCAGGGTTTATACAGCTTGACGTTTCATTACCAGAGAGACGTATGACCACTTGCACCGGTCAATAGCAGGACACAGAGCATGCTCTTGGGGGAAGCAGCAGGGGCTAATATACCTTGCAACACGTGTGGACCTGTTGTGAGGGAGAGATGCAGATAGAGAGAGAGAGCCACAGCGTGTTGGTGAATGTTGATGGGGAGAGTCGGAGCGCTGCAGAATCCTGAATCCTGTCGGTGGAGAATCCGCGTCCGGGTTTTGCGTGGCTCTGTGGGAGTCTGTGGAACATGCAGCTCGCACTGCTGCCTGGCACTGCAGCAGTGGAGGAGTAAATGCAGAGCTGACCGCTGCTCGGGACGATCCACAGCAGCAGCCACAGCCCGGCACACTGCTCCCCGCTCAGCCTCCCCTCTCCTCTCTCCTCTTCCTCCTCCTCCTCTCCTCTCATTCACCACCTCTTCCTCCTCTACCTTCTCCTCCTCCTCCGCTCCTCTGAGGGCTCTGCACATCCTAACGAGAAGGGAACAGAAAAACAAGCAGAGAAAACCCCTTTGGCTTCAAAGAAACTCGTGAAGACACACGACATATGTGCTCCAATGTCTCCAGCATGTAGACCAAGGTAGGATCGCTTATTATTCATTCCTTTTTTGAGATTCTGTGTGTATTTTCCATTCATTCATCAATGTGCGTTATTTAACAGGTAGATGAGAAGTTGAGCTGCTTGTATTCCTTACAATGATTCAAAAACATGTTTCTATACACGACAATCGCATGCATGTTTAGATTCAGATGAAAAACCTCGGTCCGGTCTCTTGTCTCTTAATCCGAGTTTTCATATGTGTGTGACAGAATGTAACAGCATGGGAGGGTTTGCTCCACAGCCAGCCTTCTCAACCAGCATCAAGGGGCTTTCAATCCTTACAATGTGGCCAAATCCCTACCCATCTATCTTTTGACGTCTGTTCGTGTCAGGCTCCAAATATCTTGCCTTTCCCTTTTCATTTCGGCAATAGCTGGGGGTTATGTAATAATTTTTTTATTGATTCACGCCGACTGTTGCGTGAGAAAACCCTTTTTTGTATGTTGTAGTAGTCATAAATTAGACACGAGAAAGGGGTACTTGGGGTAACATTGCGGGGTAGATGGGGATATGAGTGTTAGGTTGAATGAGAACTTACCCATTCACTCCTGTTGGGCAATGCCGGGATGTGTTTCAAATCCCACAAGCTGCCGGGCACATGGGGGGGTTTTAAGCCAGTGATCTGATGAAGACGGTTCACTCACACACACCCTTTAAAATGGCATAACGAGAGGTGAGCCTGTGCTGCCGCAATACCGGGATCCTGCGTTCTGCTGTTAGACCGGGCTTCAATGGGGTTCTACTGAGCGTGGCTTGGTTCATTCATGTACTGTAAAAGCCACTAGTCCTGGAACAGAGAATACAATGAGACTTTTAGGCAACTGTTCCTGAATTCTGTTACATTGAAGATGAAAGAATACCACAGTTTTATTGCTGGATATTTTAGGACTGCACATATGTAATGGGAGCACACCTTTTTTAGTTTGCTGTGGACTGAACTGGGCTGATTGTCTGTGCCTGACTCAGGTGGTCGTTTGTCATTTGTTTCATTGGGATGCAGAGAAGCATCTCAGTAAAGCATTTTTAAGCTCTCGGTTGTTTTTCGAATGTGCTTTGATTCGACACTACTAATACCTCATCATGGTTTTTCTAATGTACAGCACACTACATTTGACTATATCAGAAATGGGGTGTGGGAAAAGCTAGAAGTACTGACTAGTAGTGACTCAATCTGGTCTAATTTCAAGGATTAATAGACCGTTTGGCAAAGAGGGTGCTTGTCCTCTGCTGACACTGAAGACACTCTGCGCATTCACATTATTCAGATCACAGTAAGATAGCGCAAGAGGCGGTAAATGTCCTAGGTAATGCTTATATGTCTGTGTTGTCCCATTGAAGGAAAAAAATCTATTTTTCAATTATGCATAATGTTCCTCCTGGTTATGGGGTAGCAGATTCAAATTCAACCTCAACACTATAGTTGTTACCTGCAGGGCTGACATTAAGAAACCTTTCATTCAGTATTTTATTTTATACGCTAATTCCCTTTCAAGTGGGGTTGCCAAAACAGTCTATTTTTGTGATTTGTCAGGTTTTTTTTTAACTGGAAATGGGCAATGTGGGTGACGTGTCTTGCCCAATGATACTCTGGGCATTCTGTCTGAAGAGATTCAATGATCGCATTTCGTCTCTTGTTGAAATCATTTCTACAAAAAGTAATTGCAAGTACTGTAGTTATTGTGAACACACATTAAATTGCTTTTGGTAAGTCTTTGATATTTTACACCTTAGCCTAGAACCTGGTTGGTTTCAAGGCCTTGTTTGAACTGTCTCCAGCGCAGTGTTGGAGAGAGGAAATTATGCGGTGATGCTTTGAGTCGATCCCGTTCACAAAAGGTCTGTCCGCCTGGGAACTTGAAGGCGCTCATTAAATTGTGTCTTCTGCAGCGTACGGCTCCACAGTCCAAAAGAGTGTCCAGATAAAAGTCATTACACAGCAGTGGAATATATGACAATGAGTCAGTAGCTGACAGTTCAGAGATAGGATTCAGAGCTGTCAGTTGTCAAGTGACTAAGTAAGCCTTTTAACAAGCAGTATGCAAATTGGTTTATTTTACATTATATGGGCCTGAAATTAAAGGGGACATATTATTTTTTGTATTGAGTTTGTAGCCATGTTATAACAGTGTTCCATGTCCCTGCCATCTTTCCTGTGCTACCTATAGGGACTAACTAACTAGTTAGTCCTTATAGGTAGCACAACAATACAAAAAAAAAGACAAAGAAATTTACTAGGAAATGCAACTATAAAAAGGCAGGGTTTATCAATTCTGCAGTTTTTAACAGGAATTCAATGATCCCATAAGCCATTTTAGATCAATTTTGCAGCTTACAATGAACAAAATATAACCTAATGATCGACTTATAGTTTATTACTAGTTATAGAAAGTAAACATATTATCTCCCCTTAAACAAAATGGGGCAATATGATGGAGCGAGAAAATGATGCATTTGTTTGGAAAAAATCCTGATAACTGGAGACAGAAGAGGCTGATTGTTCTGCTGCTGCGGTGGCATATAGCTGACATGGCTCGCTGTGACTGTCTGACACAGGAGTTAGGAACGAGGCAACATATTCAGAACAGTCTTTCTGGTTCAATTTACACTTCACTAAGGCTCCATTTGGTTACCAGAATGTCAAATCCAAGGTGCCTGTAGCAGAACGCTGGTGTTTATTAATGAAAATATGCAAATCCATCATCTGACACACTTTATTATGAAAAGCCTAATTTGTTTACCCACACTTTGAGTTTGAGACGCTTGTTTGTTTTGCAGATAAAAGCGTTGTACAGCTGCCGGTCAGTGGCGTCTTGTTCCCTCTCTCTTGTTGTTTTACTGCAGAGGTTTTGGAGGTCAGGTTGAAATGATTTAGCAGCCATTAACGGACCCGGACAATTCATTAGTGAGTGCAGCGCAGGACAACCACAGGACTACTGCCAGTATGAAATCAGTAGCAACATCAATCCATATTCTCTTGCCTTTTTGTAATCTCATCAGCTGTCAGCTAGTGTCTTCTGTCAAACTGACTGCTCTGCAGGTGGTTAGCCTATCACAGATAGCACTATATATGGCTCTATTAGACATAGTCAATTCAAGGTGTTCAGTAGATTCTGATGAATTCATCATAGTTCCGTTATTAGTCCTGGACTACTTGAAATTTGTTCCCTGGACTTGACTCATCATTCATTGCCTCTGGAGCAGCAAGCGTCTATTGGATTGTAGTCACTTACAATTTATGGGCACAAAATGTCTAATGTGCTGAAATAATAATAATTTCTTTATTCATAACCTATATTTTTTTCTTTTTTTCTTTTACCTTTGTTAAAAGACGTGTTAATCCCAGAACTTCAACCTTTCCGTGTAGAGTTTGCATGTTCTCCCTGTGTCTGGGTGGTGCGGTTTCCCTATCAACCTAAAGCATGCACCATATGTAAAATCCTACAGTTAAGCTCCCGACCAAGCTACAGCTTGTTGCTCCTGACAGGTTTCCCCAGCAGCATTCATGGATGGGTCAAATGCAGAGAATGAATTTCACTCATGAGTTAATAAAGTGTACCTTGACTTTAACTTGTAGATTATTGAACAGATAAACTTTTTAGCAGGTAGGGACACACTGAAGGAAAATCTAAACAGAATTGTGGGGGAAGATATCTCCCCATGGCGTTTGAATAAAGCCACGTTGAAGGGAAGGCGAGGTTGAGGAGGCTGATTGTTCTGCTGCTGCGGTCGAGAAGGGAAAGGGCTGTGGCAAAGCTAAAATGGATGGAAGAAAGATTTATATTATTAGTTTGAGAAGGATTTACTTGGGAAGCAGAGTGTGATTGACTGTGCAGTTCTTGTCTCGTTCAAAGTTGGCATTTCTCTTTCTGGTGTATCTCATCATCTCCCGTTTAGCCTGCAGTCATTTGCATTTTGATCTGGCATTGGCTCTTCAAACATATGACCCCTTGTGGCTAGAATAAGTAATTACAGATCACACATTTCTTAATTTAGCAGAGACAATGTTTCTGCAAAAAAAATCCCATTGCCCACTTTGCCCCGTTACTTTTTCTGCTGCAGCGCTGACCCCATGGCCCCCACAGGAACAATTTAAGTTGGATGCCATTATGTTAGTTTGCCCAGCACCACCTGCGCTCACTGTTGAGGTGGGATAGAAATAGTCTCCACAGTACTTCCGAGCGTTTAATCCTGCTACAGCGCGCACTACAATGCCATGTTGGGTAGTGGTGAAGGAAAGTCAGTGGGCGTAGGAGTGGGTGGAGGAGCAAATAGGAGTTTGAATATTGAGAGCTTTTGAGAGGTGGAAGAGCTGGAAATTGGCAGAAAAGAGCATGATTGATGGGGATTATTACTTTACTGTGAGCATGTGTATTCAGCCTCGGAGCATCTGCGGTAAACTGTAATGCCAGGAAATTGAGCATTGATTAGTTGGATCAATGTTTTGACACAATTTAAACCTTGTGCTGAATTTTGGAAAAAAATAATATTTGGTGTCAAAGATGCAATTCATTTGATCTTTTATATTATTTGTTTGAAGTAATAACAAAATTGATTCGTCTAACATTTTGAGCAATTTGAGTTTGTATGCCAATAAACCCTCTTTGACAGAATGGATAAACAGGCAATCATTGACAACAAGAAGTGCTAATTGGAGAAACTGAATATGTATGTGAAGAGTCTTATTGATCCGCCTTTTATGCTTTGAGTAAGTGAAGGTGTTTTTCTCAAATCACAGTAAAATGTGAATGCTCGGAATGAAGGAAATTGTTTTAGATACAGGCTTTTTAAAGATAAAATATAATAAATAATGTATACACGAAACATGATCAAAGTCTGACTCTTGATACTATATTTTTGGACCAAATCAGAGAAAAGCTTGGTAATAGACAGTAGCTTTGTCCCTAAACTTTGAGTTATGCTTGTTCCACTTAAAAAAAAATCTGTCATGGAAGTGAAATTGATTGTAAAAAAAATAACTAAGTTTTAACTTAATAACTAATAGAAGTTACTTGTCATAGTGATGCACCATGGCTTCAGGCTAAATCTAGTTCTAGTACTTTATAAAAAGCTCTAGTTGGCGCTTACCTAAGTCGCTGCAGGGCATTGATTGTGTTGTGCATGAGGAAACCCCTGGACCAGGTGAAACTGTGGGCAATTAACAACGGCATCAACTGCATGGTGTGTGGTGCGTTTGCCTTTCCCTAATGAGCACCAGATTCTCAGAGGCTGACAGTAGCAGGATATGCAGCCTGTTTCCATGGAGATGCTCAGGAGCTGTAGCGTGTTTTTTTTTTTTTTTTTTTTTTTTTTTTTTCTTCTCTTCACCCCCTTCCTTCTGCTGTACATTCCTCTGAACACCAGCGCTTCACCAGAAATGGGCCAAGCAGGCTGCGTGGTTTTTGTACTCTCTCACTCTCACGACGTCAGGCGGTCGTAGTAGCTGCTAATCTCAAATCCTGCAGAAGTTTGTATGTGTGCGTGTGACAGGCTAAATTAACAGACGTGCGTGCCACTCCGAGAGAGCTCGCTGACAGTAAGCGCGGCTGTGCGAGCGACCAGAGCTGTTTTCGGTGTGTTGTGTACGTGGGATTATGAGTCAGAGCGATGGAGAGGAATGAAATGAGGAGAGAGACTGAAGCAGAAGGACGTGATGATCTAAATGCATAAACCATGGATAACTAATTTTGCAATTTGACGACACTCTTTATCAATCTTTTCAAAGGTCTTTCGTAATAACAACGCATTGGCCATATTATTACAGGAGACTTAACACAGATCCTGTGCATTTCATATGAAGGATACATCCATACATATATTATCTAGATTGTCAAAGGGCTTGTAGCTGACTTTTCTTCTCATTCAGGAAAAAGCACTTTTTAATCCATACAATATGTATTCAAGTAGCTTTTTGGGAAAAACATGAAACTGAATGATATCGCCCATACATTTTAAAAGGTATTTGGTAACTACTGCTTTGACTATTCCAGATCAGTATGAAAAATGTTCTTCACTCGTGGTTCAGAATTGGGTAGACCCTTTAACATTAGTAACAACTCCTATGACTATGTGATTATGCAACCATGCCAAAAACCTCCAGATCAACAATAGACATTTTTCCTGCTGTTCCTCTCACTTAAACACTACTACTACTACTACTACTACTACTACATACTGATGTCATCCATTGTTAGCTATTCCTGAAGGACGAACTTGGTACCTACAGCTAACCCCCAAAATTGAACATAGATTATTTTTGATTATGACTTGAGAGCATGGAGGAGCACAACTAGAGTCACCGATGATCTGTTCAGGTTTAAACCAACTCTCATGTGAGCTGTAACTGGAGATTTTGCATCATTGTCAATATCATGCTTAGCTCTTGAGATCATTTTATTCTTTAATAAAAATCTGTGCAAATTAAACTTTCATTATGATACATTTACATATTGTGTAAATGGTGTCGACTAGAGAAAGAAATCCTCTCTGATGTGAGACGACATTAATGCAGTCTCGGTGACATTTAAGAGACTTGTTTGTAGGATCAGTGCAGTCATGTTAAATCACTCTACTGGTGTCTGAATCATACATCTGCATTTGTTTGTCAGACTTCAGCTTCAATAATTACATGACTGAGCTTTGACTAAGAGAAACAGTAATTTTTCAATCATTCCTACGTATTTTACCTACAAAGCAGGTTATAAAGTTGGACTTTGTAACCACACGTAGGGCTGGGCCATGTCACATCGCTAGTGGTGGTAATTATTCAAGTATTTCAATAATTCCTAGATATTTACATGCTTACAAAACCAAAAGCAACATTTACACTGACTGAAGAGGCTCTGCAGAGGCTAAAAACTCTAATAAGGAAAGAGATAAGACATGAGGAATGGAAGCATAACTCATAACTGTAACTTAAGTAGCACAAAACATTAAGCGCAAATATTATAAAAGCCATTTTATAATATCATATAATTTAGAAGCCAATTTTTTTCTTTCATCAATAAACATTTTGGGCCATATCGTCCTACCCTAACCACATGTGCCTTCCACATCCACACTTTGTCTGTGCACTCGCTCACAAGGTGACAGAGAGGACAGGTGATTCTGGGCAGACAAAAGGCCACTGCAGGGACTGGTCAAAAATAGCCTCAAAAGGATCTTTGTTACACGGGCGAATGATGCTATGTGGACTTCAGCAGAGGGTTCCATCTGAGTGGGGAGGCCAGGGCAAGCCCCGCGGCGACAGAAGAGCCCGCTTTAAGATAAGCGTTCAAGATTAATGTAGCAGTAGTTTTATCCACCACTAACTAAATAAATATGACCACTAATCCACTAATGCTACTACCACAAATACCTGTACTACTTTTACAGCGTCTACAACTGCCATAAGTAGTAACATAAAGTAGTAAAACTGCTTCTAAATTTAGTTATGCCACCACTTAATTTGTATCTTATTTGTAAATTTGAATAGTTTTTCTTTAATGCATGCCTTATTTGATACATCTTGCTTTTATTATTGTTCATCGTTGGATGTTGCACCGAATCACCAAAGCAAGTTCCTAGCCTGTGAATTTTGTGTTGAACCTTTTCTGATTCTGATTCTGACTTATAGTGGCAATAGTGGATGCAATAGTATATTTAAAATTGTAACATGTGGCAGACTGACACTGTGGCCACATGTACTAAGGTCATATGGCTTAAAAATGGAGAAACATAGCCTGAAAAATATGTCCCTTACTTGACTGGATGTTGCGGCAGAGGTTGCCTGGGTAATCCTCGGGTGCTGCTTTGTCAATACACAGCTGCAGTTTGAAGAGCGGATCTAACCTTTGATTCATCGCGCTCTTCGGACCAGCTCGAAACTGCCAAGTTTGTCAGAAAAAGCGCGCTCATTAATCCAAGTGAGATTAACCTTGTCCTTTTCATGCTTTATTCAGACATGAGTGTTCTTAAAGTGGAAACACAGAGCATTCAATATGATCGCATTTCTGAGAGGCAGCAATTATTATTTGATGAGTCAACTAATTAGCAATGTTAATGAAATAAATAACGGGAAGCACTTCATGTGTCACCTACTGTTGATGACAAACATAAGAACTATTTTGTGTTGTTCTCTTGGTTTTTTTCCCCTTTGTTTGTGATGAATCTTGGTTATTTTTACAACTCCAACAACTTCAGTGTAAAGGTTATCAGCATTCAGATCATTTAACTTCTGTAAAACCAAAAGTTTAAAAGTGTTAGCAAGGGGCAATGGGAAGACGTGACAATGAGATTGAGGAGGTCTTCAAAGTTTTCCGTCTCCACCCGCACCATAAACAGTGTTGGTGAAGCACTGCTGAAGTCACTGAGGTGTCTGGCAAACTCCTCAGTGGCAGGGCTCCAAGGGGGGATGAGATTCGCCCTGAGTACCTTAAATCTCTGGATGTTGTAGGACTGTCATGGCTGACATGTCTCTGCAACATCGCGTAGTGGTCGGGGACAGTACCTCTGGACTGGCAGACTAGGTTGGTGGTCTCTCTGTTTGAGAAGGAGGACAGGAGGGTGTGCTCCAACTACAGAGAGATCACACTCCTCAGCCTCAGTAAGGTCTATTCCAAGGTAATAGAGAGAATAGGAGAATGCGACCAATAGTCAAACCTCGGATTCAGGAGGAGCAGAGTGGTTTTCGTCCTGGTCTTAGAACACTGGACCAGCTCTAGACTCTCCATCGGGCAGGGAAGGTGAGATTGACAGGCAGATTGGAGCAGCATCTGCAGTGATGCGGTCGCTGAATTGGTCTGTTGTGGTGAAGAAAGAGCTGAGTCGAAAGGCAAAGCTCTCGATTTACCGGTCAGTCTACGTTCCTCCCCTCACCTATGGTCATGAGATTTGGGTAATGACCGAAAGGACAAGATCGCGGATACAAGCGGTCGAAATGAGTTTCCTCCGCAGGGTGTCTGGGCGCTCCATTAGAGATAGGGTGAGGAGCTCAGTCACACGGGAGGAGCTCGGAGTAGAGCCACTGGTCCTCCACGTCAAGAGGAGCCAGCTGAGGTGGCTCGGGCATCTGTTGCGGGCATGTCCCACTGGGAAGAGGCCCCGGGGAAGACCCAGGACACGCTGGAGGGGCTATGTCTTTCAGCTGGCATGGGAACGCCTCGGGATCCTACCTGGAGGAGATGGAGGAAGTGTCTGGGGTGTGGAATGGCTGAGAGTCCCTGCTTAGACTGCTGCCGCCGCAGTTTGGCCCTGGAATGGTGGAAGAAGATGGATGGCAATTGTTGACATAACATGAAGTTTAGCATCTTTCTTTCACCACAAAATCAGCAAGATACTACTGTCTGACTGTTTCTGTCAGACTGTTTTTGCACTTAAGCTGTTACATTGGCACTTGAAGGATACTTTTTTTGTTGCTATTGCCAGATTTATCATATCTCTAGAATGACTAAATATAAAAAGTTGTATCTTTTAACCTTAATCATTCATTTGTGTGATGCGCTCGTTACTGTGATGTAAATGTTTTCATCACTAGGTTTTTTCAGTATCAGACTGGTACTCAAGCCTGCACACTGTTTGGATTGTTGTGACATGACAAACATTAGTTGATATATTTTTTTAAATGCTTAGTTGATTTATTCACTGACTAGAGCAAAGACCAACTGCTTCTGACTAAGCGGATCGTGCTCAGGGAATTTATAAACCTGGAAAAAAGCTTATTTACTCAAAGAAAAGAGCAGTGTACAGCTCATGTAACTAAATAGAATTGACATGAATGTACAGCTCATAAAAGTGATTTACAAGCCATAAGATTCCTGTTGGGTTTTATTGGAACTCAATAGAAAAATATAGTGTGTTTATTACCTGTTATTTAATCAAAAGGCCATCATGCATGACATAACTGTGTGTGTATGTGATTCGCAGCAGACTACTGGATAAAGCCTTGATGAAGATGAGTCCAAAGCACTGTAAAAAAATAAAAATAAAAAATAAATGAATGAGACAAAGCAGACAAACTTCACATCCAGGATCTCGTAGAGGACATCTTGTCCTAAGTATGGCTATCAACATCAAATTTGAAATGTTATTGTCATGACAACATATTTAAATTATTTCTGTTGTGCGCCAGAGATGCATATGTGAGTCTGTGTTGTGTGTGTTGTGTATGTGTGTATGTGTACGTGTGTGTGTGTTTGGTGTGTGTGTATGTGTGTGTGCGTGTGTGTGTGTGTGTGTGTGTCTGTGTGTCTGTGTGTGTGTGTACGTACGTGTGTGTATGTGTGTGTGTGTGTGTGTGTGTGTGTGTACGTGTGTGTGTGTGTGTGTGGGGGTTAACACTAAACCCAGCCGGTGCTGTGATTCCTGCTGTGTGGTAATGGACACAATGTTGTGAGTCATGCCCTGCCAGGTGGTACGTGTCGGCATATTAACATCATAATGCTAATACCAGTATGCTAACACGGAAGCTAACAGGTGCTTAAGGACACAGAGGGGCTGAGGGGGTCACACAGATCAATCCTGTGCTGCCTTTTACCCTGCTGAACATGTGATACAGGCTCATTATGCAAGTGTGTCGATGACAGTGAACGATGGACACTCTTGTATGTATATATTATGTATTTTTCATAGTGGTGATAACAAACATACATTTCTCTGTTGTATGATAGCATAACGCTACAGCGCCAAACCAAATTAAGGGCAAAAAGGACTAAATACACTTTTTTTTTGTATTTTAGCTTTTTTATAGGTGATTTCCCCCTAAAAAGCTGAACATTTTGCTATGACAGGCTAACAGTTTTATGTCCTTTCCTGGAAGTGTCTTTTCCTTCCTAAATCCACGCTGACTACATTATGTGCAATCCCTCCAAAGCATTCTTTCAACTTTAATTGACTTTGGCACATCTATTACTTTGCTGTGATCAGAAGCGCTGCCCACTTGGAAACAGGCTGTAGAAGAGGCTTGTACTGACTGGAGCAGGCTGCTGGCAAACTGCTGCTGGCCTGGATATCAATATTACCCAGTGCTGTTTGAAAAAGAATCAAATTAATAGCTGAATAACTTTTAGCTTTTAGGAAGAAGCCACCCAGCGGCTCATTAGCTGTGACACCGATGCTCACCGAGTCAAATGTTATGTTAAAAGTATTAACATTTGTCAAGAGTTATGAGCTATAACTCATGGATTTATGTTACAAAAACAAACACAAATGTTTATGCATTATAAATGCTTTACAAAATAAAAATCTATCTTTATCCAGCTACACAATGGCAACCTCCAATGTCATGGTGACTCTTGACTAGTTGAAGTCTTTTTTGCAGTTTTGTTCAAAATAATGCTCAATTATGAAACATTAGTTAAGATATGATTGTGTCTGTTACATTGAACATAATCTTAGGAAATTCACACCAAACACATTTCTTGTTTTGTGGATGGGCCTTGTCACTGAGGATAGAAACCCACCAAAGACAATCCATTAAAAAAAAATATTTTATTTTTTTCTGTGACACTTTATTGATTAAATTATTGATTAAATGTATTTATTTATTGAAATGTATCTAAATGATATTAGAGATGTTATGTAGCAGTGTTCACAGCTTGAATAAAGAGGAAACAACGTGTTCTTGTTCAAAACATGTTCAGATGGAGACCTTTTAGCAGCCGGCACGCTCTAATCATTTTAATTGCATAGGATTAAGCAGCTCTGTTTGTGGCCACCGAAACATTTGCAGCTTAAATAGCGTGGCCTATGCTCTGATGTGACACAACACGCTGAGGTGAGAACTGCGACAGCCACAGTGTAATCCAGAACTCATTACGCCCAATTATGAAGTTCATTTGGGTTTCCTCACAGGGGCCTGGGGGGAGCTGTTGACATAAGACTTTTGAATGTCTGGATTATCGTTATTTAAAAAAAAAAAAATTATACAAATGTATTTTCTGTAAATTAAAACGTCTCACAGCTTGTGTTTTTATCTACTAACAAGGTGGTTAGGTTTTTATCTGTAATATGTCGGGTTTGTCTTGTGTTAAACATAATTAATTCATTGTGATAGCATTTTTGCTTTAGCTAATGACGACAAATTCTCAGCCTAGGCATTTCTGTAAGATTTTTGCAATAGTGTGTGTAGCGTTGTAGCTCAGCAATAATTCATGCTTGTTTGCCTGTTTAATATTTATTTTAATCACATTCCCACTTATCCCACGTCTGGCATAGTTTCGGAAATACCTTCCTGATTCATTTTCCCCCATAGACTTGGAGACATTTTAATATTAAGAGTTTAAAGGCACGACAAAGGCTAACCAGCTACTGTATGTGCGAGCTAATGCCCATATTGCAGTTGTTGTAACGGTTTGAACAACTTAGTGCAACTTAGTGGGGGTCAAACACATTTTGGGCCGCGGGACGAATTTCGATGCTCAGGCTGGGTCAGGGGGGCGAACATTACGTAAAAAATAAAACTATAAAAACCGTAAGAAATAAATAGCTTTATATAGCCTAGTAGTAGTTATTTGAGGACACCGTTGCACAAATCTGCAGCAGGTGAAAGACTGAGTCCATATTCATGCATCAGCAGCAGGAACAGGAACATGGACTCATGACTTGGCTTTGACACATCTCTTTTAAACCTGAAGGTAAATTCACTAAAAATTAGTTTTAGGGACTTGCAATAAAACAAAAATTTCCAAGCGGAATCCATATAAAAGTCACTACCGGAAACAAGTGTCACTGTTGATGCATGTAAGAGCCAAATGTCTCTAAAATAATGAGTAGAACCACATATTTCTAAAAAGCAATATTCACTAGAATGTCGTTATTTGCCTCCTTTTTCATTTTATTTCAAATTGTAATTTCAAAACCAGTCAAACAGCACAATGAGCTTGTAAAGCAAGGGTGAATATGAAACTTTGTCTGGATATAAAAACACATTCATTCGTTCCAGTTATCCTTCTGTGTGAGGGAGTTCCTTGCACTGGGAATGTCTCCACAGGTCCGTCCTAATAACGCCTGCATGTGAGTCGCTCCTCCTTTTATTTGCATGGGAATAGAAAGCCGCGCAGCCCTGCATTATCAAATCACATGCTTTTACTGAAATCATATTAACAAGTAGATTGCATCTTGTAGCGGCGACACTTCATTTCAATGAGCGACTGAATGTTTCTGATTTTATTTGAGTTTTCTTACATTTGCCTGGGAGCACTATCCAGGAATAAAACTCTTCACAAAAGCAATACTAGCGCAAAAGGCACCAGCATACTACTGTGGCAGCAGATGGCCGTAATAAGTAATATGGCTCTGTGAAAAACACACTTTGTGATGGTGCAATTTGCCTCCATTCTCTTCTTTATTAAAATCTACAGTGGGTTTCGGTCTTTGCAACAGACAGCTTTCGTGAATGTCAGAATGCTTTGGCAAAGCACTGGTGAAAAAGTCAGAGCCCAAATTGATAGAGAAAGATAAACTAGTTAAGAATTACAACCTGATATGATTTAGTGTGCAATACTTTTTAGATGTGGTGAAAATATTTGACTAGTTGAGTAGTTCACCTAAACTAAACTAATTAGCATCAGGCCAATACAATACTACAGTTTAGCAGTTTTTACACAAATTGGAAAAAACATGTTAAGTGCAATATGCCAAATCCTCATATTGCAAAAGTTTTTGTGCCAAGACCTGGACTCAAACCTAAGTTTAAGGATCAAGTTGCAAGATACATATTAGATTATGCAGTGCCTGATCTTGTTGAATATTGACACACCTAATGAAATTTGCTGTGATGAATAGGCATTTGTATTATAATTTGGAGGGTAGGATTGCATTTATATGAAAATGTCAAGAGGTGATTGAGAAGCATCTGACTGCAGCGTTCATTTTGTACACAACGTATAGTGTACAATACAGTGTATAGTCAATGTCATATTTTGCTGACTAAAACTCAATAAAAGCATTTATAATTACTGAAAAAATAGAAATAGTTACATATTTTCAATGAATACTATGACGAGTACTAAAAGTACAATCTGACTATGACTGACAAGTATTTTTGGTTGAATTAAAATATACGTGTCCCATAAGTGTCCTTGTTTCAGTTGATGATGTAATAATGGTGGTTGCTGTTGCCTAGATACGCAGACAGTGAAACCCTGGTCTGTGTGTGTCATTGTGACTCTCAGGACGGTGGAGATGTGTTAACGATACAACACCATCTGCTACAGTGGTTCAAGCTGTTTTTGATGTGAGCCTTTTAAAAATTCTCATTAGATCATTTTCTGCAGGGGCCAGAGGGTGCTGTTGCCCAAACTTATTAAGCTGCCTTCCTGTTATATAACAATACTGCTTTTGAGATGTTTTAATTGGAGTTTGCATCTTGCTGCGTCCTTCTGTTCTTTTACTCATTCACAAAAGATGCTTGGTCAGGGAGCAAGGATTCATAACACAAGTTTTTATTAGCGCCTACAATGAATGCAACAGTCCAAACTTATAGTGTTTATCGTAATTGTAGGGAGGAGAGTTATTTTACAGTAAATTTGCTTATAACCTGAGGCCCGTACAACGAGGCTGGATTAGTGGGTTAGTGAGGTTACATTGGGGTTGACCCTGCTTTAACGGTACTACAAAGATATATCATGATCGGGGCGGATCTCTATGGTAATATGCTCTGAACTCAACCTAATTGGGACCCGGTTAAGTTTCTGAATAAGATAAGACTACTCTTTGTCCAATGAGTGACGAGAATCCAGTTGCTGTGAGCCAAACGAGCGACCGGTGTGACAGAGGAGAAATGAGGAAATGCAAGTGAGCACATATTACTTTGATATACAGTAAATGCGCACAGATTTATAAAGCGGAAGGATGATAGACTTCCTAGCATGAATATAAGGAGTGAATTGTTGCACACCAAATAGACAATGATAAGACAGATAATGCCTTATTGTGGAATATTCCAGGCAAAGCAATAACATCTACATGGAGACAAACATGGAGCTCACCAGAAAAGTTAGCACACTGCAATGAAACAAAGCGAAAGGTCTTTTAGCGTGCTATTAGAAGGGTTTATAAGTGCAAAAATGCTAAAGCTAGTTAAAGGCCTTTTTCTTCTTTGGCATTTGTAGCGAAAACACAGGAATGGATGTATGATATAGACGCCTCCATTTATAGAAAGTCAATAAAGCATACTGACAGACGTCCCCCATCAGGAGGGGACTCCCAGAGTCACGCTTCACCATACTTCTTAATTGTTTCGTGAGATGGGGTGGTGGTGACAAGCTCTCTTAGTTCATCTGAGGCAACATGAACCCCGTGGTTACCATGGAAACAGAAGAACTTTTTTAACTTGTAAAACTTGGATTACATTTCAAAGGTGGCCAAAGATGCATGAAAAAAGCATCTCACACAGCCTTGAATCTCAAAGAAGTGTTTTATCTAACTGTGCACAGAGACGGAAGTGTTTACATAAAATAAATAAGTCGCAAAAATACACTAGAACACCAACAAGTTCCAGTAACCTACCACCCAATCCATTAAGCACACTACACACCAATTCATTCATTTCATAAAACAGGTAGCCCTTCCCTGTCCCATCTCAACGATGGTAGAAACCCAGCAAGTTAAATAACCACCACCAGTCTGTAGATTCATTAGGTCCAAGAGGAATTCACCATTCTCTCCCTTCTACGCATGATATCACATCTCTACCAACCATGGTCCAGGAGGCCAAAATATGTGCTTTATGTCACCATGAGAAACATGCAACATGCCTGTAACTTGCCCTGGGAGAGATAGATTTAACGCTATACCAGTGAACATTCTAGGTAAAGCAATCATAGTTATGGCGACAAGCATGTGATGTACTCTCCACCAAAAAGTTACATATATTACACATTTATCATTTCACTTAATATTTTATCTCCTATAGTTTAAATGCAAGTCCGTTTTTAGTCAATAAGATCAGTAGAAATTATGCATAAGACAATTTGACCAAGCACTGCATTTTTGCTTTAGCTCCAGTAAAGAAGATTTGTTTGTTTGGTGACAGAATGGCGGATCGGTCTGTTGCAGGCTGCTGAGGGGGAGAGAGAAGAGGGTCAGGAGGAGGCGGGGTCTAATGGCGTGACATGAACCCTTCACCGCCAGCTGTCTGTCACAGATGATTCACTCAAGCCTCGCCCAGTCCGCTTCACTGTAGATTTGGCTGTGAGATTGCCAATCATGATGCATTTCTGTTGCCTGAAAAGCATTTTGAAGAGCCTAATTAGCAGCATGTGACTCGCAGAAAAGAGACGAGATAAGCTATGAAGTTGAAAAGACATAGCTGCTGGTGGTATATCTGTCGTCATAGATGCTCATAGATGAACTGTTAAAGAAAAGTGGGAAAATTGTAAAAGTTTCACCTACCTCCAACCACTGCAAAGCTCTGACATGCTGGACTGTCGCTCACACAGTAAATGATCTCTATAAAATGGAAAAATGGAAACTCGCCCTATCAGCAAATTTGGTCAAAAACGCTCACAGTAAAATACAGCATCTATTCACTGCAGCCAGGCAAAGTTTCCCCAGGTCAATACAAACAATAAGATCTAGTATTAGGTAAGTAAGCTTGCTAATTACAGCAAAAATCCCCCAGAAAGAGCCAGTGAGTAGGCCATGCATCACTTTATTATAGAAGTGCTCGGACAGGCTTTGAAATTATAGAGTTATGTGGAGCAGAAAAAGGATGTCAGTCTGAAAATACACAACTGAGAGTTTGGTATGGAAAAGTAACATGAGAAATGCTTATTTACCTGTTGTGTGACCAAGAAAGAAGCTGATGTGTGATGCTCAGTGTTAGAGCTGTGGCTCATGCAGTTGCCTTGAAACTCCGTGGTTACGCCTGAAATATACATTTTTAGAACCATTGCAAAAAAAGTACAATGGAGTAATTTACTGTTGCTTTGGCCTGATTAGTGGCTATATGGCTTTTTATATGTGACGAAGAGACGTAGAAGCACTAAAGTGTGTTTGAAATCTCCATGCCATCTTTTATGGGACATTTAGTCTGTTCTTATGGATCATTAGCACACTGAATGACATGTGGTTTAATTACAGCAGGGAGGAGCTGTCAGAAAGATTGATATGCACATGTGCTCCTTCTGCTCCAAAGATTTTACACGGACTGAACACACAACATTCTCAAATGTTTGGGGTTGAGTTCACATACAGATGAACTTGATGCATGATGCAGCTATAGATTGTGGCAATCCATTAAGAACCCTTTGCTGCTAGAACACTGTCACAGAAATGCTCCTTTATAGAATCAATTCACATATTTGTGACAGTTTAGGACATGTTTGTTGCAATAAGTAATAAGTGCAATCTATTTTTGTGTTATAACATAAATTATCCTTAATTAATCACAAAAATATATTTAATACAATACTCAACATTACACTATTGGGTAATCTATGGCTAATATACATTATGTTAGGACTTTCCTGGCAGTTGCTCAACATAACATTTTGAAGGCTAAGTTGAAAAAATGAAATTGAATCCTGTTTGTCAAAGAAAACACACAAAAGTTTATTGGACAAGAAGTAGAAACTGTAGAAAGTTAGCTACAATAACTTTCTTTAAAATCAATAGGCCAGAATGTCACACAAAGTCTCAGATGGGAATCTAATGTATACTGTATAATACAAACATTTTGCTTTTTTCTTCTTCTACTCATTTGGAATGAATATGAATACAGAGACATACATATGTCTCCCCTCACTCTGCCATTTCAACATGTTGAAATCTCATGAAGATAACCTGCATGTAGCTAACTTTAAAATGTAACATGTCTAAATGTGAATGTTTGGCTGTTATGATTCATTGGTGTCAAATCGCTTTAATTAACATGTTGAAATTGTATCGCTTTTAATCAATGGTGGGCTGGTGAAGACCTCAGTGCCCTTGGATCCCATATGGATGTCATATTGACGATGTCATTATAAAACAGGAATAGCAGGAATTTCCTTCCTGGGCCAAATGACATGTTAATAGATTCAGAACAGCAGCTGATCGGCCTGTAACTGTAATTATCTCCATCCTGCTTTTACTTTCATTAGCAGCCCGTCTCCACAGTGTGCTAAGTGTTAGACAGCAGAATGAGAACAAATGATTAAGACTGTGGCAGCGACTCATCTCCATCTCAAGGGAACACACATGAGACAAGATTGTATTTGCTACCTCTACCATTACCTCAACATAACGTTTTCATTAAAACACACTATGTTATGCTGTTTCAACTACAACATCCCCCTCCACCCAATCTCCAGCACAGCAGCAGAACCTTTCAGAATCAGAATCAGAATCAGAAAGGGTTTATTGCCATTGTCAATTAATATCATTCACAAACATAGGAACTTGTTTCGGCGGTAAGGTGCAACATAAAACACAGCGCAATAATAAAAACAACATATATGAAATCAAAAGGGCATGCATTAGAAAACAGTTAAAATTTGCTATAGTATAATATAAAAATAGGCTTATTATGTACACAAGAATTTACTGTTAAATTTACAGTTGTAGTGCAGAAAGTGACTGCAGTGAGCGATTAAGTTGTAGCTAAAGTGACAGGTGTTTAAGAAGTGTTCACGAGTCCAATGGCAGAGGGAAAGAAACTGTTCTTGTGGCGGGAGGTACTCGTTTGGATGGACTGGCCTCCTGCCAGAGGGGAGTGGCTCAAATAGACCATGTCCAGGGTGAGAAGGGTCAGCTGTGATCCGACCTGCTCGTCCCAGAGCCCTGGAGACGTACAGGTCCTGCAGAGATGGAAGTCTGCAGCCGATCACCTTCTCAGCAGAACGCACAATGCTCTGTAGTCTCTGTTTGTCCCTGGCTGTGGCTCCAGCGTACCACACGGTGATGGAGGAGGTGGGGATGGACTCAGTGATGGCCGTGTAAAACTGTACCATCAGCCTCTCCATCTCATCCTCCTCTTACTTACTTCCTCTAAGATGGCACACACTTCCACAAACACCACATCCAAATTGGACTTTACCTAGATATGACCGTGGACTACTAGACTGTATTTGAAGGTGCTCGGGCCGTCCCACCTGCTGCAGGTCTCTGGGCCACAGAACGGAAATGCGATTAAACTTATTTAATATCATGTCATTACAGATGTTTTTATTGCTCAAAAATACACTATTTCTTACTGTGAGCTGGGTTGCCTCTCCATGGAGAAAGTTAAATGCTACACTGTGGAACATTACATGCAAAGCTATAAAATTCTCCATGGAGACAAGCATCACATAGAGCACCTTTAACCCAGAACTAGAACTGGAACAAACAAAGTATCAGAATTAAACCAGGACCAAACTAGGACAAGAGTGAACACGCGGCCCTCGTCTAGAACCCAGAGATGATTATTTTCTCTTTAAATTCATCATTCTTTCCCTTCATTTCATGACAGACAACTTGACCTGCCGGGGTCAAAGCACTAAAGTGTATTCATATAATAGAATATTCATTCATTTGTCTCCCCAGACTACGTTTTTTAATGTAACAATAAATGTGGCTTGTATTTAAACAAACCATTGTTTCATAAGTACGCCTTTGTGAGTCATCGTCTCTGAACCCAGCTACATTACACCAATCCGCATTGTACATTGTCCAACCCAGTATAGCTGCTTAATTAAAAGGACACCAGAGAAAATAAACTTGGCCTTTGTTCAAGTCGGTGCCATTTACGGAAAGTGTGAGTGTGTTCTTGTAGCACACTGTGAAAGCTCCTCTATTTTAAGCCACAAACAGGATCTTTTTTTTTTTTTTTAAATTTTAGCTACCCTGTTTTGAATCTTTAGGCAGGGTTGTTATTTATATTTACCCAGTAATGTCGGTGTAATCCCTCATTCATCCAGGAGTGTTCCATTGTAGAAAAAGATTCAGTTGTAAACGTAGCAATCTGTGATTGATTGAGAATGACTCTTGGATGAGAGTCGAAATGTTTTGTTTTTTCTAAAACAGATGACTACAACTGAATCTTTTTCTGCAATTTACCCAGTAATAAAAAAATAAAATAATTTATTCGGTTCCTGTCAACTAACGTGATACAGTCAACACAGATATTGGGGCATTCATACTGTGTCTTTTCCATGGAAGAAACAATTATCAATCTAAGAACTAGAAGGAGCAAAATCCACTTTGTTAATATTTAAGTAGTGCAGCAATTAGGGCCCGCTGTGCCCTCAGTGTCTGTGCACACTGGTGCATAAACGTGTGTGGAATGTTTTCTTGAAGGTAGAAAAATGCGATATAAATGAAATTTTTTATCGGGTCGTGACAGTAAACAGTGAAAATAGTGAATTAAGTCAGACAGTCCGCTCGCTCTGCATTGGACTGATAACAACACGTGTCGCAGTGTAGAGAAAACACGAGCTGCACTGAACAGTCATCACAGCAGCGGCTCAGACAGACAAACTCCTCTCACTGTACAGAGTGGTTTGATCAAGGACTAAACTAAAAGATAATCCTTGCAAAGTCAGACCCGGTTAGCGTCCATGTCAAGCGTGTTCAGCGCTGATAAGGGCTGTCTCATGTTTTCACTCAGCGTTACGGTGAAAACTTTTAAATGACTTGTTAGATTTATTGTGAGAAGTCTTTGGACCCTCTTATACAAACAGTTTCGCTGAAATATCTTTCCTCCAAAGTGCAAAAGAAGCCCAAAACCAACAAATTCTAGTTTAGTTAGTTTATTCATTTATTGAGAGAGGGCCAGTACACAATATACATTAATCTTATCAGGAGAGATGAATTGTACCAGGTTGTAGCTCAATTGCTAATTTCCACCTGTCGTCCCTGGACTGATGTTATTAAATCACACCGAGATATAGCATCTCTTTTTTCAGGGGAGGAGCCTATTGTACATGTGTTTAGTGGTAGGGAAAATCGGAGCACCCAGAGGAAACCTACGCAGACGCGGAGAGAACCCGGGAATCGATCCTTCTTGCTGTGAAGCGAGAGGACTAACCGCCCTGGTTGGCTTGTGTCAGTAAATCTGTTTTCCTTCTCCTCAGCTGCTCTCCATGAAAACAACGGCACTGCGCATGCGCATTTCATCTACATTGTGTGATATTTCAATTTCCCATCGCCATTCAAATCATACCAGTATCACCGTGAAAGGTATGATTTGGTCCAGTACTAGCAGCAATGTACTATACACACAGACAGAAACTTACTAGACATGTGCCAGATTTCTTAGAGTCCATTATTTTTGACCTGTCCTAATCACTGCATAACTCACTGAAATCAAGCAAATGTTTTGAAATATAGTTGTACTCATGTACAATGTCATGTGTTGTATAATCCAGAACCATGGTTTATAGCAGGCACGTCCAAATGTGGCCCTCAGACCAATTTTTGTCGGCCCTCCGGCTTCCTGCTAAGTTGGTCCAAACAACAAAAAGTAGTACTTTTTACTGTCAAATTTGAAACATTCACCAACCGAATATTAATGTTCCAAGTCTTATTAAAGGTGTGGAGGCCAATCAAAACTATGTCAAATGCAAATTTCGAACGATTCACTTCCTTGTTGGATTGTCTGTGGCCCTAAAATTTCAAAAGTTTAGACACCCCAGGTTTACAGTAATGATTGGGACTGTTCTGATACTTGTCCAGTTAATGCAGATTTCCTTTGGAGTTTACATTTATTTACATTAGCGGCCAGATACAATATTGCAGAAGGTGGTGTATTCGTCACGTGACTAGCCAAAATGTTGTGTTACCTTCTATAAAATGTCTGTGCTGTGTAAACAGTAAAACAGGTATTAAAACAGATACTAAATTTATAGGTGAACATGTGGTAGGGTACACTAGTCTACAATCAAAACTAAACCTAAACCCAAACCTAAAACTCATAGTTTTCCTCATTTTCAGTTTATGGACAGGCCCTGCCTCGCATGAAAACCTCCAGAATTCCGTCAGGGATTGGATAATAGGGTTGAGAACCAAAACAACAAAAACGTTGCCATTATGTGTGATGTTTTCGAATAGAATGATAGACGAATAAATTCGCATTACAAATATAATCAGTAAAATACATATTTTATTTGAATATGTTTACCTCATTTCTAGAGACGCAGATAGAAATTTTACATACTAATTTGACATGCCTTCCCTCTAGTGTTGAGGGTGCACCCAATCTTTGGTCCTGGGCTCACATGGCTCTTTGTGAAAATAAACAGAGTAAAATGTATGTCAAAAAATAGGATACACAAGAATAAAACTAAAGTGGTTCTGGCAATCCAGTGTAGGAGTCCAACTTTTTTCATTAAATGAATGTGGCTTAATTCTTCAAAGGCTTGCCAAATGTGCTGTAACACTAGATAATGCTTCTGTGGACTGTCAGGTACTTTGGTAGAGAACCATTGAGAGCAAACCCACTTGTCCCTGATGTGAGAGTGGCTTGGCGGTGATGGGACGGCTCGGGAGGACAACAGAGAAATCAGTGACTAATACATTTATGAATGAGTCTCTAATACATCTGCAGTCCTAAAGACACACCGAGCGCCCACCTAATTAAATGAGAGCCGCACTGCCTGTTTAGTTATGCACACGGTGTCCAGCAGCCTTCAGTAATTCTGATAAATCACTTCCCCTGCGGTAAAATCAATATGGACAACACACACACCTCCACTGAACCCTAAACAAACCCTTAGGCCCCATTTAGAAGCGCCATTTCCACTGCCACCACATGACATATCAATAATGCATAGAAGCCTGTTGTTTATTTTGATAATAGGTTCATGTGATATCAAAATATTCTGGGGCCAAGGGTTTAAGATGAAGATGGAGGGCCGGGCTAGGGATTTTATGGTATTAAAAAAAGTGTTAAAAATACAGTCTAGTCATGATTTAAAGATCTAATTTTCATGAATTTTTGGGCTTGCGAACAGTTTTAGAAAAAACCTGATGAGACAGCAATGCAAAGCAGGGTAGACCACCCTCACACAGCCAATCTGCTCTCATCTCACGTGTCGTGGGTTGTTTACAGGCAAAATTTTAGCAGTTTTCACCATTTCAAAAAATATAATATTTAGTTTTGAGTTACTCTCTCTAAAACCCATGGACATGACTCTTTCTTGTGTTCACTGCTTTTACAACATTCTTTATGAGGGAATAGCTACATTTAAATATGATTGGGTACACGCTATAAAGACTCAAAAACAGATTTTAAAGATGGCCATAACGCATAAATAATCTCTACCCTCCAGGCTTGTAGTGAGAGCAGCAATTTTATAATTCATATTTATAATATGAATGACATATTATATAATTATATTTTATTTGGTTCTAGAAGATGAAAACAGCCAAGTATATCAACTCGCATTATAAGCTTGTTATTCATTATACAACATCCCACAAGGTTGGCTTAGGTCAGCGTGCGGCAAAACTGAACACTTTTCAGTCGTAATTGTACAAGAAAATGCCATGGCACCTGAGGAGGAGATTACAGCATTTGTTAGATATTTTTGTCAAAATATTTTATCAGCGTGCAGTGTGGAAGTCATCAGATCATACATTCATTAATGTGAAAGTGAAAATCAAAACTATACCCTCAGGGGGGCTCTTTTGAGTCTGGGAAAGGGAAAGGAGTAAGTGGAACGGTGGGTGAGTAGCACGCACTTATGCCTCGCAGCAAGAAAATCCCGGGTGTGACTCCCAGGCCGGGCATCTTACTGTAGGTAAAAATAAGGTGGTCCTGACCAAGCCAAGCCCAACATCTGGAGAAGGGTCCCCGGCCACTGCTCCTGAAGTTGCCCCAGCCTACTGACTGAAGCATGGTACCCAATAAATTGGATCTAGAGTGAGACAGTATACAGGACAAATTTCCCTATGGGAGACAATAAAGGCAAACATTTATCTTGAATTGAAATGACATTAGAACAATCTGTAGTGTTTTATTGAATTGGGGCTGTTAACTGGACATTAATATGCTGATTTATATATAGTGTAGTATAATTATATTATAATTCTTGCAAGTCAATGGAGCTTGTTGCCAATAACCTATACATTTCTACATTCAACAGTAGCCAATTTTCTTTTTGGATTATTACAAAATGACCAAATATGTAATCAATACAGCTGTGTCAATAGCTCTGTAAAATTGCCATGTAAATAGTGGATGGATGAATTATTGTAAAATATACTGCAATATACTACTACAAGAGTTGTTTGACATTTGTGGCCTTTTACAATGCCAGGATGTATTCAGTCAACAACTGCTTATGCGTCCCCAGTTTATAAGATTAAACAAATAATAAATGCTTTTGAGTAAGTATAACTTGTCCATTTTTCACTCCCAGCTCCATGTCTTTTCAACTTAAACTACACTTATATGAAGAGTAATAAAAACTAACTTGATAAACTGAGAGAGGAAATTTGTTTATTTACTGACAGCCATCATACTCGGTCACAGCTAATGATTTACATATTACTAAGACCCTTTTTCCTAGGAAGAAGAAGCAACACCACAGCTTTATTGGCTCAATAGGAAATCCACGTTGCAAACTAAATAATGGGGTTCGACATCAAGATGGCACCTCAGATTACTGGTGACGATATGAGACTTTTTGACCACAAGTTCCAACTTACATGTGCCACTCCCAGCAGTGTTAATTGATATGTTTAGTATGCTCAAATGTCTGACAATGCATGGATACATGTTTGCTTCCAGGATCATTTCAGAAATAGGTTTTCATATATTTGATAAAAATTGGGAATATTTCTTGACCGCCTTTATTTGTATTTACCAAGGGTGCCAACATTAGTAGAGAGACTGCCTGCTCTGACCTTTAATATAAATGACAGACAGTGTGCTAAAATACAGAAATAGCTACTTTTGGGATTGATAGATGACAAAAGTTAGATTTGAGGAATTTTAATAGGTTCTATTTCTGCACTGGTCCAAAATATTTATTATAAAAGCAAAGACAATAGACATTATCGTGAACATTTTCAGAAAGAAGTCAATGTTTATCAAATTAGTTGTGCTGACGACCATCACCGAACACAAACGACAACAATCATTTTATGGTCAGGATACAGAACATTAGTCATTATTGGGACATATTTAAGTCACTTCAGATGTTTTGTGTGGGAACTTAATGGCTGCACTGCACTGTAAGGTTATGACTCATTCACTTTATCTCAGACTGAGACATTAACAACCCAATATTTATATCTAGGACTTTTTCACAGATGTCTGTTCTTTCAGGCGGAGCTAGACACTTCTATGCCCAGGTGTGGTGCAGTCAAAGTAAAGGGTCCTCAGGGGCAATTCTCTTTTATGTAAGTGTAAGTCACAGGGGAAAATGTTGAATTCACTTTTAAACAGAGAAGATGAGGGCTGGACTGTGCAGCTTACATAATTCATATTCTTCTATAGCCTCGTTAACCCTCATTAAATACAAATTGGGTTTTAATTATGTGTCTGAAGATCCAAGAAACAATGAGTAAGCAATTTTTTAGGCTTTGTATCATCCAAGATAAGAATGTATCAATTAGTGAGAAAATAAAATAATTCTCAATATTAAACTGCTCTTGCGCAAACTTGATGATAGTTAACCTGAACCCACATTTGTCTGCGTAAACCCTCAGCCCTCAGTACTTTAGGTTCCACAGCAAAAGAAAATGTTATTCTGTTAAGTGAACAAAGTTTCAAGAGGAGTCAAATAGGCTATATTTGTCAGTAAAAACAATCCATCGCTGAACAGAAATGGTGGTCTAAAGTACAGTTTATCACCCATTTACATCTCCATCCTCCTCAGGCCTAAACCAAAACAAAAGAAACAATAGGGCTAATCAGTGTGGTCAGAGTATGAAATAGGAGTTAGAGCCGTTTATGGGCATGAATGATTATGTTCAATATGACTCAAAGTTTCAAGGTGACAGTTCACACCTTAGAGAAGGTCAGCAGTAACCTCTGTACCATTCTAAAATTATAAATGGTCACATTTATATACACTTTTTATAACCCCAGTGCTGTTTTTTGTTTTTCGGACTGTTCTAAAGTTCATGCGTGTGTTCTGCAATGTCATATTGTTCTCAGTGACACACGCGTGAGCATGCACAAGCATGTGCCCGTTTATCCAGTCCCATTGATCATTTACATGACATCTGAATACAGACTCATTCAGGATCATGGCGCACGGATCATTTGTTTAATTGGTTTTGTGTGAACTGATCCACACCATGGAGTGGCGAGTCCACTTCAGAACCTTGACATGCTTCTTACGGAGCCACTCCTTGGTTCTCCTGGCTGTGTGCTTTGGGTCATTGTCATGTTGGAAGACCCAGCCACGACCCAGCTTCAATGTTCTGACTGAGAGGAGGTTGTTACCCAAAATCTCGCAATGCATGGCCCCATTCATTCTCTCCTTAATACAGTGCAGTCGTCCTGTCCCCTGGACAGAAAAGCACCCCCAAAGCATGATGTTTCCACCCCCATGCGTCACAGTAGGATGGTGTTTTGGGATGGGACTCATCCTCCAAACACGGCGAGTGGTTTATACCGAAACGTTTTATTTTGGTCTCATCAGACCACATAACTTTCTCCCATGTCTCCTCTGGATCATCCAGATGGTCATTGGCAAACTTCACGGGCCTGGACATGTGCTGACTTAAGCAGGAACCTTCTGTGCGAGGCATGACTTTAAACCATGATGGCGTTGTGTTTTACTGATCGTAACCTTTGAAACTGTGATCTCAGCTCTCTTCAGGTCATTGACCAGCTCCTCCCGTGTAGTTTTGGGCTGATTCCTTTCATATCATCATTGATGCCCCAGTCTGAGCGAGATTGACAGTTAGCTTTAGCCTCTTCCATTTGACAACAATTGCTCCAACAGTTGATCTTTTTGCACCGAGCTGCTTGCCAATTGCCCGTAGCCCTTTCCAGCCTTATGGGGGTCTACCATTGTCTCCAATTTTCCCTGGTGTCTTTTGACAGCTCTTTGGCTTTGCCTATGGTAGTAGTTGGAGTCTGACTGATTGTGGAGAGAACAGGTGTTTTTATGCAGCTAACGAGCTCAAACAGGTGCTACTAATTTAGATTAATAAGTGGAGTAAAGGTGGACTTTTTAAAGGAAGACCAACAGATTTTGATAATAATTATTTGCAGCAATAACATGCAAATAATAAAAAATAATAATAATGCAATTACCAGATTTTATCTCTCACAGTGGAAATGCACCTACGATGAAAATGTCCATGCACCCTCCATAATAAAGTGGGAGAACTTGCACAATTGCAAGGTGTTCAAATACTTATTTTCCTCACTGTACATGATTTCAATAGAACCAGTAACTTATCTGGTTTTCCTGGCCTGCATGTAAACACAGTGACTGACTCACCAGTTCTCCATCAGATGAACTGAAGAAGCTACTTGGATGAGTGGTGAAACATCTTCAGTCTTAAAACCTTTGTCCAGTTGACAGAATTACATTTTCTTTTGCTCTAAAACCACATTGGCATGTTAATTGGTGGGTGCTTTGGTAAGTGCTGACTACTGTTGAATGAAATTAACTGAGAAGAATAAGCTTTTAAAAAAGTCTTGGCAACCACACTCACTCTCCTCGAAGTTTTTGAAAACCTTGTTAGAATTTCTTGCTCTATAAAATTAACTGACAACTCCTTGCCATGGTAACTTAGCTTTGTTCAAATGGAAAGCAAAAAAATATTACTGCAGTTCAAGACGTGAGTCATGACAGTGTCACTGTGTAGCACTGACAAGATGCAAAAGGACTCAAATCTGAGTGTCTCTACAAAAAAAAAAGACTGGCACACGGCTCTATGTGAACATACAGCAGCAAGTTTCATTTCTTCAGCTCACGTCCCCAAACACACTCTAACAGTCTCAGTTCTTAAATAACTACGCTACAGTTTATTAAGCACATTTATACCTGTAAGCAACACAAAGTGCAGGCAATTATTTTTTTTCCTGTGGACCATATTTGAATCCGGGCATTTGGCAGAGGAAATGATTGGCTTAACAATATTTATTTATTTATTGACCCTTGTTTGAATTTGCACTCTCTTTTTCAGGGGAGTACTGGCCCCAGAGGTGATCCTTTTGTGCATGTTTTTAGATTGTGCTTTTACTCTTTAAATACATTTTCTCCATGTGATGTACTATTTCTATATAGTTTGTTTGATTAATTGTCTTATTTGACTGTTTTGTTATTGTTTTGCAAATCGTCTTTGAGTGTCTTGAAAAGCACTATAAAATTCAATGTAATATAATTTTGTATTAATAGTAAGTGCCAGTATTTAAAAAACTGCTACGACCTTTTATAAGAATCATGGGCCCCAAAATGCCCAGGTCTATGTTAGCATCACCTTGAAATAATAAATTGAATTAATTACACAATAACAATACCCATGGTGAATATATAAAACAACATAATAATGTAATTCACGGTTAACAATGCCACATAGCTGAAGTAATGTTATTTGGTGTTTTTGCTCAGTGTCAGCATGAATCCTGTTGGAGTATATGTGAGCGGATGTGTCCCTCAGGATTTTACCGTGGTGGAGGAAGTCTAGTGAAGCTGTCATTGATGCTTGTGTGTTTAGGAGCAGATGGGTCCTCTTGTAGTGTGCTTTGGCCTTTATATGTCGCTGTCACCTCTCATGTCAGTCTGTAGGACAAAGATGACTAGTGTGAGTGTGGTGGTGAGTCCAGCGCAGCAGCAGTGATGAACGCGGGGACCTGGTGGTTACAGGTTGGCCTCAGCTGAAGCTCTGACTGTCAGAAGTGTTGTGAGTGACAGATGGAGTCGCACAGCACTGCTCCTTTAGGGGAAGAGGGGCACCGCACAATATCATAAACAGCTCATTATTCCCGAGGCTGCATTCACACTTGAACACACCACATTAAAATTGGGTCCAAACTCGGAGTCGGAATTAAGTTTGGACTAGACCATGACTAAAGCAGGAAAAACCAAGTCTACATTAGGACAAAACAGGCATCAAACCATGAAAGATGTGAGCTCAGCCAAAAAGTACTGTAGATAGTATTTTAAAAATATATATATTATTACAGTACATTTATATAGCACTTTTCCACCTTCAAGGCACTCAAAGCACTTTACTTGGCAATGTCGGTGACGTGTCTTGCCTAAAGACACAACAACATTTCCTCTAGCGCCCCATTGTGGCACCTGGTGTTCTACAACCCAAGTAATAACCAGGCACTGTCCTGCTTAACTTCTGACAGCTTTATCCCGCTATACAAATGTGTTTCTTGTAGGCAAAGCTTAGATATTTTTTTCCAATGTAGTAATGTAATTGTTCATTGTTAATAGCATACAATGTCAAGGTGATATTGTCAATGGTAAAATGGTTATGTTTGATCAAGTGCTTTTGTACAACTCTAGAGCAATAGCTTTCCCCTCCTGTGAAAAATAAGGATAGTTGGATGTTCAAAGCTTTAACTGTGTCTTTATGATAATATAATTCATACACCATATAGGTGTATAGCTGTAAAAAATACGGCCACTACTCAATGTAATCCATCATTTATCCGGGAGTGGTCCAACAAACCACAACAACATAGGAAGTCAAAACCTAATAACGTACTTCACAGCAGTGTGAGTGATACCAACAGAGAAAAATAAAGCAGTTAGACCCGAAAGTAGGGGTCTAGGGGAACTTTCCCTTAGGTCAGTATCAAGCTCGGCCGACCAGGACATTCAGAATTGAGGCTTTACTTCCAGATGAGAGTTGAAACATCTTGAGCTTAAAAACATTGTCCAGATGACTTTGGCTTCGTTACTGTTGTATTGTTGTACAAGTCTGTGAACAGTATCATGCAGTATGTAGTGATCAAGAAAATGAATCCAACTGGCTTTGTAACTTTGTAACTCTGCAGTCATATTAATTGCTGGTGAGTTATTCTCCTCCCACACATATGCAGTAGTCTTATAAACACACCTTTTATCTATCACCCGTATTCAAATAGATGTGACTGTGAGTGTGATCGCTCTATAACCAATCTTCGTTTCTGTGCTCTAATAAAAGCTTAATTTGTTATGTAAATCCGTCAGTGGATTTCACGAAGCAGCGTTTTATCCTGGTGGTGCAAGACATGCGGTTGCCACAGTAACAGGCCGATTGCCGAGCGTGAGACAATGACTGTGACCTGGTCTGGGCATCTCTGTAACACCCGCTGTGACCTTACAGAGCGTTCCGCTTTGTTCTCAGGCGTTCACATAAGGAGGATATTCAAACACAATCAACTGTGTCGGACATCATAGGAGTGGTGTTTGTCACAGGGTTAAGAGGTGTTAGTGGCATTCAAACGGAAGAATGGAAAGAGTTCTGCACAACAAGAAGGCCCCTGCAAGAACATGTATTTGAAGATCACCACCACAGTTCACAGGGAAGCCTCAAAATAGCCAATAAAAAAAAGTAGGGATGGTCCAATAGGATTTTTTTTCAAAAGCAAAGTTTATAAATATAATGATTGAGTTAACATAGAGCCACCTTTAGCGTCATTCCTCTTCAGTTTCAATTAGGAAAAATATATATATATACAAAATTATATACATACAGAAAAAAAATATCAGCCCCATATGTCATCATCATATAACATCCCCCGATATCACAAATACTTGCACAGATATGGCCCCCCAAAAAAGTTTTTTAAACTGTAAGAGTAATATTGGTAACATGTTGGAATGGGCAATTTGGAAAGGAATCAGGGATCAAGAGTGGATCAATTTACACCAAGAACTAGTTGCATTCTTCATTGACCTTGAGGGCAGTTCCACTACTATTTACGACACTATTACGGCACTTACTGATTGAATTGGAAAACAACAACAAAACTATATAAACCATATTATAAATTCAGCAGATTCTTTGACTGTGAGAATAATTGGAGTAAATTTGATACATTAACCATGCATGTTGTAAAAACAACAATTGCAGATTCTATCAAATAATTTGCCTTGATTTAAAACAATATATTGTAACATCAAATTAACAAAATGTACTAAAAAAACACTATAGAGCCTTTAATGTCAGTCACCGTTGGCAATAATTGTCACCTATTTCTACTTATTCTTTCCTATTTCACAGATTACACATTTGCTTAGCCATTATAAAAGCACAACTTTCCACACCGGCTGTTGGAGCAGTCTGATGCAGGCTGTACCAGAACTCCTGTCTCACCTCCTCGTCTTTCCCTGTCAGCTTGAGTCGAGGCAGACAGACGGAGCTCTACATGACAAAACAGCCCATTAGCAAAGTGGCGCACCTCTCATTTCCCACATGTGGAAAGCCTCCCCCGAACATGTTGGCAGCCACGCAAGAACAAACTATGATTCATCTTTGTCTGCACTTAAAGGCTAAGTGTTGAGCTGTTGCCATTCCTAGAGACATAGTTAAAATGTCATTAAAATGTAGGCTGACACATAGTTACTGCAACCTAAATATTGCAATATTGCAGACTACAGCGCATTGTGCGCTCTGCTGAGAAGGTGATCGGCTGCAGACTTCTATCCCTGCAGGACCTGTACGTCTCCAGGGCTCTGGGACGAGCAGGTCGGATCACAGTCGACCCTTCACACCCTGGATATGGACTATTTGAGCCACTCCCCTCAGGCAGGAGGCTACGGTCCATCCGGACCAGAACCTCCCGCCACAAGAATAGTTTCTGTCCCTCTGCCGTTGGACTTATGAACACTTAACACCTGCCACTTGAACAATTATTCAACCAATACTATTCACGCACTGTTCAGTTTCTGCACTACTTCGGACCATCTGTAAATCTTTGTGTACATACAAAGACCAAGTTTATTTTTATTTTATTTTATTAGTCAATTCTTAATTTATGCATGCCCTACTTGATTTTATAGACTTTGCTATTATTATTATTATTATTATTATTATTATTATTATTATTATTATTATTATTATTATTATTATTATTATTATTATTATTATTATTATATTATTCATTGTTTTATGTGCACCTTTAACGCCAAAACTTTGTTAAATAACAATGGCAATGAACTACATTGATTCAATTACACATGTTTTTATTGTTAAAAAAAACTTTTAAATAATTAATCTTACTGGAGGGGGATCACATCCCACAGATCTGACTTGTAACTTGCCAGCTTCACAGCTTGTTTTAGTTTAAATTAGAATGTTCCGTCATATTGCGAAACATTCCAGGCAAAAATTCTCATGCAGACAAGCAGAAAACCACCAGAAAACTTTCATCACCTCTGGAGTAAATCTATAGTTTTGCATACATTCTACAGTCATATTATTTGCTGCTATTAGGATATTTAAATGTGAAGGTTTCGTATTAATTGCTGCTGAGCGTAGCAAGGGATTATGCTGGTTTGTTCCATGATCTGCAAATGGTCATTAAAACCTAATTTTGCAACATTGCCAGGGGCTACTGTGCACTATTCATTTAAAAAAACACTTATTTAAATAAACACACAAACAGAATAAGGTGTTGGCTGGATATTGTTTTTGTATAGCTCTTCTATTTGGCAATTATAATAATAAAAAGAGGTTACATTTTAAAGCCTTGACGATTACAGCATATATGCACACATTTAATATACCATTGCTCAGCCTGTAACAAGCAAGGAATAGGAATAATAAGTTTAAGAGAAGTTTACTTTACTTTCACTTTGAATGGCATTTTTGGACTGGCAAAGTCAATGTACCGACAAAAACTCTAATATGATATATTACTATTCAAGGAGCGGTATTTGGAAGAGTGGCGCAGTTTAGCAAGGGAGATGGCACTGTATATTAGATTTGTAAGATATTTGTGGTATATTTCAAATGAATGGTATGAACTTTAAGCACGCAGTTTTATTGACATGAACAGAATTGTCAAGATCTTGTAACAAGTATTGTTTTATATTTTTAACACAACTGCTAAAAGTTAAGAATTATGCAATGGCTTAACACGGTGCACAAGCAGTTTCCATGGAGATGTGTCAACATTTATACAGGACTTGAATAGGCGGTCAAGATGCCTGCCTTAAGCCTCATGTTTACTAATTTCCATATAATATTGATAGCCAATAGCAGGGAAAGATTTGTGGGATTAATCTAATTGTCAAACATGGGCAATGGCAAAGCGTTTGCTCACAAACCAAGACAGAAAGTTGATTCAAACCTGAGCAACACTTAACCATAGTTTTCCTCTGAAGATGAGAATTTTTTTTATAGAGAACAACACCAATACTTAAGAGATTCTGCGTCCAGAGTTCCACCTACTCAATTGCAAGAACAGAACTGTGTTAGGAACAGCTTTCCCTATTTTGTAATCATATTTTAACATTTTGTCATGTTCTATTTTGACATCAAACTGATTAATGCTACAAACAAATCAAATTCAGGGACTGGGAATATAAAGTGATCTATATACATTATTAATCGTATGCTTTCAAAACACATTATCAACAACCTAATTCTTAATCTTGTTATAATGCTAGATAATGTGTCGAATAACAGGAAATTAACAGTTTCATTATTTGTTTATACATTATTACCTACAATGCCCATGCCATTGATGAGGCGTAGACTTTTTTTTTTGCCTGTTTATATTAGAATCAGAATCAGAATCAGAATCAGAAGGGGTTTATTGCCATTGTCAATGAACAAAATTCAGGACTTTTTCTCCGGCCTTAAGATGCAACATAAACACTGATCAATAATAAAAACAACATATATGAAATCAAAAGGGCGTGATTTAAGAAACAATTAAATTTGTTATAGTATAAAATAAATAGGCATTATTAGTGTATACGAGAATTACAGTTAAATTTGCAGAAAGTGACAGTGAGTGATTGAATAGTTGCAGTTAAAGTGGCCGCTGCTAAGAAGTGTTCATGAGTCCAACGGCAGAGGAGAAATGTTCTTGTGGCGGGAGGTACTAGTCGGATGGACCGCTAGCCTCGTGCCTGAGGGGAGTGGTTCAAATAGTCATGTCCAGGTGAGAAGGGTCAGCTGTGATCCGACCTGCTCGTCACAGAGCCTGGAGACATACATGTCCTGCAGAGATGGAAGTCTGCAGCCGATCACCTCTCAGCAGAGCGCACAATGCGCTGTTATCGCTGTTTGTCTCTGGCTGTGGCTCCAGCGTACCACACGGTGATGGAGGAGGCGAGGATGGATCAATGATGGCCGTGTAAAACTGCACCATCTTCTGCACTGGCAGCTTGGCTTTCCTCAGCTGCAGAGCAGTACATCCTCTGCTGGGCCTTCTATGAGGGAGCTGGGCTCCCACTTGAGGTACTTGGGTGATGGTGTTGCGGAGGAAGCGGAAGGAGTCCACGTGGTGATGCGGGAGTCTGTCATGATGAGGGGGGGCAGGGGGGCTGCTGACTTCCTGAAGTCCACGATCATCTCACTTCTTCTGGGCGTTGAACTCCAGGTTGTTACCGATGCACGCCAGGACACGAGCGGTCCACCTCCTCCTGTAGACAGACTCATCCCTGTCGAGATGAGCGTGCGATGAGGGTGGTGTCATCTGCAAACTTGATCAGTTTTACGGAGTCAAAGTACACAGCCCTGTGGAGTCCTGTGCTGATAGTCCGAGTGTCTGAGACATTCTTCCCCAGCCGCACGCACCGCCTCCGATCCGTCAGGAAGTCAGTGATCCACCTGCAGGTGGAGACAGGCACGTTGAGCTGGGAGAGCTTGTCCTGGAGCAGAGCAGAGAGAATGGTGTTGAATGCAGAGCTGAAGTCCACAAACAGGATCCTGGCATAGGTTCCCGGGGAGTCCAGATGCATCAAAATGAAGTGGAGCGCCAGGTTGATGGCGCCATCTACAGACCTGTTGGCCCTGTAGGCAAACTGCAGGGGGTCCAGCAGGGAGGAGGTGATGGACTTGAGGTAGAGCAAGACCAGGAGCTCAAATGACTTCATGACTACAGACATCAGTGCCACTGGCCTGTAGTCATTAAGTCCACTGATCCGGGGCTTCTTGGGCACAGGGACAATGATGGCAGACTTGAACTGCTGCTTCAGACGCATATTGTACTGTGATCTAGCGCTCAACACCTCTTTGCTAAATCCATACTTCGCATCTTTGTAGCGCTCTCTGTCACTGGCCCTGTGCGCTGCCTCCTTCTGCTGCCTTAACTGCCTCAGTTTTGGTGTGGACCAGGGTTTGTCATTGTTGAAAGTGACTTTGGTTTGTGTTGGTATGATGCTGTCCTCACAGAATCGAATGTATGACCTCACAGTGTCCGTGCACTCAACCACTCTGTGGCAGCTCTGAAAACCTCCCAGTCTGTGATGTCCAAACATGAACAAAGCTCCTCCACTGCCTCATTGGTCCACTGTGTGGCGTACCTCAACTCCTTCTAACTCCTTGCAAGTTCTAGCTACTTACAGTAGCCCGTAGCAGAAACGAGTCAAGATGTACCGCACAGTGGTGACACATCGGAAGGTGGCTTACTGCCACAACTTCTTGGGCTACCAGAGCCTCCACTTCTTGTTCTTCTTGTCTAACTCGACTTGCAGCTCCTCCTCTACGGCCTTGGTTAGCTGCAGCTGATCATCTGACTCCTTCAGTGGAGGGCAGATGTTCTCTCCTCCTCGCTGTGGATCGAAGCAGTGGTCATCTCCTTGATTTTATTCAGGTGTTGTGTGCTCTATTCCACCAGGGCGTCATGGTTGTTGGAAACTTTATCCAGCGTTGCCATGAAAGTCCTCTTCTGTGCGTCTGAGTCTGTTTTGGAGCTCCTGGACTTTGGTGCGCTCTTCGTTCAGACTCCAGTTCCTGTGCCTTGTTTTTAGCCTCTTCAGTTGTTCGGCCTCTGCTCTCAACTTCCTCAGTGGTCTCTTGAAGTGTACTCTTCAGTGCCCCATTCTCCTCTTCAAACTTCTATAATTCCTTCGTCATGTTCATCATGGTGGCCTCCTGTCTGTCTGCAGTTTTGTTGGCACACTCCAGCTCTTCAAATACATCAGCACTGTTTGCTTTAAGTTTCTTCACTAGTTCTTGGAGATTCTGAATGGCCTTTTCCTTTTCCTCCACCTTAGCATATGTCCGGAGGGCATGGCATGTTCCTCTCTGGAGAACATCTTCAGGTTTTCATTCTCCTGGTATAAGTGCTGTACTTTGTTTTTGAGGTCTTCATTCTTCTGGTCCAGCTGTTTCTTATTGATGTGGAGCTGCTCTTGATTGTTTTTTTCTGCCTCCTGAATCTGTTGGCTCAGCTCGTGCACACACAGGTTCTCCTTGGAGTGTTCACCCAGCTCTTTCTGTAGCTCCTCTACTTTGACTTTGAGGCATTTTGTCTGCTGGGCTTCTGCCTCCAGCTGCTTCACTCTACTGTATAGCATTGATGCAGAGTTCTTTTGAAGCTGGCGTCTTCCTCTTTTAGCACTTCTGTTGTAATTGGCACTTCCAGTTGAGTGGGAACTCTGTTCTTTTAAATGGAGAACAAAGGAAAAGTCTTGCCTCTAAAATATGCTATAAAGTAGATTGATTTGGGTAAAATGTTCAATGTTCATGTGACCAACAAGTCAACAATGAAAATTACTTTGTAGTCTGTGTAGCACTTATTTTCTCTCGAGGTCGGCAGCCCTATGCTAACTAATACAACAAGAAGGATTACGTTGGATGGCGGTATCCATACAGGCTTCTGGAATAAGGTGAATAAGACCACAGGGTTTAAACAATTGTCTAAACAATTGACCTCAAAAATATGTATTTTTAATTATCATTGTTGAAATTGGTATGGAGAATTGTGTATATTCCGTGGTATCGAAATGGATTTTGAAATGTTAGTAGGGAAAGCAAGGCAAGTTTATTTATAGAGCATAATTTGTACACAAAGTCATTCAAAGTGCTTTATATGACAGAAAATAAACATATATTAAAATCACAACGCAAACAGATAAAACCATAAATAATCATTATAAACTTTACTTTAAAAGAGAAGAGTAAAGTTAAAATGATTTCCGTCTCATCCCCAGTCTAGATTTGAAAATTTAGACGCCTGTCATACGTTGTCCAGATTATAGCTGTGTGAAACTGAAACGCTGATTCCCCATGTTAAGTGGTGACTCAGGAGGCCATTGAGTAATGTTGGTGTTAGTATAAAACCACCAATATCAGTCTGCGATGTTACGCCTTCGTAATGAAAGAGTTAACTCTACCGTCCCTTCAGAAACAGGAAGAAAACAACAGCTCATGGACAGAGGCTGCTATATTCTAAGACCCATTAATGACAAAGTTATAGACTTTTAAAGGCTCTAGAAAGGTTTTAGACAAAACTTATCTTTAAATATAAACGGGACGAATTTAACAAAGTTTTTTTCAGACATTATTTGACAAGTTTTCCAAACAATCAGTTTAGACATGTTTACTCCAAATACCTTTAGTCTAAGAGGTTTAAAGAAGGACAGATGAGACTGATTGTGTGATCAGACACTGTCGCTGCTGCTGTTACAGGAGGAGGAGCAACACGAGGATGACACACAGACTTTAGTCTGATAAATATTCAGAATAAAACAGGAAATTCACAGAATGGAAGTGTGAAGGCAGATTTGACTCTAATAGATAATAATCATATTATAGCCAAGAGCCTAACTAGAGGTAGGTTTACGCTTGACGCGCCCGCGAGGGGCAGTGCAGCAAATTTTTTTCATTTTTGCCGACACGCCCCCTCGCTTGCCCTGATTTTCCGCGTCAGGAAAAAAAATTTAACCATGCGGACGGTTCCGCGCGAAAATGAATGGGATAGATGTGGTCCATATCGGTGCACCATATATATAAATATATATATACAAATATATATATATATATAAATATTTATATAAATATGTATATATATATATATATATATATATGTGTGTGTGTGTGTGTGTGTGTGTGTGTATATATATATATATATATATATATATATATATATATATATATATATATACACACATATTAATATATATATACATATATATATATATACATACATACACACACACACAAATTCCCCTTCTCACCCTCCACGGGGTGTGTGTGTGTATGTGTGTGCGGGCGTGTGATTAAAATAATTCTAAATTCTAAAACATCCTGGATAACAGTTTGTGCCCAAAAAGTCTCAAAGCTGATTTCGTTGTGTGGGAAGCTGCTATTCAGTGGGTCGGTCTCGACAAGCTCCTTATTTGGCTCTTTCTTCCGCTGAAACAGACCATGGCCATGTCCAAAGTGTATGGCATCACTGCAGTGTCTGCCTGCTGCAGAGAGGAGCAGCGGCTGTGGGCGGCAGTGGGTGGAAATCAAAGGTGAACCAAGCATATACTGCAGCTACAGCCAACCAAATAGCATTTGGACTATTCCTTGCAGATCTTCAATAGTTTACTTTATTTTAAGTGTAGAATCTATGTTCAGTCATAAAATGCAGACTTTTTGTTTGGGTAGGTGATACTGAGAAAAATGGATAACTAACATATAAGTATTTTAGCAATCTATCAGACATGCGCTAAAATGGAGTCTTTTGACCTTAGGCATGTTACTATCTTGGCGCACAACCTGCTGACTCAATCTCACAAATCCTGCTAAAATGCAATGAGACCTTTGACTTGGATACAAAAGCAACTGAGAGGGGCAGTGAAAATGTTTCTGCAGCTTAATTTGATTTTTCATCGGGGTCAATAGAGTATCTATTTTTCTACAGCCTCATTAATTTCGAAGAAACTTTAAATGAAAGTAAATGTACTTTAGTCAGAATTTTACTGGCCAGAAATCCGAGGTTTCAGCACAAACTGCATAGACAAAAGCAGCATATTAGTGTTGCTGATTTATTGGTTTTAATTGGTGATGCCTGGATTTGAAATTGACCCTTGAAAAAAGTAGTTTAGGTCACCAAAGGAACACAGCATAGCTACACATTAATCAATAAATCATTTGACAAAAGATTTAGCTGCACTACAGTTTGTCTTCCTGTTGCTCTCATCTTCCTTGTGGCATTCAGTTGTGTGGAGGAGGATGCCTCATTTATTCCAAGTTACACAATCGTCTCGGGAAAAAGCTAGCCAGCCGCTGACTGTAGCATAGCACCACAGTAGCAGCCAGTTGCTCAGTGGTTTCTTCGAGGCTTTCCCTTCCCCTCTCTACTCTCCGTTCTTATAGAATGCGCCAATCCTAATCTCTCGGCTGGCAGTGTGTAGCATCTGGGGAGGTGATGACAGGGGCACAGTTAAGGGTGGAAATAGCCTGTTGATCATGCACTGAAGCTGTTGTGTAAGCTGTGATCTGGATGGGTGTATGTGTGTGATGTGTGTGGGGGCTCTCATTAATGTTTCATGGATTTGCAGCGGGAGCGTGAACAACATTAGCATTTTAGGAACATTCATTCATATCAAACAAAACCAGCCCGTTCAATATATATTCACTTTTTCATTGCAATTTGATAATAGGTTAGATAATAGATTGATGATTCTGACAATTAAATTAAAGGTACATTATGTTAATTCTGGTGGAGGGTCCGTCACCTAATAGTATTCAGGGAGATGATATTGATTTGCTTAGAATGTTCCACACATGGTATTAAATAATTTATATTTGTGAAGACCAGCAGGTGACACCTCAACAGATCTGACCTGTAACTGGGCCTGGTGACGTTACAGGTCATGATCTGCGGGGAGGCGGCACTGTTCACAGTGAGATAGAAAAAGGATTGTGTGGCGTGAAATCAGGATGAGACTGGGGAAGGACATTGCAGCAAATTGTCAGAGCTGGAATCGAACTCGCACGGCCTGTCCACATCATCTGTTCGACCCCCACGTTTTTTTTACAAATATATAAAAAAAAAAATGGAAATTCGTTCAATGTCATACTTTGAAACAAGTACAAGTACAAAACAATAACATCTCCATGGAGAAAAGCAGGTGGTGGAATTTTCTATTAAAGCAAATTTAAAAAATGGGTACTTGTATATGGGGACTGATATAAGGGCTGGGTATTGCCTAGTAACTAAGATAAGACAAACATCCCGATATAAAGCTTGACACGATACGTGTCCTTATACATGGCTACATTAAAACCGGTGATAAAAGTTAACTAAATTATGTTTTATTTGTCGAATAACAAAATGCATTAGAATTTCATGTTCACAATGTCCTTAATATCAAAATACAATTGTCCTATGAATACACTGCCTTTTCAGCACAACAGATTCAGCCTTAATGCAGTGGCCAGCAGGTAAGAGTAAGTGTATGGAATTCAAAAGTATCACAATACAGCCCAAGCGATACATAATACATTTGTAAGTACCAGAATATTTGATGTTCCATAGGCCTAATTGCAGGCAGTAAAAGGTCTGCTATGTAGCGACAAACAAATATAGCAAATGTAGTGTCTCTGAATGTCTACGTATGTCTCACCTGGTTTTACTGTAAATTGAACAGTGCCCAGCTCTTATAACGTCCACATACTAGTTTCTACAAAACGAATGCATTGATATTAAAAAGTCACATCGCGTTGGAGAGCTCCAGAGTACGGTATACCTTTTCACTGTTTAAAAGAGTGTGTACCAAACTGGTTTGCTTACCAGTCATCATGAGCCACATAGCGACACATTCAAGGGGGAAACACTTAAAACAGCTCTGGCCGATGAAGAGAGTGGGTGGCACTGTAGGACAGAGTGGAGAAACTCTATGGGTCGTACAGAGTGCAAGCTGACACTGACAGTTCTGTTTCAAACTTCCCTCGCCGCAGAGTCAACTCACTTCCCCTTTAGTATAAAGTCCTATATATTGGTCCACGTATATTTGGACCAATATATGTGGTTCAAATATTAGAAGACACAAGCCTCCGAGGACTGTGGGCATGTTGTCAATATCCTACTGTAACCTGCTATATATCACACTCTTGAAAGCCTTCTCATCCTTACTGTAGAGGTCAGCTAGCAACTTCAGCTACGTCTGTTTCAGTCAACATCAGTTTGTCGACATTAAAAATACTGTGTTTGTCAAGTTGGCACACCGTGTTACACTTGAAGCATCAGATTCACAGCTATGAAAAAGAAAATAAGCAGCTTTTTCAGGAGATTACTCTGCACAGTATAATGAACTGTTAACAATATTTGAAGAATAATAACTTTGATATTATTTTTATTACCTACACATAAAATGCTGTATAAAGTTAACGTACACTAGATTGGATTCTGTAACCAAAAATTATTAGATTAAATTAGAATGGGCAAATATTATGTTATTACCAAAGCATGTTCCATTTCTTGAATAATAATCACGCACAACAGACTTGATAGCTTGTAAAGTCAATCAAAATGAAAAGATTAGTTTCTAACGGCTGATTATGGGCTAATCACCCCAGCAGTGGTGGGTGTAATCAGGATCCTATGGTGAGATGCAGATCTAACTGACAGTGAATAGGCAGCACTCCAGATAACAGCTGCTGTATCTGGGTAGCTCTAGATGTGGAAATATTTCTAAAACAGCTAAGCTTTTAATTGTTTTAACTGACTAAAAAGAACGCATCAACTTAACACACTCAACCAGGAAGACTGCATATTCTTCTTATCACCTAACAGTCATCAGAGGCGTAGCTACCCAACAGGCAGGACAAGCAATTACTTGGGGCCCCCTGATCACCAGGTCTTTATGTCACTACAGGCTCATTACAGTAATTAATTCCATTGACAGTACTCTCTATTAGTGGTTTTATTTTAATACCACAATAGGTGGGATGATCAGTGAGACCAATTTCTTTGACATACTGTCCTCATTCAGGGGTTTGGCAACTGCTATAACTAACTGTGTCATTGTTGCAAAGCAGAAGCATACTAATGTTTGTAAGCAGTTCAAAAGTAAAGAGAAGAAGGGGTGGAGTCTGTTTGGAAAGTGCCTTGTGATGTTCACTTGGGGCCACAAGACACCTTTGCAACGCCACTGAAAGTGACTATCACACAATCACAGCCATCAACAAATCGCCTCTGAAACAACTCATAAATTTGCTCTTGCTCCTTTTTCTCTTCCTGCTGTTTCATCCACCTGCAGGACCCCTCCTCTGCTTCGTTTACAGTGCAGCAGCAGACTCAGGCCACTTTAGCATCTCCTTCCCTTCAATACTAGCAGCGTCAAGAAGTTTGTGTGTTTTCCATGTAATGCTGATAAATCTACCCGAGGCTAAGCACTAAGGATAATTATCAGTGTATTTCAAAAAATCCGTGTCTTCGATCAGCAGACCAGAAGTAATTCTTATCTTATTATTAGGCCTACAGTTGAAATAATGTTACTATGTGAGTATTCTCTCCTGCATTAGTTCTATTCTGTTCATCCATTCAATCTCATTCATGCTTCTGGTGTCAGTATCACAGTGCATACTCTGTGTGTCGCCTTTTGGGGGTGCATAGGATCCACCCCAAACAACCTTGAAAATCCCATTACATTTCCTGGATTTTCAGCAGTAGTTGCCATGACAACAGTGCATTTTATTTCTGGCTCCTTTGAAAAGTGTGTGAAATTCCAGTCGTTATGTAAGCTGCCTACTGCACTCCAGACGGGGGTTTTCCTGCTGCAGAAAACTTAAAGTAATTAATTATAGTGCAATGGCAGGTATTGTGAGATGTGCAAACAATGCTTTATTTCGGGGCTCATTTTCTTTTTGCATCGGAGTTTTGTTTATTTATAAGCATAAATAAACAATGAAAAAATAAAAAGAATGTGTATTAATGTAATTACCATAGTAATTGAGTAAGTACTTATTCGTTTGAGAAAATAAGGCTACAAGTTTAGCTATTGAACATGGCAAGTTATCTGTTTTTATTATTATACTTCTGTGCCTAATCTGTGTTGCAACCCTGGAATTTCCCCATTGTGGGACAAATGAAGGTTATCTTATCATATCTTAAATGAGATATGCAATATTCAGGGTATTTAAAGGAATTTGCCAACATTTTGCTCATTCATCATGCCTAAACTTTACAAATTATAGTGACAGTACACGGAGTTTCTGACATTGTGAAAGTAACACTGACAAGGTTTTCTATTGGTGGAGGTGTTTGCTGTGGATCAGTTTCAGATTACGTATATCAGAACATTGTTTGTCCTGTGGTGTTTAGTGTTTGAGGTGAGGTCAGATAGTGTTTACTGTCTCTTGTGTGTTGTCATAGGCGTATAAATCAGAGCCAACTTTTTTTGGTATTTCTTATAAAAACACTATACGTTGTTACAGTGATACTGACTTCCGCCCCACACCTGAGAGTTTGACATTGTCATTTTAAAGAATATGAAAATTCAAAGGTCACAAATAAAAATGTTTTCCTCTTATCTTTTGAAACAGATCCGAAGAGTTTCCCTTGGTCCCTGTCTCCAAAGTTCCATGAAGGCAGACGCCCCCCAGCGGGCCGGAACATGAAGGGCTTATCAGGGAGTCGCTCCCAGCACCAGATCCCTTTAGCTCACGGCTTGGACTATGACCCTCATGTCCACGAGGTCCATGCGCACCATGGCCCCGAGTCCCGCCACACTTCCTACCTGCTCAGCCCCACGGAGAGTTGCCCCATGGACTTCCACCAGCGCTACTCACCGCGGAGCTCCATCCACTCCGACTGCATGCTGTCCCCGGTCCTGATGGCACCACCTGCCCCAAACGAACACATGTCCAGCAGCACTTTCCCTCGAATGCACTACAGCTCTCAGTTCTACGACACAGGGATGCGAGACGATTGTGCAGTGATCACAGCCTCGGCCACTTCCCCTGCTGTGGCAGCCGCTTCCTCCCACCACCTGGGCACCAAGAGCAATCGACTTCCCGCCAACCTGCTGGACCAGTTTGAGAAACAACTGCCACTACATCGTGACGGCTTCCACACATTGCAATACCAACGCACCACTGAGCAACGCAGCGAAAGCCCTGGACGAATCAGACATCTTGTTCATTCCGTACAAAAGCTCTTCACAAAGTCACACTCCCTAGAAGGATCGTCCAAGATGAATGGTACAAGAGGTGACAGTATAGGCGGTGGAGGAGGAGCAGGGAGCTATCACCATCACGGCCATCATCCTTCCAAACACGGGAGCAAAAGGAGCAAGAGCAAAGAGCGTAGGCACCGCTCAGGAGGTTGGTGGAGTTCGGACGATAACTTAGACAGCGACAGCACTTACCGGCCCGCTAGCGTCATGTCCCGGCACCACGGGGAGCATCATTGCTATCCCGACCACATGCACAGCCATCACTTTGGAGATCACTCACTCAAAACCTCCAAGAGTAATAACGATGTCAAGTGCTCAGCCTGTGAAAGCATGGCCATGGCGCCTGAGGGGAAGTTTATGAAGAGGAGTTCCTGGTCCACATTAACAGTGAGGGAGGCTAAAGAGCACTACAGGAAATCATCCCTAAATTTTGACAAGCCCATGATGCACACCGACCTCAAAACCCGCACATGTCATTATTTGCAGGTACGAGCATATTAATTTCAGCAATAACCTTTGTGCAATAAACTGTATCAAGCTCAAATAGAAAACTATGACTTATGGCCACTCCTCATTTAGACACCTCATCTAAGCTGTAATGTTTTCTGAGAACATTTAAAGCACAGATGGGAGTACTTTCCACTGCTCCATGGTGCAGCATGTAAATAATTATATAAACTGCTGGAATGAGAAGCCTTGTGCTTTGTAAGTAATATGTACCGTAACAGTTACTCTGAATGAAAGTGGTTTGAGACCTCATGTTGCGTGAACGTGGGCAATACCTCTCGAACTTCCGCACAGGCTTGGATTGGGAATTCCATGTCAAAAGTATCAGTGTTTGTGACTCGGGTCTCCGCAGTACCTGCATTTGATCTTAACCCAGTCCAATCCTTTTGGGGGCCATGGTGTGGTCGGAAAATACTTTAAACTGAGGTTATTGCAGTACATAATATTGTTATATTTTTTTTCCTTTACATTTTCTGTGAGAGAAGAGTGTGTAATTGTCTAGCTTCAGGGCAACACTAAGGACATTTTCCCAGGAAAAGCAACAAATGAGATCAAAATTAAGGTAATGTTATTGAGACAAAGAAATGGCCCACTGAGTAACGGCTGCCTTGTTAAACATAGATCTGCACAATCAATGCCTTTGCATTGGGATGTAAAAAAACCTGCTTGTCTTTATTGCTGTCTTTAGGTTTGATTAACTTAAAGGCCAGACGGTTGCTCCATTTTATTCAACACATGCGGGAGCGGGTAAATGTATGCACAACCCTAAAAATAACCATATTTATGGAAATGACTCCTGTCTGTTCATATGAAAGCATTTAACACTTGACAAAGTGTGATAGTGACAGCAGGAGTGTTACAAGACCACAGAGCATTACTCCATAGCTCCAGGTGAAAAGGGGAATAAGCCACTCTGCTCTCTGTAACAACCGCTCAATGACTGTTGAACGTATTTGGAAGTTTACAATATGACATTTTTCATTTAGATGTTTTATACGGCTGATTTTGTAGCATTTTCATTAATATTTTTTAATTACAGATGATACTGTATACTTTTTTGCATTTTTGCATAGCTTCAAAACAACATTCACTAATTATCTAAATTGCCGATATATTGCCCACCTCTAGGCACAGTAAGAAAGACTTTTCTCTGTATAGTAAAACAATGACCTTAAGTGTAAGATAATGTGAAGCACTGCTGTGTTTTGGCTGCAGGTGCCCCAGGATGAGTGGAGTGCCTACCCTGGAGACAAGGACGAGGAGATCCCGTGTCGCCGCATGCGCAGTAGCAGCTACGTCAAAGCCATGGGGGAGATCGACGATGAGAGTGGAGATTCAGAGCCCAGTCCCAAAACTTCACCACAAAATGCCATACGACCGGACGCACTGGTCCTGAAATCAGCCATGAGCAGACCTCATTTAGACTCCCACAGGTAGGACGGACACTTTTCTGATCTACTACTATTCATGTTGTTATAGTTATAGTTATAGTCTCCATATCATCTCCATCTAAACAAGACTTTTGTTTTATGTACAAGATATGATACTGTAAATGATGGATGTCAAATGTTAGTTTCATGATAATAGCAAAACATTGTGAAGCATTGCTATAGTTGCATGTTCATTGTGAAGCTGATAAATAGGACATTCAACATTGGGGACTATTACACCCTTCTCTATTGGGAAACACTGTGAAGTAAGCTGTCTGGTGTGAACTTATTAAGTGCTGTATTGTTAGTCTGCCCTTAAGTGCTCTTGGTTAAGTATTCATTCATATTCTGACAGAACTCTGCTGCGTTACAAATGGGCCTCTTTATTCAGCCACTTCAATATTTGCGTGTCACTTAAAACTGGGAGGAATTTACACCTCAATAATTACAGCACTGTTGAAGCAAACTCATCACGTTTATACAGTGTGCTTGTTGGAGAAATACTAGAAGTTTCAAATATTTTCAGAATTGTTTTTGGGTACTTCAGTCAAGTGTAATAATATTGGAACCTTAATGACGCTAAATAAGGACAACATTGGGTGTGCAGAAATGTAATTCTTTAAGTGCAAATTCTCTACATGTCCCCCCCTCTACTTCTCTACTGCTGCTCCCTGTTTACAGAAATTATTCAAACAAGCGGGAAAAGTTTAAGATGGGTACCCAAGTTTTAAAAAATTCAGAACTCCACATGCTGTCTTATTTCTAATTATTATATATTGTATCTTTCAAACTTGTAAGAAAGAGCCATGTGAGTCACTTTGGGATGAGCTGATGCTGTTTAGGGATATCACCTGCTTCCCTTTTGTGTCTGAAAAAGCTGATCTAAAGCTGTGCTAGTGGCTGGAAAAAAAAATCGTCAATACGAGTGATGTGCCAAAGGATTTGTGAGTGCGAGGAATGAGTTAGAAAGGTTTAAATACCGATTTCCTTATTTCACAGTTTGAAAATTAGGTACAACAGCTTTAAGTGGAGAAGATACCTGTTTTGGTTGTTTGTTCAGTTGTTTTTACACAGATTGTATTTGGTCTCAGTTTAAGTTTTTATTTTGCCAAAAACATGCCATATAATTGCACTGTATTGATGAAGAGATACATGATTGGAAAAATGAATATGCTGCGTGTGTTGATTTTTGTTCTGTTGTGTGGCTGTTGAACTGTGCACCCGTGTCCACCCCTATCCCTTATCCTTGTCCAGCCAGGGCTACCAATTACAACCCAGAGAAATGCGGCCCCACCATAGCGTTACACTGGATCCTGCCACCACCTTTCACCCCCCACCTTTCCGCTCTCGTAACCAGAGCTACATGCGTGCGGTCAGCACCCTCAGTCAGGCTAGCTGCGTAAGCCAGGTGAGTTTAAAGACACTGCCAATTGCAGGACACATAAACACATTACACATAACAATTCACAAGTTGGAATTCTGGGTCAGTATTGTTGATACATGTTTATTCATTTTATAAAATCATTGGAAACATTAGTTATCTGTAATACTCCAAATAGATTTATGTAATTGATCTGTTTTAAAATGCAAAAAAGCAACAAGAATACACATTACAACATGTTTGCTTATGTTGTGCTATACATGTATGCAATGTTGCTTAACACACACTGAACTGAACTTGCTGTGCTGTAATTTGCTTTTTTATTTAATTCTGACATTCATCCATTCAGTTTAAGGTCCTTATTGACAGTGGCATGTCCTTATGCTAACGCTGCTCCATATTTGCTGTGCAAAGGGGAAGAATCAAAGTGAGAAAGAGAAAGGAAGAGGAAAAATTAAGGACTGCTATTCCTGTTTTTGTCTCTCAGGTGAGTGAGACTGAGATCAATGGCCAGTTTGAGTCAGTTTGCGAGTCCGTTTTTAGTGAAGTAGAATCCCAGGCTATGGAGGCCTTGGACCTGCCCGGTTCGTTCCGCACTCGAAGCCACAGTTACCTCCGTGCAATTCAGGCTGGTTATTCCCAAGATGACGACTGCTTGCCTTCAATGACATCCTCCACTGTCACTTCAACTCTCAGATCCACAGGTAAAATGATCCCCCCAAAAGAGCAAGGGTTTAGGCCACATATTCCCATACATCCTATACATACGCACTACTGTAACATACCTACATATGTACAGTGGGAACCCTTGAGCTTCAGGGATGCCAGGCTGAATGACACCCTTTCCCTTAGCCACTACTGTGTGTGTCTGTTTGCCTTTGCATAACCCCCACCCTTCTGATTTGCTTGATGTGTTAATTTGCACGCTCTATGACTTAGTATTTGAGCTTCTGATTGGCCATTGGCCTTCTAAGTTGAGGGTGGGATGGTCCCTTCATTTACACACTCACTGACAAGACACAGAACCACTATACCAGAACATGGCATGCCTTAGTTGAGCAGGCTCGACCCTAAGCATGTGAAACTGTGGTGTTAAATGTATTGTGAGCTACTTAGGGAGGGGATACATTTAAACATCAAACATATGATAAAAGCACACATTTTATAAATGCAAGGTAAGTTCCCATAGCAAATTTTACACACGTACATTGTTGATTGCACAAAGATGCTGTCCATTCGAGGATTACAGTATGTTGTTATATTGTTTCAAAGTGCCTTATGCTCACAGGACGTAGCATTTTACTGACATTGACCAGCAAATAAAAGTAGGGGATGATTAAGTAATAAGCACCATCCCAAATATGGTCATGAACAAATCTGCCTCTTTGTGCAAACATACAAATTAGAAACCTTCACTAAGTGCATTTGTTTCATCCTTGGAGCAGTAAAGCTATGAACCCTATTGAAACATTTTTTGTACATTTTTGCGAACCTTTTGGCATTTTCTGTTTTTGTGGAGAGTAAAGTGTACTTTTTGTAATATTTATTTCATTATTCAATTTGGACATTTGTGATCTTCAAATGGGGTTGCTGTCAACCATCTCTGAAGCACTATGTACAAGGGTGCTCTTCAATCCCACCGTCTTATTTGCTGAACTCTTCGAGTAGCTCTTTGCTCCTACGCAGTTAGCTAAGTTGGATTTTTTTTTTATGTAAAAAGGTAATTAAAAAATTGCCAAATGTGGACACAGTCCACTTACAATAGAATGTGTGTTGGCATTGGCCAAACAATGGGCTAAATTTGACGGATTTATCGATTAGTACATGGCACTAGTGGATGAGTTCATGTGAGGTTAGGAGGGCCCTGTGTGGTGAAGGGCAGACGAGCAGCAAATCCCTCTGCATTTGACCATCCATCTGAAGGATAACCAGGGGAAAAGAACAACTGGATGATTGTTGCAGGTATTTTAATGTTGACACGCATACATATATCTATGTGTGTTTTTGCACTGCCTTCTCAGTAAATTTACAAGATAAGACCTTAGTACTAAGTCTAGTTGGTAGAATTGTTCCTTTACAGTAATTCCACCAAAGCACTTAAGAACTCACTAACATTTAGATGACATTGAGCAAATTTCTTGGAGCTTAATATCTTTAAACAAAGAAAACTATAACATCAAAATCATTATATTTTTTTAAATAACATTTTCAAAATAGCTCTTTTATGACATAAAAAGCCATACATGTCATTGCCACTGTCTCCAGTCACTGTGGGAGCTGTGTAAATGAGTCTAAAGCGTGGCAGTAAATGTGTCAGCTGTCTTTGACTGTGGGATTGCAGCCTCTTCCTGGGGGAGTCCAAGGGCCGTGACCCTTCCCCTCACCAGGTTTTCTATCTGTGTGGTCTAATCCACCATCTTGAACCTGACATGTTCAATAGGGTTCATATCTGCCTCTTAATCCAGTCGAGTGTGATTATTCTAATTTCTCTTGACATCTTTTCTTTTGCACAAAAAGCTCAATTTCAAGGTAATGACCGATATTGCTAACCCCTCTCTAAAGAGGAGCCTTATCTACTAATGTCTATAACTATGTTAACTCATGTATAACTAAATGCTTTATTGTGCTGTGAAAAGATGGAAAGAAGCTTGATGAACTTGAGTTGACTGAGAAGGCAGTGTAAAACATTGTGGAAGCCTACAGTATGTGAGATTTACCACTTTCACCAAAGTATTACTTCAGTTCCCAATACATACAGTGTGAAAAGAGGAAAAGCAGTCCATTTTGCAGTCCACTCTTGCATTGGTTCTCACATACTGTATGTTTTCCATAGATATGTGTTTGTTAGTTCAGATTCCCATTCAGCCACACTCCAGCTGTTCCTTTCACTGTGAATATTCTTTGCATATCCAATTTATTTTTCAGAGGGATATGATGTTGTGGATGCCACCTCTTTACTAAATGATGACATGATCGAAGATGACGATGGGGCCAGCTCATCTGCATATGTGGAGTTGGAGAGGCTGGAGAGAGAGACAGCTGCTGCACGCAGCCACCACAGCACTAGCTCCACTGTAACAGCCATTTCTGTCCCACCGGCGACCCCGCCTTCATATAGGGTTCCAGGAGCTTCACCTATAGCCACATCCGAACCCGCAGTCCCTCAGGCCATTCAGGCGTTCAAAGAGTCTGCCAACATGGTTGCAGCTTTCAACATGCAATGGAAGGATGAAATCTCAGCAATGCGCTACGAGTTGGCGGAGCTAAGACGGGACGTGTGTGGGGAGTTGAAGACTTTTAACAGCAACTTTTTCAACTTCACTCAATGCTACAATATGTGGACTTTGTGCCGGGAGCCGTGCAGCGACAGCACCACTCAGACAGATGACCGTGTGTCCATAGGGATCCAAACAGGCTCAAGCTGGGCTGTTCGGCAAAACACGGAGGATAAGTCAGTTATGTGCCAACCAGAGCCAACACCCTTTAATATTATGGACTTCATGGACCCTCCACGGATTGAAATCATTGAGGGCACGCCAGAAAGCACCCCTGAGGGGTCTGGAAGTCCTGCAAGTCCCCTTCCAATAGAGGACTTTCCTTGGGACATCAACAAAAAGCAAAAGGCAAACAAGCAACAGGACATTATTTGTCACACAGGTGGTCACAGAAGCGCCAGTCTAGAGTTATGGAGTCGCAAATACACCAGTGGGCCCATGTCATATCTGTCTATGTCATTTTAATCGTTCTCACGCGCAGATTCCACTATATGCAGCTCCGTTCTTCCGCCTCCGAAAGCCAGTGCTCGCTTACAGTCTCTGCTCATCGGCCCTGCTGCGGATGAGCATAAGTGGAGAACATATATATCATGAATTATGACTAATTAAAATCTGTGCATATTTATTTACAATTCAAATCAAGGTTTTGTGACCTTTCCTGTATGGTAAGTAAAAAAAATAAAATAAGTTTGATTTGGCCGGACATGGATCATCCAAGACTTGCAGCATATTTTTTGCAGAGGGCTTTGGAAATGCTCTCATTAACTACCACAGGTCCATAATTATGGCGCGGGTTGGGGATCAGCGCAGCAGAGCAGAGCTGCCCGTAGTGGAATCAGTCCGTCATTGTGCACACCCAAAAAAAGAAAAGAGAAGTATCTAACTGCTCCTCAAGTGCCAATAAGAACCTATGTGATCCCAAACTTAAAGTAGCTCTAAATGAAACCATGAGGATCTTTTTAAAATGTACTTAAGTATGACGAAAGAATTATTGACCCTGCACATGAAAAATGAGGCTCATTTTTATTCCAGTGCATAGGCAGTAGTATTACTGGACCTATAGACTGTGATATTTCCAGTTTAAATGACAAAAGTCAAACTTTGTAGCTAGAGACGTTGAAAGCCAGGAAGTTATATTAGTGCCTAACGATGCAAAATGGCTAATTGCTATTTTTCAGACCCAAGACCCACAGATCAAGAGGGCCATAGCCAATCAAGTATTTAAGAATGCACTGATACTGGTATGAGATATTGGCTCAGATCCAGAGAAATGTACAGAATCTGGTATCTTTTCCCAAATATTTGAACTTTTTATTGATATCACTGTTCTATAGTTACGTAAGGACTAAAGAACAGTTTACAGTGAAGTATATATGGACAGTCTCTGTCTGGTAAGGGTTGATATCAGGTATGAGCAGATACTTAAAAACAAAGTATCAATAATAGCATTTGAACTAAAAAAACAAAACAAATGGATTGGTGCATCTCTAATTATATTCCCAATAAAAACAGTTAATTTGAGCAAAAATGTGCACCAAGAGCTTAACATTAGGCCGGCAATTAATTGATGCCCACTGCTTCATGAGAAAAGAGCTAATAAGATAATAGCCTTGCTGCTTTTAGGTTTCTCCGTCCATTAATCTACTGTCTATGTACCATTTTCTCTTTTTGCTGAATAATTCTCTCAAGCACCTGATGAGACAGAAAAATACTGTGAATAATTTTAGAAAAAATATTTTTTTACCTGTTCATTAAGACGAGTACAGCGTTAATACATTTGGCAATCATTAAAGTTCAATTGTAGTAAACAATAATGAATTTAACATGTGCTTTATTTTATATATATTTGTAGTCTTGTAGTGTTCAAAAGCTGTAGTGCAGAAAATTATACAATCGTACACAAATGCAAGTGTGAATTTATTAAAGAATTAGATATCACAAAAAAGCCAACTCTCAACTGTATTTGGGCAAAACCCTTAGTTCAAATGTTTACGTGACATTAGATACATCAGTAAGTTAGCGGAGTGCGGTGAAGAAAACAATTTACGAGGCAGGATTTACATTAATCACTTTGTATGAATGTACTGGCTTCAATTCATTCCAGCACAAACTGCACTCATGTTGAAACTGTGGATATGTATATAATGTACTGATTTGTACAAAAAAGTATTCTATCCTTGTAAAAAAAAAAAAAAGGCGCTTACAAGCGAGTACATTTTCTTTATAATTTTAGTGAATGCCAAATAAAATTAAGATCAACTGATGAAGAGTGGTTGACAAGGCCCCTTTTCTAAACGACAACGTACAATGACTGAACCCTGCTAAGAAAAGCACTTTGAGTCCTCATAGTCTGCCCACTGCATTGTTGTATACAAACACAATGAGTGTTCTGTTTTTTCTTCTTGTTTTCTTAATCAGTGTTCTTAATCAGCTGACTTGTTTTTTCAAGAGCCAACTTATGGTTCTTAAAAGCCATAAGATCCATGCACCATATTGTCAGCTTTTTAAATGCCACCTTTCCCTAGTCATATATGACACACTACAAGGAAGGGGGAAACTGGTGGTCCTTCTATATAGACAATCATGGTCCGCGAAGGCTTCTACCTCTGATCGTTGTGTACCCAGAGGTGCAGTGCAGTACTGGAGAATGTACTAACACCGCCTCACTAGTGACAACTTCATCCATAATAAGAGCCAACAACAGCAAATGGACACCTTCTTATTATTTGTGTTCCATTATAACAACTGATTTAGCCCTCAATCATCATTACCAATTTGTTAGGCTCAAACGTTTAGACTAGGACCATAGACTGTATATAGAAGTGGACAAAATTACATGATACTGTTTGGCTGGAGCCAATAGATCTTCTTCATTTATGTGACTAAATTTGTTGAGGATGCCATTACGGCAAGGAACAAACTGCGGCAATGAATGGCAACAAGCCAGAAATTTAGATTTTTTTAGTTTATTTTTGTCATTAATTGAAGCCGTAAATAACAATACATCTTAAAAAAACTAAAAGAGTAAAGATCACGTAGATTCCGCCCTAAATCTGATTTGCTTACCTTCTAATGTAATCAAAAAGTATCCCTGGTGTTTGTGAGAAATACACTTTATTATAAAACTCTGTACATAATACTTACTGATACTGATAATTAAAATGATGTGACCTTGAAAATACTAAAAACAAATGTGTGAAGCTGTTTTACATGACAACAGGCTAATTCACTCATGTCAATGTAATAAACACCTGAAAATCATTGGTTCAACTTTAGTTTGTAATTTTAAACAGTCAATTATGCAAACTCTTTAAACTCAGACCTCTGACGATGGCGGAAGTCCTGTCGCCAAACATAGCAGGCAAATGAGCGATCGCTTGCGTATAACTGTCTTATTAAAAGAAAGGTTCAATTTCATTTTAAAAGAAGACACAATACATTTTCCAAAAGTAATAGTCTCTCTTAATAAATAAAAAAATATTAGAATCACCAATTAAACAATCTTAATAAAGATTTTGAATCGTTATGAGACCATGGGTAAATCATTCCCCAAATGAAAATCTAAATAAATGTAGAAATACAATTGTAGCTTATTTAATGTGAGGCTTGACTCAATACTATTCCATTTAGTTGCAGAAATTCACTTCTGAAGTCAATCTGGAGTTTGACAATCCGGTAAAAAAAAAACATCACTCGATCATTTGTATATCCCGGTGCACAAAAAGTTTTATAATTGCTGCTGCCGCCGTTAGTTTCAATGCAAATTCTCTGCTGTCATCACTGCCAATGTGGAGATGGATGGTGCATGCTGGGATAGCGCGATGACACATGCAAGAGCTCTATTCATGGATCCAAAGTGACATCACACACTCGTTACTACTGCCATCTTGAATACGAAAGCCGCATGCTCACTGCATGGCTCACTGTGAGACCAGTGGACTTATAGAAATCACACTGTTAGCCCACTTGCAGACAGTTTAACAAGCCTAATTTCCAACTGTCCAAGTGTTATATTTTAGGCTCAGACAGTCACTCATACGCATACGAAGTCCGTACTCTTGAAAGCTTTGGGGGCTTGTCCAGTGCAGAAGGCTTGGAGACGAGGAAGCGTAGATGTATTTACAACAATTTGTTGTGGCAAGTTGTTGATGCTTTTAAGTGACTCGCTGCTGTAGATAAAGATCAAAGCCCATAGCTTCTGTCTTCTTGAAGTATCAACTCGTTTCATTTTCAATTTTATGTGCTGTTTTTCACGACTATCCAACAGCGGAGAGGCAACAGCATGCAGTGACGTCTTCAAAATTGCAGTGATAACAATTAAATCACATGACTGAAACCCATGGATAGAAGCCAATCACAGATAGCAGTTTTAGCAACTAATGTGGAGCCGAGTTCCATATTTGGAAATCCAAGTTTGTGTGCTGTGCCCGGTGGTTGAGTGGTTTCGGGGGCAGCACAGCACATAACTTCACGTCCCACAATCCTTTGCAATGCCCGCCCCCTGCTCAGCGCTACTGTGCTGCTGGAGCATCTCTGCTGGAGTGCCGACGTACACAAAACTTTACATATTTTACTTGAGCAGAGGGTTATGAGCGGGGAAGAGAGTTTTGGGAAACATGTAGAAGACAGAAAGGAGACGGTTTTGTGGATGTTAGAGTGTAAAGCTGGACAGATCAGGAGCCACAGGTAAAAACCAGCTGCTGTGAGCTCTGACTGTGTCCACACTAATCTGACTGACATTGTGAATAAAATCTGAATGCACTCATTTGTTTTTTCTCACTACATTTAAACTATAAAAATAGTGAGCTCATATTTAGTTTGAGCAGCAACAGGTCTTTGATATCAACATTTTACATCAGAAATCATATCATAAGTCCATGTTCCTGTTCCTGCTGCTGATGCATGAATATGGACTCAGTCTTTCACCCGCTGCAGATTTGTGCAACAGTGTTCACCAAGAACTATTACTAGGCTATATAAAGCCATTTCATTTTTAGAATTTGAGTGTCGAAATTCAGCCCTTGGCCCAAAATGTCTATACACTATAGACTATACATTGTACTAAAACATAGTGGACATGCTTATGCTTAAGATTTTACTAAAAACGTTGCCTATTTTTCCCCAGTTTGACAATTTTGGTGACAGATAACATTACTTCCTGGTTGGAAATGGACAGCAGGTGTGACATAGGAGGAGGTAATTCCACAACAGTTACCTAGCAACCATACAGTAAACAATGGACAATGGAAATGGACAGCAGATGTGACATAAGAGGAGGTAATTCCACAACAGTTACCTAGCAACCATACAGTAAACAAGGACCAAAATCTACATAAATTACACAATAGTTATGATTTGACAAATAATAATAATACCTAATAACCCCTTTATTTTGTTAAATGATTGTTTAAACTGTAGATGTGTGTAGGGTGTCTCAAATCTTTAGATTTTCAGATCCGCACTTCACCACGGGCTTTTCTCCGCACTTCATACAAGTGTGGAGCGATGCAGAATTCAGGAAAGTGCATTTCCCACTGTGCTTTTCACTGTAATGCTTGTAGCATCGCAACTTAGAAGCGAATGCTTACGGGAAACAATGGAAAGCAATGTCTGAACAGTTAAACTGATAATATTTCAAATACAGTATATATGCGACTGTCCAACACTTGTAAAAACGTTCAAAGCCAGACTGGACTGTGGATTTGTGATTCATTTGACCGCGTTTTAGCAACACGGCTGACAGCTGTTGTACGTGGCGGTTTTTCTTTATCACATCCGCAATGCTTTGTGTGGATTGTCCCAATTGTCATATTTACCTCCTGTGTGCCCTTGTGCGCCCTTGTGCACTCAAACTTGCCTGCACTTTCAGAAAATGCCCACTTCAGTCAAGTGTGTAGTGCATAGCTCGAGTATTGGGACAGGGTCATTGTCCCCGCATTTTCAATGGAATGTCGCTTTTTGATGACATAGACAGAAGGATTACATTTTAAAACCCAGCACTACCATTACCACACACTGCCACTTGACTGATGTAAAACTACAATTAGAAAAACATAAAAACTTGCACTTTAAGTCCAGAAGGTTGAGCCTCACAGCAGCAGTTGCGAAGAAATGGGCGCCAATATTTCAATAAAAAGTTAACGGGAGTCAGGCTCGAAGGAGCCAATTTGCGCCCGTGCTCACTTCATATTTGGAACGCTGTCCACTTATATACATAGTCTATGAATAGAAAGTGCTTTGTCCCGACTAAAAAGCATTACGAAGGCGGAGAACCTCCATCACTGCACTCTGCAACAGCAAGGCAATACTAGAGAATGTGGCATTTTGAAAAGATGATCATTTAACAATAACAATTTATATAAGATATAATCATGATTAAAAAAAATAAATAATCAAACTGACTGCAATATGTAATAAGTCCCTATTTACCGTCGCCAAAAATAAACTGTAATTTTATTTCCAGTCCAAGGTTGGATTAGGATATCATTATTTAGTACAGGGCATATGACTGTGACTGCATTTAGTGTATATTAGAACATAGTATGTGGATTACAGATTTTTTTAATGATATAAAATACTGTTCACTTTTGAGGTATATAATGAATGTTTATAGTTGTATTCCTTATTCTATTGTTTCACTTTGTTTCCCACTGTTTGGGGGAAGCAAACTAATCTAAAGGTGCTTAAGAGTGGCCAGTTATGATGTCTCCAATCTTCATTCATACATTCTATGCAAAATCTGTTCTATGTGTTAAGCCTTCATAATAACCATGTTTAAAGGCTGAGAATGGAGGAGTGTTTGTGGAAAATATTGGTATTGAGGTTTTAAACCTATAACCCTGCAATACTTTTAGTTAATGTTACTGCTATTGACAAGACAACATGGTTGAGCAGTAATATCATGCCATTAAAAGTGCTTGCGAGCGACATAAATGCATTCTTCTTCGAATTGGATAATGTCCAAATTACAGACGGAGGGCGTTTAATTGGTCTAGCACGCTGATCTTTAAGCAAACATTGCAAGGAGATATTTAGTGATTTTAATTCTATTGCCAGATACTTCACTTTAGTTAAGTGATATTAGAAGCTGCAGGCAGCAGCTAATGACCAGTCACTGTTGAGCAGCATCTGACTGAGAGGAAAGGAATCAGGTGAAATTCCATGCATCAATTTTATGATACTTTTTGTTTAGTACAGCTGTGGCGTTTTCTTTTTATTTAATTTCATAGGGAGATATAAATTACCATCTCTTAGTCCCGATGTCTTAAAAAAAGAAACCCACAGTAAAAGATGTTATAGCCTAACTATACACAACCTAAGAAAGTGTTGTGTTTTGTTTGTTACGTTTTTTTATATGTCACGAGTAAGTAGGTCAATTATTACATTTGGGTAAACATTGTGAATTTATATTAATATGGAATTTAAATTGTTGATCTTAGTTGCTTTATTGTTTAGCCCAAAGAACAAGCCCATTCATTTAAATGTAGCAGACTTCTTGAGCAAACTATCTTACGCATACACTATCTATTACTCTATAACTACATTCTAAAAATGATTACAACTTTTACTAAAAATGTTATCTTTGCTGATTAAATAATTATTTTTTCACCATACAATCATATTATACTGTACAAATCTAAATGTTTATTGTAGTGGTTTATTTATCCCTATTTGGAGATTTGAAGCAACTGTGTCACATACAATAGTTTTGGGAGGACCAGACATTGTTTTAAATTATGTTCTTCTCTGCCTTTATCTTGAAATTAATGTATTTCACTGTTTTGCATCAGCCATATTCCAATTTTCAGGGATCTTAAATGGCATTGTTTAGTGAAGCTTATTTTGTCATTTACAGTTAATACTTCTTTTGAACAAATTAAACTAAAGTATTTGATGGTTCTTGTTGTGACTATGAGTTTGTGTATTGGCCTTTCATTGGTAAATGTAAATTGAGCACTGACCGTATACTGCTGTACTTGAAATCAAAATGGGGCTCATAGCTTTACCGTGAGGACTCCCAGAGAGCACACAACACAAGACACACAGCATGAGTAAAGCACTGTCTGACATTCTGAGCATCTCAATGAAATCCAATGCTTTGTACTAAGCTATCATCTTTTTTTTTGTTTGTTTCTTTTTTCTTTTCTATTTGTATTTGTCATTTTAGGCGCCCGTAGCTTAGGGGGGCGTAGAGAGTACGGTAGGTCTGGTAGGGAACCAGTTTATTATCCCTTTTTTTCTATGTTGTTCATGCATTTTGTCTATTTTGTGTCAATGTTTGTCCCTTAGTCAAAATAAGACATATGTTATTTGCTTGCCATAAGTACCCTACATTTAAATGTGTTTGTCTGCTTCTAAGTTGAACTCTTAACATAGCACTGGTTAACAGCAGTAGACAGACAGGTAAAAAAGACAATGAAATATTGAGTTCTTTCTGACTCTAGGTCACTGCTAGTCCTTCTATTGCATTTGAACAGAGGTAAACAACCTGTTCAAGTATGATTAAAAAACATAATTTGGCAACTAAGTAAAAAACAACAACATATGCTTCTCTTAATTTGTTTTTTGTTTAGTTTTTTCCTGTTTTAAAGTTATAATTCTGTTCAAATTCATTGATCATTTTCTTTCATTGTATTCATTTGGTTCAGTTTATTCAAAGAGAATCAAGACAGACGGAAAATATGTCCTCACGTGGTGCAACAGTTCTCGTACCCAAAACCACACCAGATCAAGCTAAATCCTGAAATATAGACAGTCAAACTAGAACTTAGCAAAGACAAAGACTCAAAGGCCACTTTGAAGGTGCTTTTAATTATCAACATCAATGCTTTACTGACCCCTTATGGCTGTTGGGTATGTTGATATGGAATCAAATTAATGATGTATATTATCTGTGTACATAAGCTAATATGACATAGTTTGAATCAATAGGTAATTGTCCTTTGTATCAGAAAACAGAGGTAAATCCACCCTGCATCCATGGGGGCCACTGTATGTATATATGTATGTGAATGAATAAGAAACGCTTGTTTTATTGTGGAGTTGTTCAAGACTCAAATGCCAACTGCCATAGACACAATCCAAAGTCCATATGTCCTCTGTCAAACCATCCCATCCATTCACACAAGAGCCCTTTTCATTTATCCACCGTTATAAATGATATGTAAGAGTTCAGCAGCATTAAGCCAGCAAGGGTCCAGAAGAGTCCATTGCCAGCTTTGTGCTGTATTTAACACAAAAGCACTCATTCACAACTCAAATTTTGGTACCAAACAGAATTATGTCACACTTTATTAGCTGCTTATCTTGTGAAAAAGTCAAGCAATTACCCCAAAAAATGATTACATTACAAAATCCTAGTTCTAGCTTTGTTTCAAGTGGGCACTTGTCTAATACAAATCAACTCTCTTGAACCCATAGCCCCAGATGTGTCATGTCCATTTGTTACATCTCCAGCCCCCATGCTCATTCAATTCAGCCTGTCAGTCATTGCTCACCATTAAGCCACAAACGGTCCCGACCTCAGTGGGACAAACATGTCACCAGCCTGAGTACACAACCAAGGCACAAGTGGAGCGAGTCGGGCCGGAAAGGGATAGAACTGTATTTCAGTCATTTAAGTTGGAAACTAAAGGACAAGTAAAGTTTTCAAATGAGTGTCGCTTATGCTCTGCAAAATACCCAAAGTCACATCTTACATTCTGCACATTTCTATTTATTAATCAATCTTTTATATATTTAGAATCACAGAGAATTCAAATGTAGTCTAAATTAGTTTACACTGCAAAAATAAGTGGTGTGCAATGTGCAGCAATTGAACTCCAATTGTAACAGCCACTGTTACAGCTTTTTAAGATGTGACTTTGATGTTCTGACAGAAATCATAAGAGTATGAATCTGTTGTTGTACAGGTGATTCACAAAAAGCTCTGATAAAGAGAAGTCTGTTATAGATGTTTAAGCGTTGTTGCATTACCGAGACCAGCTTTGCTTACAGTTCAGTATAGAACGTTTTGCCTGGGTAAGTTTCACATTATTTGCAATGTTCATGTGAATTTCCGAAAATAAGCAATAGTGTGGCTTTGACCTTAACTGTTAATGGTTCACAGATATACATGGTAGTGACCCCCCATTTACACAAGTACATTGATTTAGTTGTGCGGTCCTATTCCTGTATCCATCCATCTGGTCTGTTCACTCTATGCATGTTCCAATGAAGAGCCACACGTGCAACATATTCTGTGTAAATTGGGGGTAAATTAAGCCATGATTGATTTAAAAAACATTTTAGTGAGCATTAATTTTGGTGATAGTGTGACAGTGATAGTATCTTTCACAAAGAGTAAATACAATGTTTTAAAATCCTCTGAACTATTTGGATAAATTGTATAAGTAATTATGTATTTAGATCATAGAAATCAAAAAGTTACAATAATGTAGCTACAAATCAAATAGTACCGCTGCATAGTCCCCCAATGATCCTCAAAGGGATCTATTTAGTGGCTTAAGTGGTTTACACGATAATACTATTTTCTACTTCTATTGGGGATATGCCTTAGCTCTTGATCTACAGGAAAACATGTTTTTTTTTCTTTTTGGGTACACATTTGCAGGTATGTCTCTGGTGAAAATACAATATTGCATGTTTTTATGATGTGTAATGTGGAGTCATTGTTGCCACATGAAACTAAGGATACATGATAAGACCTGGACAGGGCATTTCTCTTGCGCCGCTCTAAACCATTTCAGTTACTGGACGAAAACAATCGTGTGCTACACAACAATTACTCCAGGACAGTAATGTGTCCTTATTGAGCCATAGGCTACAAAGAACACACAGAAATGATCAAAATAACAGCGGCTATGACTACAGTCATCATGATCCAGATTTTATTTGATATCCTATGCAAATAACTCAGAGGTCAGCATGATGAGGGGGGAAAAGCTATATTCAAACAGTAGAAGTGAAATCTGCAATTTAAGTTTTAAGTTTAATGTTGGTGGCATTAGCTTTTTAGACAAGCCTCTGAGTTGTGTGCAGGTACTAATTTGGGACAGAAAACACAAACTTTAAACTTCCTCATCATTTGTAGTAATGTATTGTGTACATCATGTGTTGGAATGTTTTGGTTTTTTTTGCTGATTAATTCTGCTGTGAAATAGTTAATTGTTAATGAACATGAATGTGGCCAGTCCTCATTTTTTCTATTCTACTCTATTTCTACTCCACCCGCCTCACTCTTATAGCCTGTGTTTTCTGTCCCTAAAAGAACTAAAATAGAAGGTGACATTTGTACCCGTCAAAACTTCCAACGTTGTTTGTTGAAGTGGACGAGTTGTCTTTGAGCCCTGTATAACTGGACTGCATGCTGTTCACAGGGATTCAGTTTCGTCTCCCATCTTCGTGCAGTGTGGACCGAGCACAACCACCGCCAGGTACCACTGTCCTCCATACACTTCATGCTAATACAGTCTTTATTCAGTTGCTACCATGCTTGGTTTTGAGTCTAAACATAAGTAGCACTTGGCTCTTGCATTGTGAGGATCCAGAGGAAAGCATAGCACGCTTACTCCAAACTGTTGAGAAATAACTAATGTTGAGCACCCTCTGGTGTTCATTCATTAGCACTCTGTAATGATCCCTCTGTAATGATTGTCTTCCCTGTGCCTTTTATGAGGAGTAGCTCAGAGGTGTTGCCAACAAAGGGAACATTGTCTGGCACATGAATGTAAAGAGTGTCAAGAAAATGCACTTCCACTGTTAATTTAGGGTTGGATCACTGCCAGCCAAGGGTTATGTGCAACTGAACTTTGGCCTATCAAAAGCTTTATGAAGTTTATCCATAAATAATTATTAAAAATTGTAAGTCAACAACCTCACATGCATACACGTCTGACAGTGCTGCTGCTGCTGTTGCTGCTGCTGCTGCTGCTGCTGCTGCTGCTCCCCCTTCCACAGCCCTATGGTGCACTATGAGTGACCTACAGCACTCGGTTGTCAACTTCAAGAGACATTTTTTCATTCACACTTTGTTTTTATCCTCTGCCTTGTTGTTTTTTGTTGTCCTTGTCTCATCCCGCTTGTGCTACCCAGCAGTATCATATCCTCCCAGTTACAAGAAGACTCCACCTCCTGTGCCCCCACGCACCACCACCAAGCCTATTATCTCTGTGACAGCCCAGAGCAGTACAGAGTCCACGCAGGACGCCTACCAGGAGGGCAGGCATCCCCGGGGCGCTCTCTGGACCACCGACAGCCTGGGCCGCCCCATTTACAGCTCCACAGACAGTCTGGATAGCACCAAGGCGGTCACCATGGCCATGGAGTCTGCAGCAGGCAAGAGACATGCATCGCTGGGCAGTCACAGCTCAGTCCAGACATGCGACAAAGCAGTGCTGGTGTCCAAGGCTGAGGAATACCTCAAAACCCCGCGGTCATCAATTGGAATACAGGTAAAGCTTACAGTACATGCAGAGATAGAGAGAAACACAAACTTTACAAATGACTAAACTTAGTACATTACAAAAGAACAAAGCTCGAGGAAGACTAGAAGCACCACATTTTCAATATTACTTATTGGCTAACCAACTACAATACATTTACAAATGGACTCACCCCACCCAATCTGATATTACATGGCTGGAAATAGAATAGAAATCAATAAAACGACACACATGCTAACCATAGCCTGGTGGAAATTTCACCAAATCACAAATTCCACACTTGCCCTAATCTAACTTCACCCCACTTTGGAACAACCCTGACTTCTTAAGCAATAGAAAAACACTCAATTTCCCCATATGGGCTGAAAAGGGCATCACCCACATTAAACATATTTTCCAAAACAACATATTAATAACATTGCTTTGTCCATTGCATCATGGACAAAGCATTTGTACATTGCATCATGAGCAATCATTTTTAGAATACCTACAAATCAAATCATCAGTTATGGAAAAAATAAACATCTGACAGGCAAATTTAGAACTCCCACCTGCAATATCAGACTTGATTAATATTTCTTCGCCAAAGAAACTTCTCTCTAAAATATACAAAATAATTTCAAAGCCATCTCAGACCATATGCCTACCAACAATAAAAGGGGAAAATGACCTTTCAATAACTCCTGATGCCAACTTCTGGACCCAAATCTGTAAAAATATTTATCTTATGTCCAAAAATGCCAATTTACAATTAATTCAATACAAAACACTTCACAGAACACATTACACGTGTAACAGATTAGCTAAACTGGGAATGTACACACACTGAAACACACTCAGGCAGGACCGACGAGAGGTGGTTTCCTTAGGACAGCATCTCTGTCCCACATGGAGACACTCGTAAAACGTCCTCCTTCTTTTAATGCACCTCAGACACTATACATGACACCGAATTTTAATTTTCAAATAGAAGGGGCAGAAATGATGCGGGGAGAGATTATCAGACATCTATATGTATATATGTATGTATGTATATATGTGTATTAATTAAGGGAAATATATATATATATATATATATATATATATATATATATGCAATGACAATGGGTGGTGGTCTATAATGATTGCTATTTTAAAAATATGACTATCTACATATACGACAATATATGGTAGCATTGTGACAATGGTAATAATAATATAACACATTTTTACTCTGTGTGAATGCATACACACATACACTCACGCACACATATGCACAAACAAGGATACACTAACGCAAACACACGTACATCCACACCAACACACACCCACACACACACAATCACCCCACTCTGAAGTTTCGAGACCAGGGGTATCAAACTCATTTTGCGCCGCGGGCCGAATTTCGATGCTCAGGCTGGGTCGCAGGCCTAACAAAGTAAAAAGTAAAACAAAAATCGATATAAGAAATAAATAGCTTTATATAGCCTAGTAATAGTTCTTTGTGAACACTGTTGCACAAATCTGCAGCAGGTGAAAGACTGAGTCCATATTCATGCATCACCAGCAGGAACAGGAACATAGACTTGTGATATGATTTCTGATATGAAATGTAGATATCACTGACCTGTTGGTTGTTGCTGCCAGTACTCAATATGAGGTCCCTATTTGTCTAGTTTAAGCTGATCTTAGTGACAAATTATTCATGTAGTGAATCAAATGAGTGCATTGTGTTTGTATTCACAGTCCCATTAGTGTGGACACAGTCATGTTCATACTTTTTTACACTGACCTGTGTTTTTACCTGTGGCTCATGATCTGTCCAGGTTTTGCAATGGTTTTGATGTTTTCCTCACACAGCTGTCATCACAGAAGTTTGTTTTCTTGTTGTTAGCTCCACATTAGCTCCACTTTTAGCACAGCTCTAACGTCCACAAAACCGTCTCCTTTCTTTCTTCCACGTGTTTCCCAAAACCACACGTCTCTTTCCTCACTCAGACCTCTGCTCAAGTCTGTAAAGTGCGCAACGCGCATTGGCACTTCAAAGACCTCGGCACTTGCACCAGCACCACACACAACAGTGCCTATTTGTGTGTCAGCATGCTCTTACACCCGTGAAGAGCTCTTGTCCTTCTGAACCACAACTCGGACCTACAGACCTAGTTCCAGTTTTTTTTAGCTTCTGCTGCAGAATTAGCTTCTTTTTGCTAAAAGAGTGTGACGCCACAGATGAGGAAAACGAGCAGGAGCTCTCGTGCGTCTCCGCAGACGGGGCACTTGGACGTCCTTACCCGGAATTTTCCTCTCTAACGTTCGCTCACTCTACAACAAAATGGATGAACTGGCGCTGCTGATCAGATGAAACAGAGACTTTTCTTCATCTCCTGTTTTGTGCTTCACGGAGACGTGGCTCAGTGAGTCGGTCCCGAACTGTGCCGCGCAGCTGGAGGGCTTCGAGCTTCTTCGTGCGGACAGACAAAGGGTTTTCTCCGGAGGAAAAACACGCGGCGGAGGAGTCTGTTTTTACATCAACAATGCCTGGTGTTCAAACTGCTCTAGTCCCTCAATTTGTCTAATGTCTGTGTTGTTGCCTGTGTTTTGCTGTTTTTGTTCTTGTTGTCCTCATTATTGTTACTGTTTTGTATTTGTAAAAAAATAAAATAAAATGATGTGTGTTTGTTTCCAGGTGGAAACCGTGACAGACTCTGAGACAGAAACTAAAGGCGTCCCTCAGTTCCACTCCATCGGGATCCAGGTGGAAGACCATAAACGGTAACACAAAAACGATTATGAGGATAGACGTTCCTCTGATAATGCATTGCTTTTTTTTTTTTTTTTTTTAATTGTGCTCTAAATTTTAGGCGTGGTCGAATAAAGCGCTCCAACAGTGTGACCACAGCAGTGCAGGCCAGACCTGGAACTGGAGGGTTTCCCCTCGATGGAGGACAAAGGGTTGCAGTTCGGAGGAGCCTTTGGGCGCCACTCAGAGCCCAGTACGCCCACTCAGTACGGCGCTGTGCGAACTGTGCGCACACAGGGACTGTTCAGTTACAGAGAGGACTACAGGCCCAGCCCTCAGCCCGAGTCCTGGCTCATGCAGCCCAGCCTGGAGAGCACTGACACAGGCCGAGTGTGTCCCCGCTCCGCAGGGACGGCAGCTGGTTTATGCAGCTTCTTCACAATGAAACCAAGCGGCTAGAAGGATGGTGCAAAGAGATGGAGAGAGAGGCTGAGGAGCATGACCTGTCAGAGGAGAGTGAGTGTCTCAGGGATATCAACTCAGGCTTGCTTCTTGTAAATGTTTCACAAAGAGCTTTTTCTGTGTTGTGTGTTAATTCTGTCCTTTTTTCTTTCTACTGCAGCATTATTTAAAGGTACTTTTAACAACCTTATACTAACAACCTTATACTAAAAAATATATAAATGCATCTCTCCCAAACCATTCTTTTTTTAATTTGCACTTCATAATCTGTCTGTTGACACTTTTACTTTTGACCACTCATGGAATGAAAAAATTGACGTTAGAACTGAGTCCTTGGTTATCGCAGCCATGCAAACCGTCACAGTACTAGTGCTACGTTGTGACAGTGGCAGCAGCGTTTGAGAGCAAAGATACTCATGTTTGCCCATGCCAGACTGTGAGTACTGACACCAGCTCTTCTCTTTCTGTGTGTTTCCATCAGTCTTAGGAAAAATCCGGAGTGCCGTGGGAAGTGCTCAGCTCCTAATTGTCTCAAAAGTTTCAGCAGTTTTACTGGCTATGTCAGCAGAATCTGGTGAGTAGACCAATGTGCCATTTATGTGTTTTAAACAAAAAGCAGCTTAAGGGTAAGTCGCTAATAGGTTTTCTACTTCATGGAATTGAAGGTGGCCCCAGCTTTTGCTTCTTTTCAATAGATCTCAAAAAGCGATTGTTCCACTACTGACCCTGCACCAAACCCAATGGGAATATGAATAAGCCCTAGTGTAAAGATTATGAATGCACATATGAAGCATTTGTATAAAATGGCATACTTGAATAATGGTATGCATTACCATTTTACTGGTTTTCGTATGCCCAGTAGAAAAGAAAAAACTTTCATCAAGCTTAATATCCACAGCCTCTATGTTCTAGTTAGTGAAGCGACAGGCAGAAGGCACATACTTCATCACAGTTTTCATTATGTGCCAGGGCTTTAAGAGTATTCTCTATAACACACCTTTGTGCTTCTTTAGCTTGTTCCCACTTTGTTTTTAGGTTCAGAGCACATGTGCACATGTGTAACTCAACATTTAAGACTGAGTGATGAACTGAATTTAACTTTGGAAGTGACAGTAGTTTAAATTGCCCTCAGCTTTTCAGTAATTTAACTTTCAGTAACTTATAGAACAAAGGACTGAAAATCATAAAAACGTTGGGGGAAAAAAGATTTTACATTAAAAAGGGTTTTGCCCTTTTTTTTTTTCATTTACAGCTAAGTAAAAAAAAAAAAAAAAAAACTAAAATTATGCCTGCCCTGACCAGCTTCAGTGTTCAAGTTCTCGCAGCCCTCCTCCACCTGAGCACCACCATCTTTGCACAGGATTTGTCAATTTACACTTTTTAAGCCTTTTTATTCTAACCACCTCCAGTGTCCAGATCCCAGACCTCCAATGCAACGCTCAGTATTTCCTGGTGGGGTCTAAGCGCCAAAGCAACGTTATCATCTCCACATTCATTTGACTCAATGCATTCATTTGTCTTTTTGTCCTGATTCAAATGAGGATCATTGCAGTTATTAACTGCAGCATAATCAAGTCGATTTTTGGAACATTGAACATAACGCTGTAATTGTCGGGAGTCTTTTGCTTGCAGTAGCTCTCTGGAGGGTCAAGATTGACAGATATAAAGTGCCAATGAATGTTTTTACCTTTGATGTAAAAATTACAAGCTTTCAGAAGAGAACAGGGATGAGTTTGAAACAGGGCGTTTGATGTAGACAATGTAGAGCAGAGTGTTACACTGAGTTTGAGAACATTTGAAATAGTGTGTCTAGTAAAGTGACTGTTGATTTAATCCCTCATTCTTCCAGGAGTGACCCATTATAGAAAAAGATTCAGATGTTGTCATCTGTTGAATAAAAACAAGATGCATGTTCTTCATCCAAGAGTCATTCTCAATCTGCAGATCTAGTCTGAGAACGAATCCCAGATGACCGCCAGAGAATGATCATCTTTTGCGCAGGTTGAGAATTTAATGACAACAAAGTCACCTGTGACCTCTCTGTGACCCATCTGAGTCACGTAAACATCAAGAGCTCAGTCCCTTTTCTTCTCGCAAGCAAACGTGGATTGCAAGGGACTGATTGCTCTGGCGGTCATCCGGGATTCATAGAACCGTAGTTACATACGTAACTTTAGTTGTATTTCATCCCTGCTGACCTCCAGAGGCGGTGCCTTGAGCACTGGATGACACATATCAACAATGTCCCGAGGGATCCCATAGGACAATACAAAAAATGAGATAAAACATGCCTACTACTACTTTACAACGAGGAAGGGTGCTGTCTCAGAATCCCCTCTAGCGGGTTGTGGACTTGCCACATTGATTCTATAGAATCAGGCAAATGTAGAAGGCGAAGTCCAGGAGGCCGCAACGCAGATGGCATCTAGGGGCAATCCGCTCATGGCCGCCCAGGAGGTGGACAGGCTTCTGGTCGAGTGGCATTTCACAGTTATGCAGACGACACTCAAATCTATGTTTCACTGACGGCAGGTGAATATGGACCAGTGGATTCACTCTGTCACTGCATCCAACAGATCAGTGTGTGGATGCAAAACAACTTTCTCCAGCTGAATTCAGACAAGACTGAAATAGAGAAATTGTTAACTGTCACCTCCAGAGTCTCGCTCTAAAACCTACAAATCAAGTTAGAAATCTGGGGGTAATAATGGACTAAGATTTGAATTTTAACAGCCACGTCAGATCAATCACATCAGCAGCTTTTTACCAGCTAAAAAACATTGCCAAAATCAAAAGTATAGTGTCTAAACCAGACCTGGAGAGACTTGTCCATGCGTTTGTCTCTAGTAGATTAGACTACTGTGACAGCCTGCTCACTGGCCTCTCCAAACGATCTGTAAAACAGCTGCAGTACATCCAGAACGCTGCTGCTCGGGTCCTGACTAGAACCAGTAAGTATGATCACATTAGTCCTGTGCTCAGGTCTCTGCACTGGCTCCCTGTGGCTCAGAGAATAGACTTCAAAGCAGCTCTACTTGTATACAAGTCTCTCCATGGCCTAGCACCAAAGTACATCTCGGACATGTTAGTGCCATATGAACCATCTCGGACTCTGAGGACCTCAGGGACCGGCCTCCTGCTGGTGCCCAGAGTCAGGACTAAACATGGGGAATCTGCGTTTCAGTTTTATGCAGCTAAAATCTGGAACAGTCTTCCTGAGTATGTGAGACAGGCCGCTACTCTGGCAATGGTCAAATCTAAACTAAAAACTGTTTTGTTTGGCTGTGCATATGACTGAAATGCTTTTCTTTGCACTCTTCTCTTTTATGTCTTGAACTATTATTTTGTGATTTCTGCCATGTCTTTGTGATTTTAATGCAGTTTTTCCTGTTGTGTGAAGCGCTTTGAATTGCCTTGTGTACGAATTGTGCTCTACAAATAAACTTGCCTTGCCTTGCCTTCACACCCTCCAGAGGCTGATACCTCTGAGAGATACAAGCCTGCTCAACAGCCTCGACCACCCATCGGGCAAGGCGCTGCTTAGAAAACACCTTTCCTAGGGCCATCATAGCATACAAAGAGGCAAGCTGACTGCTGAACAGGTGTCGTGGCTCGGATGTAAGCCTCCAAGGCCCGGACCGGGCAGAGTGTGTTACCAGAGTTCCCTGTGTCAAACCATGCAAGTTGGAGGGGCTGAGTGCTACTTGAAGAAAACACCTAAGGAAGGAAAGAGGCATCTGGCCAAAGAGTGACTCCCGAACTATCAGCATTCCACCTGCAGCAGGACTCATCAACAGACAAGGCCTGTAGTTCACCGACCCTCTTTCCTGAAGCCATAGCCAGTAGAAAGGCGGTGTTGAACAAAATCCACTTGAGATCTACCTGATCCAACGGTTCAAACGGCGGAGATTGTAGTGCGTCCACCACGAGGGACAAATCTCAAGATGGGGCCACATGGCGTCTAGGAGGGTGAAGCCGCTGCACCCCCTTCAAGAAAAGTTAAATATTCCTGTCACTTCCCACCGACGCACCACCAACACGGTCGTGCCAGCAAGATATTGCAGCAACAGATACCTTAAGGGTAGATGAAGACCGTACTTGAATCAAGAGTTCCTGCAAGAATCCAGAATGGTGGAAACACGGCAGTGCACAGCGTCCAGACTCCCCCATCTCTGGCACCAACCATTAAAAAGCTTCCATCTATTTGCACACAACCGGCGTGTAGATGGCGCCCGTGCTTTGGAGAGTGTGTGCTCTATCTCCTCACCATACTCTGAGAAAGCCCTGCCCGACCCCGCAGCGGCCACACCCAGAGCGGGAGGCGCCCTGGATTGGGGTGCAAAATTCTCCCTCCCAGCTGGGAGAGGAGATCCCTCCTGTGGGGAAGGGGTCGCGGGAAGCTGCAGCAGAGCCTGTATAGCAGCGGAAACCAAACCCTGGCCAGCCAAAACGTTGCCACGAGGAGAAGGCTGTGTTACCCTTGATGGACCCTCAATAGAGTCTGGAAAATCAGCGGGAGTGGTGGAAATGCGTAAAGCACAGTTCTGAGCCAGTCGTGCTCCAGCGCATCCTGGTCCAGAGGACAGGCACCGTCCGTCAGGGAAAACCATAGGGGACAGTGAGTCGCCTTCATGGACTCAAAGAGGTCGACCTCTGCCTTGCCGAACATTCCCCAAATGCTGTCTACCACTTCCGGGTGAAGTCTCCACTCCCCGGGTAGTGGACCACATCCGCCACTACATTCCGTGGACCGGGAATGTAGGAAGCCCTCAAACTGAGAAAGTGTGGAGCAGCCCACACAAGGAGCTGTCAAGTCAAATCCATCAGTCTCACCGACCTGGTGCCCCCCAAGTGGTTGATGTGATGAACCACCATGGTGTTGTCGGAGCGAACCATGACATGTCTGCCACGCAGACCAGGAAAGAAATAGTGCAACGCCAGGTGCACTGCCATCAGCTCTGGCACATTTATGTTCTCCCCGCTGACTAGTGGAGACCATGTTCCTTGCGCCTTTGTCATGTCGCACCCTATCCTGTGAGTGACGCATTGGTGTGCACCATCTCCCTCCGAGATGGAAGGGAGCCCATCGGAACACCCCGCTCTATCCAGGACCTGCCTCGCCACTGAGACAGGGATCCGAGACACTGGGGTGACAGATACACCCGCCGGCGCCTGTGAACGGCTTGTGCCGGATTTAAGTGCAAGCCTTTTACCAATATTTGCATGGGGCGGAGAGAAAGCAGCCCCAGCAGCACTACAGTGGAGGCAGCCGTCAACTTAAAAGAACAGGTAAAGGTAGGTAAAGAACAAAAAGCAACCCTTAACCTTCCCGGAAACTGGGAAGCATGTCCATAATGCTGTCGACTCGCGGAGTTGAAGGACGAGCGGTCATGACAACAGAATTCAGGGTGATCCCTATAAAAACAGTCTCCTGGGAAGGGACCAAGTTGACCCGCATACCCAACCGCCCGATGTGATCGAGGACAGTTTGAGTGTCTTGAACAGCCTGGCTGTAAGTGGGAGCACAGACCAGCCAGTCATCCAGGTAAGGCATTATTTTTAAGCCGCGTGCCTGGAGGGTAGCCAGAGCTGCAGCAACGCATCTGGTGAAAACCCTCAGTGACAGATACAGACCAAAAGGAAGAACTCGAAATTGGCAATGATGACCTCGAAACGCAAAGCGCAGAAACTGCTTGTGGCATGATTGGGACATTGTAGGCATCCTTGAGTTCTATGGAAGTGAACCACTCATTGGGAGATCTTGCCTGCAACATCTCCGTGGTTTTCAACATGTGAAATGACAGGGTTTTAAAAACACATTGAGACCTCGAAGGTCCAGAACTGGGCATAGATCGCCAGTCTTCTTTGGCACCAGGAAATACCGGGAGTAATAGCCCCCAGGGGGTCCACACGCACAATTGCCCCCCAGTAAAATGGTTATCTCCTGATTAAGTGCCAGGTTTATGGCCGGGTCGTGGATTACGGTCCACTTGACCAGGCCTGGTAGAGGAGGCCAACGGCAGAACTGAACGTGGTAACCCTGGGAGAGAGTGCACAACATTCAGATGTCTGTGGTGTGCGCAGCCCAGTATTCCAACTGTCCCGGGGTAAAGTGTCCGACCGTCGGTGGCCTAGCTTCAGCGGCTCCCTCCTAGGGCTCTGGGGGATGAGCAGAGGTGGTCCCGGGACCGGAGTCCGGGCCACCCTCCTCCGATCAAAGGGCTGTCCGTTCCGTGGACGCGTGGTGCTTGTATGGGCCAAAGGGGCAACGGACTGAGGGCCAGACGCAGGTGGGCCGCCATGCTGAGGGGTCCATCTGCAGAGACCCACCAACTGGCTCCTAGTCCAGCTAGCCTGTGCAGTGCGTTCCAACGCCTCAAGCGCAGCCGCACCAAAGAGCTCTCCTGGGACAACCGGAATGCTCCTTAACGTCCTCTTACACGGTTCCGTGAGGGGAGACTGGGCCAACCACACCTGGCAAAGAGCCTGTGTCAGAGTGGACAACATGCGACCAAGCTCCCTGGACATAAGAGCAAACGCATGCAGAGACGCATCAAGCATTCCCTGTGTCGGTACATCCACATTAGACTTCTCCAGTTCAGTGGAAAGACCGAGCAACAGGTGGGAAAGAGAGTTCCCCATCCTACCCAGCCGCGCCCTGCATCGTACGCCTGGCACAAGAAATCGTTGGTGATACGACATTGCGGATTAGGGCACCTCGGGTTAGCTCTAAGGCTCTCCTCCGGAGAGACAATGAGCGAAGCAACAGCCGGCTCGACAGGCAGCATATGGCCCAGGCCAAACTGGGGGGCATCTTGCATGGATGCCAAGGCCCTCCCATCTGACGTCAAGCGCGATAACGCTCTCGTGTCAGTCCAGCAAGCGTGCAGTTCTCTGACGGAACTGAGGAGACAAGGAGCTTTAAACCAGAGGTTTGAGCGGCGAGTAACCGATCTGACCTCGACTCAGTCTCCCAGTTGATTGGCTCAAACGCCGCCAGACGAGCAATTCCGGCCGAATGAGGCATCTCGACACAAATACAGGCCCTGCAGACCAGCGTCTCGAGTGTTTAGTAGTACTAAAACACAAAAACGAGTTGTTCGGGCAGAGGACGCAACTACAGACTCTATCAACAAAAAACACTGAAGCAGGGCTAACGCAACTGCTCAGGATAGTGGAGAAAAACAAAACCAAAATAATTAGCTGTCAAAAAGTACTACAAAGCGGGACGAAAGCGGCCGCTCGAGCCAACTACGGCAGTAGCACACAATAAACGGAGCAGGAACAAAACCGGCTGCTCAAACACGACTGTACAAAACAAGTCAAAAGACAGCAAGTAGCTCTGAAATAATCAATAATCAAGCTCTTTCTCAAATCAATGTACTTACCTGGCCGTGTAGTCGGCTACAACCGCCTGGCTGCCACCGGTCGACAACATCGTCGCGCAAACAGTCCCTGAAGGACGAGAATACTCGCTGCCTCAACGTAAGTCGTTGGGCTAAGCAAACCAGCAGATCGCAAAGAATTCAATGTTCCGCTTCAACTCGACAAACCTGCGCGCGAGAAAAAGAAAAAGGACTGAGCTTTCGGTGGCGTGGGACTATACAGACTCACGTGGGTCACAGAGAGGTCACAGGTGTCTTTGTTGTCATTAAATTCTCGACCTGCGCATGCGCTAAAAATGATCATTCAGAGCTTAAGGCACCGCCTCTGGCGGTCAGAAGGGATGAAATAGAACTCTGATATTTATCCAACTTTGAGTAAGCCCTGCCCACTGGGCGGAGCCTCCTGACAAAAGCCTGTCTAAGTTTCAGCTGAAACTAATCTTTGCTTTGTAGAGGATTAATACAAGTTTGGTGGTTCCTAAATTCAGTTAAAGTGTTCAAGGAGTGATTATGTTGCAACTGTGACAGGCAATGGGTTGGATCATCAAAGGTGTTAAACTGGGCATACACAGTGCAATTTTGTACAATTTCCAAAACTTCCTCGAACTTAAATAGTGCTGGATCTCATACAAAGAGAGCCTCACAATGCAGGTGCATGTACATTGTACTGTTTTGTATCACAACAGTTAAAAAGTTTAAATTCCAAACCGTTGGGCATAATGTTTAGCAATATAATTTCATTTGTTTAAGCTGTATCACAGCTGTATCACTCCCTCCCGCAGGACCCCAGTGCAATGCCCAGACCCACCTCTCAGGACTTGGCTGGATTCTGGGACCTCCTGCAGCTCTCCATCGATGATGTCACTGCCAAGTTTGATGAGCTCCAGCAGATCAAAAGCAATGCCTGGCAGTTGGTCGAGAGCCCTGAGAAGAAGGTAAACAGTCTCTGTTACATTTTCCCAAATGTGCATTGATTTTGCTTCACCACCAAGAAAAGCACTGAAGCACCTCATCTATTGTAAATGTTAAGAAGGAAGAAATTACTAATCACAAATAGCAGACAGAGAAAACATATTTTACCAGAAAATTAGTGCGCTTAATATGCAAACAATGTTTTATCCAAATTTAGGAGACAAAGTGGCCTCCACCTCTGGCAAAGCGGTCATCCAAGGGCCGTGGTGGCATCACTCGAGAGAGATCTCTGGACCTGGAGGATCGTCAGCGACAGGAGGCGCGAAGACGCCTGATGGCAGCCAAACGAGCAGCTTCTTTCAGACAGAACTCTGCCACTGAGCGTGCAGACAGTATTGAGATCTACATCCCAGAAGCTCAGACCAGGCTCTGAGAAGCTCCTCCATCTCCTCCATCTCCACGATCTCCACAAACACCATCCACCCACAACTCATCCATCATCCTCAAGCTGCTCCGCTTACACAAGGCACATCAAGGGAATGTGCTTTTATTTATTTTTTCCAGCACTGCCAGGGGACAGGGTCCCTTTCTATTGGATTATTTATTTTCGCCACAAACTTAAATGAATAACTACGCCGTTGGCCAATCTGCTTTTAATGTGAATTATTACATCGATTTAATAAACAGTAAGATGTGTTTTGCTGCAAATATGCCATTATAAGAAAGGACAATGGGCTGCTTTGGGCTCAAATGTGTGAAAAAATTAGCTGCTATTCATTCACATCATCCATCTCTCTACATTCATGTAGGCGGAAAATGTGTTCTTTGTTCAATTACAAGTGGGACACAGAGTGGCCAGTATCATATGTCACTCAGTGGGACATATCATTATGGTCACAAAAGCCTAAAGTCTTAAGAGCATGTTCTTGATATCTTAAGATTTGTTTGTGTCAGGTTTGTGTGTAAAGGTTTGGACAGTTCTGTGCCCACTGGTGGTCTGTCAGGGTCCTTCTGCTTCGGCTGTTGCTTTTTCCATCCATCTCATATGAACATTGACTCACCCTCGTGTGTCGCCATCCTCTTTGGGCTCCGTTTTGCAGAGATGTGTCAATTGCTGGATACATTTCCACTGCAGAACAAATATGAATTATCAATAGACAATGCTCCTCTGCTCCAACAAGGTGACTTCATTGAATAATGCAATTTGCACCTTATAATATTCATGTTTGTATTTCCAAGGGAAATGTAGTTGATGATGCTCATGTGATATTGTTGCAGTTAAATTGCAAGGAATGTTATGGAAAACTCATACAACTTTGTACTATTTCAGAAAACGTTCGGTTTCAACAATATTGTATTTAATTTGTTTAGGACATTGTTCAGACTTCTCACAGACTTCTTTATTTGAAAAGTGACCATCCAAGTGCACAGAGTCACACAGTTCTGCTTGAGTTAGTGATAGTCCTGATCTGTGCAGGACATTTGTAAAACCAACCTTTAGTTTAGTTCTAAGTTTATGTTTATGTGTGGTCTGGAAATGACAGGTGCAACAGACACTTTAACAGAATACAGTTACTATAGTAAATGGTGCTGCTTTTTACTCTAAAACTGTTGTCCTTTACCCTGTCCTATGTGCACGCACACATACTCAAGGACTTTTTAATAGAGATTTATTCCTTATGGTGCCCACAGTCCCCCTGAGAGCTGTGGTAAAATGTGACTTTAGAAAAGACCATCTTTGCAATGCTTTTTGCCCTCAAAGTTTGTTTCATCAAAACAAATCTGGTACTTTTTCAAACCATAACCCTCGCACAGAACTTCCTGCAGAGGAAATGTAATCGATTCTCCAAGACCCAAGAAAAGATATGACGTATGAGTTTTATTTCACATTTATTATCACATGTTCAAGGACATATACTGTATATGTTTCATTTTCACATCCCTGCTCTTTCTAACTCATTTCAAAAGGAGACTAAAACGACTCGTGTGTCCTGGGCTACACATGGCTACTGTTCTTCCTCCTAACACAAGTAATGCAAATGTATAACTCTACTTCCCAGACTGCATACTGTGACTCCATCATCACCATTGTCTGCCACAATGTTTGCCAAGTCTACAAGTATGTGGCTCCTTTCTGCCAGCCGAGCCATCAATCGATCAATTTAAAGCTTTTGGGTCACTACTAATAGAATCGACAGCTCAATCATAACTCTCATGTCCAATGTTTTTTTGTTTATCATTGTCTCGACTCTTAATGTCACAATAGCTAAAATTATTTGAGGAGTTTATAAGAATGGCAACTATATACATGACCAATCCTCAGGTGCCTTACAATGTCATTCATACAGGAGTTTATAAAGGCGTGTGTTTCGGCTGGTGCTGTGTGCAAGTTTGCCATTAAAGTAATATAGTCAAATAAGGGCTGGATATCGAGCTGGGACAGACTGCTGCTTCAACACGGCACAAAACAGTGATTCATCTGTGTCATGAAAATGGTTAAGGCTTATTTTTAAGATCCCACACTATGCTCAACCAACTTTGTGTATTCAAAACAGGCCTGTAATCCAAGTTAGAGAGTTAGCATCCTTCTGAACAAACAAAAGAACTTTTTCATTCTGCAAAAGCAACTGAAGTGAGGAAATGCATGTTGAAAATACCATACATCTTCATTAGACTTATAATAACAATCATTTCAGTTCTGACGCTCTTGTCTGTTAGCATCGTGTTGATAATGGCAGGATTAAGCATAGTGTGGGACTTACAAAATCTGGTATAGAAATAAGTTTTTTGAAGGGACTTGGTGTCATTCCCCTCCATCATCATCTGCCTGATATCTTGACCAGCTAAATAGTGCAATAGTACTTCATCCAGTATAAATCCAGAGGCTCACTTACAGACTCACAGCTGATTACCTCACAGACAGTCAAATGCTTTAGTTAACACATGGAAATACATCACACAGCCTGTGCACTATGCAGCAGAACTCAAAGGGCTGCACAACCTGCAAGCCCCAGGTGCAGAGTAGTGAAAGCACACAGGAGCAAACATGTCACTCTTATTTCACAGCTACACAACACATAATAGTAAGTTGCTTTTTTAACCAACGGCACCTGCTCCAGTTAGACTACACAATGCATGCTTTACACAACATCAACATCGTAAAATGAACCTAAAACCTCAGTGAAATCTGTTTGGGTGCTGAATCAATCCATTTCATTCCTCGTAGTTTGCTCTGTTTTTGTTTCCTACAGACAATCAGCAACACACCAAAAACATGAGACGTACGCCACACAACTAGCACTCTCAAACAGAGACAGAAGGCCACATTTGCACTGCAAAGATGTCTTTCTATTGCTTGCTCTCTTTTCTTATAAATCATCAATGTAGATGTCATATTTTTTTATGGGCTGCAGGAGAAAGATAATGACCATGAAATTTGCTATAAAAACATTGCTTCCCAAGCAAAAAGTTTAAATTAAACTATGCTTTGGCTCCAGAATAATGGATAAATGCTGTCAGAACTATCGATGGATGTAGTGGCTTATAAAACGTACACTATATTCATCTTTTGAAAAATCCATATGTCCTGCAGTCCACAATTTATCCATTGGTTTGTAGTGAAAGTGACATTTTAGAGACACTTTACAAAAAAGGCTGCAATGGATTTGAGTAACTTTTATAGTAAGTGACAAAGCAACAAACTACACTACTGCGCGTTCACGGAAGAGCTCTTTACGCAGCCACTTCACACATCTTTAGGTGCTGACATCTCCTTGCATTAGTCCCATCATGACTCGTGTGTATCATAATCGGACTGGTTTGTGAGAGGAGAGAGCATTCACAGTCTGTTTGCTTTTTGGTGAAGCACTGTCTTTTGTTGTGGATGTGGGAGATTACAAAGGGCCTATTACTGGTTTTGGAAAGTGATTTAAAAAATATTTGATTGCCTAATAAGGTTTGTGGTTAGCTTAAAATATTTTGAATTGTTAGATATAAATAAAGAGGATAAATATAATGCCAAATATCAAGTATTTGTACAGAAATATACATATATAAATATACAATATATGCCTAATTTAAATCAAACTATTTTCCGCTGTTGACCAATGTCAATTTTTGTCAAAATTATTTTACAAGACCTTCAGATAGCATGCAGGATAGTGAACTGAATGTATTATTTAGTGTTTTAAGGCTGTTCAATAATACAGCATTTACAGATCTGTTTGAGTACATTTAATTTAAGATAATTTCATTTTCAGATTTTAAAGGAATTGTAAACTTTCTTTTCTAAATGCAAGTTTAAAGATTGTTTTGAGACATTCGGATTTATTTTACTGCTTTTCCGTGTGGTTTGTTGAATTTGCCTCTTCTGCGATATATCAATACAGTGTAAATAATTATGCAAATTAAACTTTTTCAAGATAACAAACATTTGTTTCTAAGAGTGTGTTCTTTGCAGTTTTTTATTCATGTGTTTACTGTGGTGTGTGTTCTCCGGCTCTGACACTGGTCTGGGACACTTCAGTGGAACTTCAATGGGGGAAAAAAAGTAAAACAAAAACTTTATTAGGGAAAAAAAGAACCAAAAACATGTTCATTTATTCATAGTGAACGCGCATAGAAATAATACACTCTATTACTGTGTTACTCTCAGTAACCTTAAAACTCCAGCGGTCAAATTTCCCTTTAACATTACATGTTTATTTTTTTCACACAGCAATTTTCTATTATAGATGGAAATTAAAACATCAAATACACCCAATAAACTCTCTAAATGAGTCAGTGTTTGTCACAAACTTATTTTAATAGATCTATGGTCACAGCTAGTTATCTTAACCAGGGTTTTAATTAGTTTATTTAATTATATTTAAATTAGAATGTCCCTAAAATAACTGACTTCAACTATTCACTTTGGGTATATCATGTTGTTTACAAGGCAAATCCATGGGATAATCATAAACTTAATGGTTTTTTTTGTTCTTGTTTTTGATTTCAGTGCTAATCCACACTAACGATACAAAAAGTGATAAAGCACTAGACAAAACTGAACTGAAAAGAGCGTGCGCGTTCGGGATAAGCAAGACTTGCGCTGATCCGATCCATGGTGAAGATCACCCAGGGTCGATCAACATTGGTCTGAACGCGGTAGTTTCACTTTACCCCAATGTTCTCTGACGTCACGAGTTGAAAGCACTCCTCACACTCCTCAATGTCAGGTAATATGTTTAATGACAAAGATGAAGAAGCCCTGCAGAGATACAAAAATAGCAACATAAGCCAGGGCAAAGCAGCAGGCAGTATTTCAAATGAAAATCAGGGTTCTTTATTTCTCAAAGTGTTTTATGTTGTTGTTCAAAAGGTATGAACTTCAAATCAGTCCATGCGAACTTGGCAACACGCCCAAGAACGAAATGGCGCTACTACAGCGTTGTTAGCCGAACTACAAATACTTCACAGCAGTGAATAATACATAAGCGGACAAAAAACAAAATACAGTCCACTGTTAAGTTCATTACATCAAATGAATGGACAACATTTACTCAAACAGTTATGTCCTTACCAAGATAGTTCAGCAATAACTCCTGTGGCCAAAACAATGCTCACACGAGGCAAAGAGCACCGCTGTGTGACCAAAACAGGTATTGCAACCACCCATTCATGAAAACAAATACAAAAAGATATACAATGCACATTTTCATTGATACCTATTGTCACCTGGTTACAGGTTTCACCTGGTTTTCCCCCGCTAAACTGTCAATGTCCTCATTGACAAAGTAGCCAATTTCAACTTTTCTCTGAATTATACAGCTCCAAGCTAGCAGTAATTTGTGAAACCACTTATGAGCTTAGTTCTGACTCCAAACTGACCTTGGCTCATTATGTGGGTTCGGGTGACTCCCTGCAGTTGCTCGTCTACTCCTCCTGAGAACAGGCATGGGACCTTTTTCTACACCAGGCGTCAGACCAAATAACTTGATAAAAATAGCGCTCACAAATTATACAAATAAACAGATAAATAAGCATATAAATGTGGACTGCTAAACATTAGGTCAATTTCCTCCAAATCGCTTCTAGTTGATGAATTAATTAGTGATTATAACATAGATCTTCTAGCTCTAACTGAAACTTGACTTCAACAAGATGATTATGTCAGACTGAATGAGTCCACCCCATCCACTCATGTTAACTTTCAGACCGCCAGGAGCACAGGCCGAGGTGGTCTATTCTCAAGCCTACTCTTGAGTCCTAAAATTAACAATACATTTTGCTCGTTTGAAAACCTCACATCAACCATCACATGTCCAAATTGGAGACACCAAAAAGGAGTCTTGTTCGTGGTTCTCTACCGACCTCCTGGTCCCTATTCAGAGTTTTTAACAGAGTTCTCAGACTTTATATCAAACTTGGTGTTAGACTGGGATAAAGTAGTGATAGCTGGAGTTTCAATATCCATGTGACCGTGAACGATAACTCTATCAGTAATTCTTTCAACGTTACATAGCATTGGTTTTACTCAAAATGTAAATAAACCGACTCACAGTCATAAACACACTCTAGATCTTGTTCTAACATATGGAATAGAGATTAGTGACCTCATTGTCTTCCCTCAAAACCCTATACTGTCAGATCATTTCCTAATTACCTTTCAGTTTGTTTTTAAAGATTATCCAGCCCCACAGAATAAAGTCATAATGAAAAGGACAATATCGGAAAAATCTATCTCAAGGTTCAAAGAAATAATAGAGCCAATATTCAGCGACATGTCATGTGATCCTGCTGAGAACGGCCTTAGTCCCAGTGTAAGTGATCAATTTGTCGACTTGACCGTGAATTCTCTGAAGTCCGCTCTTGATGTTGCAGCTCCGCTAAAGCAGAAGGTCATTAGGCCAAAACGTGCCTCCCCATGGTACAATGAAGAACTGCGTTAACTTAAACAAAGAGTTAGAAAATTAGAAAGACAATTTTGTCTGAAAAATCTGCCTACTGTCCTATAAGCAGGCTCTGCGTAAGGCCCAAACCACATACTATTCAAATTTAATAGAAGTCAACAAAAATAACACTAGACTTTTTTTCAGCACTGTAGGCAGGCTAACAAACTGTCACAGCGCAGTGGAGTCCTCTTCTTCAATTCTTTAACAATAAAGTAAAAACAATCAGAGATAAATTTGATGAAATTACTCCCACGATTAGCCCTGAACAAGCCCAAGCTGTAAAACTAGTGTCCCATATAAATCCATCAGTAACACTAGAAATGTTCACTGCTGTTGATCAAGCAGAGACAACTTCAGCCATTATGTCCTCTAAAACGTCAACTTGTATTCTAGACCCGATTCCAAGCAGACTCCCCCTATTTATAGATCTATTCTTAATATAATAAATACTAAATTAGAAAGTGGTTATGTTCCACAGTCCTTCAAACATGCCGTCACTATGTGAGCTTCTGAAAAAGCCTAATCTTGATCCTGACCTGTTGTTAAACTACAGACCTATTTCAAATCTTCCCTATGTCTCTAAAATCCTTGAAAGAGTTGTATTTGAACAGCTTTGTCGCCATCTACAGGACATTAACTTATTTGAAGTTTGCCAGTCAGCGTTCAGAGCCCACCACAGCACTGAAACTGCACTAGTTAAAGTCACAAATGATTTGTTATTAGCTGCTGATGATGGACTGGTCTAAATCTTGGTTCTATTGGACCTCAGAGCAGCGTTTTGACATCATCGACCACAACATTCTAATGCAGAAGTTAGAATGTGATGTTGGTGTCAGAGGCCCCGCCCTCAGCTGGTTTAAATCCTACCTATCGGATAGGTACCAGTTTGTTAATGTAAACCAGAGCTCCTCACCCTGTTCAGAAGTTCAGTACTCGGTCCAATTCTGTTTACTCTTTATATGCTGCCATTAGGTAACATTATCAGAAAGCTTGGCATTAACTTCCACTGCTATGCAGATGACACACATCTGTATTTATCGATGAAACTCAACAAGACCGATCAAGCAGGTAGACTTACTCCTAGTGCGAAGGATATAAAAACCTGGATGACACTCAATTATCTGCTTCTTAACCCGTAAAAAAACGAGGTCATTGTACTAGGCCCGAAACATCTACGAAACGTTTTATCTGAGCAGATAGTCACACTGGACTGAAGAAACCTTGGAGTCTTATTTGACCAAGAGTTCTCATTCAAAGCGCACATAAATCAAGCCTGTAAAACAGCCTATTTCCATCTGCGTAATATAGCCAAAATCAGAAAAATCTTTCCTAAAAACGATGCTGAAAAACTTGTCCATACGTTTGTAACATCTAGATTAGACTACTGTAACTCCCTGCTCACAGCATGTCCTAAAAGCTCTATAAAAAGCTTTCAACGGGTTCAAAATGCAGCAGCAAAAATTATTAACAGGAACTTAAAGGAGAGAGCACATTACGCCGGTGCTCGAGTCTCTCCACTGGCTCCCTGTTGAGTTTAGAATCAAATTCAAACTCCTCCTCCTGACTTACAAAGCCATAAATGACCTGGCCCCATCCTACCTCAAAGATGCTATAGTACCTTATCATCCAAACAGAGCACTTCGCTCTCAAAATGCTGGACTTCTGGTGGTCCCAAGAGTCTCTAAAAGCACAGTAGGAGGTAGAGCGTTCAGCTACCAAGCTCCTGTTGTGGAATCAGATTCCTGTCCATGTTAAAGAGGCCGACACAGTCTCTTAATTTAAGATCAGGCTTAAAACGTTCCTCTTTGAAATGGCTTATGGTCAGGCCAGTTAGGAACAGAAATAAAAACCTACAGTTCCCAGCTATGCTGCCCTAGGAGCAACTATTCTGGGGGAAGTATGGCAGCTTGAGCACTATCTGACTGACTGACTCAGGATGGCACCTAAACCTTGGCCATTAGCGTCTGTTTCCAAAACAAAAGGACAAGTGAAATCAGCATATCCTCGAACTGGTGTTGTCACAAGTTTTTCCTTCAATGTGTCAAGAGCCTTTTGACTGGCACTTTTCCACAATACACTAAGTTTTTTACAAGCTTTGTCTGTACTAATGGCACTGTGACATTGATTTACCAAGTCATGTAGTGGGGCTGAAATCTGAGAAAACCGTTCAACATACCTCCTGTAGTAGCTACACAAGAAAATAAATGATTGTAAGCTCCTTAACTGTGGCAGGCAACGGCCACTCTTTGACGGCCGAGATCTTGGATGGGTCGGTAGCTATTCTCTCTGCAGACATTTAGTGCCCAAGGAATTTAACTTCCTTCTGCAAAAAGTGACATGTTCCACACTTCACTTTTAATCCAGCGTGTTTCAACCGTTTAAAGACAATGTCCAGTCTTTCTAAATGGGACTCAAACGTTGGTGAATGCACCAAAATGTCAAAGATTAAATCATTCATGGTTGCCTGCATCAGCCTTTGAAAAGTTGCAGGGCCATTGCAAACTCCAATGGGCATGCGCACATACTCAAACAGCCCAAAAGGCATGGTAAAAGCGGTCTTTCTCATCCCTAACTACTTTGTGATACCCACTGGCTAAATCTATTGTGGATAAATAATTTACGCCTTTTAAAGTATCAAAACTCGTCAATGCGAGGTAATGGGAATGCATCTTTTTTTGTTTTCAGATTGAGTTTTCGATAATCTACACATAAGCGTGTTCTGCCATCGCTCTTGCACACTATCACAACAGGTGAGGCATAGGCATTGTCACTTTCTTGTATATGACTTTTTTCAACAGACTAGAGTTGTATTCTTATACTTCTTGGTACTGATTTGGTGGTATGCAACGGTTTGACTGTGTGGCAGGTACATCATCAGTCAGTAGTCAATCAGTCAGTAGTCACTGGTTCAATTATCAACTGAGTGGGTTTGTCAGAACATTTTGTGTGACCTTTTACCTTTTACAGTTGATACTGAGGATACCGGGATGTGCACTTTATCTTTACCTGCAACCTGCTGTTGCCTTCCTCTCAATGCTACAGACCCGTATCTCTTAGAAGGCTGTCCTCTAACCGGAGTCTAATGACCCACCCAAAGTGTGGTCAAACTCAGCTGTCACTAGCTGTTGGCATCTTTGAATAACATTCATACCAATTATACATGGTTCTCTGACAACAGAGCTATGGAAGAGGGTATTAAGACCAAGAAACCACAATTTCTTATTATAAAACCCATTATTTCAACTTCCAGCTCCACATACCTTTGATAGGAAATTCTTAGTCCATTTGCAGCTGCTATTTTGCGCCAACTGGATGTAGTCAACATGTTCCCATCCCCACCAAAGTGTTTTCTGAAAAGCTCGTGTTATGGTAGTAACTTGGCTGCCTGTGTCAAGTAAACACTGCACTTGTGCATCCACTAAGATTAAGCTTGACCACTTGACATTTACCTATAGCCCATCAATAACTTGCTCACGTGTGATCTGTTTTTGATGAGTCTGTTGTGTTACCCCGCATTGCCCGATTCACTGCAACCAGGGGTTCCCGTTTCCCTGCTGACTAGAATCAGAGGACATAGCAGAGATTTGGGGTTTTCTCCTAAGACATTGTTTGGCAACATGACCAGCGTCTTAAACCCTTAAAGCATATCGGTTGGCCATCAGGTGTAAATTTAGGAGCAGTTTTGGTATGCACTTGTTGGCTACTTGTGTTCTTCCTCTGGGTTGTCAGCTCTTGCACTGCTGTAGTTAGTTCAGTTATAAATTTATCTTGTTCAACAAGTACTTTTAGAACATCATCAAATGAAGCAGACCGTTCACTAGATTGAGTTGTGGTATTGACTTTTCCTTGCTCTTGAAGTGCCTTCATCACATCCTCAAGGTAAGCAGAGTTATCTTTACTCGACTGCTGGTTTGGACTTTAGACCTGACTACTTTGACACCCGGAAGGGGATCCTCTGTGGACCTCAAATAAGCTTCATCCCAAACTTCAATAAGTGTAGACAACGGATTGGTTCGCACATACTTTTTGAGTTCTCGCCTCAATAAAGGTTCTCTAACACCCTCCACAAACTGATCCCTTAACACTGCCTTTTCATCTGCAATAGCAGTAGGATGTTGTTTTAATACACAAAAGAGTCTGTGACAAAGCATGTGAAAAACGACGTATGTAGTCCCCTTCTTTTTGTTTACAGTTGTAAAAACTTTGTAGAAGCTGTTATCACTAAAAGCTTCTCTGAGATAGGCAAAATAGGTCTTGTGCGTCATCACCATCAGCTTTGCTCAACCGCACTTCATCTAGAGCAGAGTCCCTCAAGAGTGACATAACAAAATCAAACTGTTCAGGTGCAGACTGATTTCTAGCAGAAAGCGCTCTGTCTATTTCCTCAATAAACTCATCAACACACCTACCATCTTTATCAATATCTACACTGAATGGTGAAACATCTCTCATCTATAAATATCTTTCTCTGGGTACATAGACATATGACCTAGTAGGCTTAGTTTTAAAAGGGGACATGGCGGTCATGACTTCTTCCCGTCTTTTGGCTAACTCCCTTATTTGTTGCAACACATCAGCGGGTTGATTGTCATTTTCATTACCGTTGTCCATTGACTGTGGGTCCTCTGTATCAGAGTGGTCACTTTGGTCAGACATGTTTTATTTTTTCCCCCATCGCCGGTCGTCGGCAGGGCGGTGTCCGAAGCCATGTCATGGGGCCCATCATCAGCTGGCTGAGGTGACACCGGGCCCGCAAGGACAGAATCTGGTTCCCGTGCCATGGTCTGGGGTGATGGTGGCAACAGTGCAGCTGGCTATCGTGTGGCGTAGGGGGTGGCCGGTGTGAAGGCACGGAGGAACCGCCGTTTGTGCAAAGTCCGACATCCCGACCTGTCAACCCTAATCCGATACTGGTCATGACCTAGTGACTCCACAACCACCCCTGACCTGTCCCATTTATGTGGACTCGGACCCTGGTGATTCTGGAGGAACACTCTCAAAGTGCCAATGCACGGAGTGGTCTCGAGTGAATTATCAGAGACTCAGAGGTACGAGACATCTGGGTCCAGAGGGCATCCTCCTTTGCCAACCATGCCTGACGCCAGAGTGATTACGATTAATGTAATGATTAACTTACGATTAACATAACGCCTGACGCATTATGATTACAGTCTGCAAAGCCGTGCCTAGTGGCACGAATGCCCTTTGACATACCCAGCATGTAGACTATAGCATGGGCACGCTGCTCAATCGCCGAAATTCCTTGGTGGGCGGCATGGAAGTGCCGAAGGACCCTCTCACGACAGAGGAATCACAACACGATCATGGTACAGCAGGACGCCATCTTGTGCATATATGGACTCGCAGACCGTAGACAGATCTGCCAGGGTAGGGCCGTTCATATCAATCCCACCCTTGTGCTAAATGAGGTACCGGAGGTGGGCCAGGCATGCATCCGCTGCCGTCTCACATGCAAGGAGGGACCATGAGATGGCTCCAAGTTCTTGCACATCCTCGCGGATGGAAGCCACCCCATGGTGACTCCGTGATCCCAGTAAGAGGCCGTTCATGCCGGAGAGAGAAGGATGTCTCGAGGTCGCATCAGTGGTTGCTCTTGCCCGGCAGGTGCAATATAAAAGCGCCATGTGAGGGTGCGCTGCTTGAGTCTGAGGTGAGAATTTGTTTATCTCATCAAGTGTACGATCACCGCAGATCTTCACCAGAGGCTTATGGTCGGTAATCACAACAAGGTTGTTGGATCCTTGCGCGTAGTGATGGTTACATAGCGCTGTTCCGCCGGTGACAGGCAATGTGAACCAAGGAGGGTGATCCTCCCTGGTAACAATCCGGTATAACAGAAGTGAAGCAACCATGATGTTGGAGCAGGAAATAACCAATACCACGCCTGGACCAGTCAGGGGGAGGCAGGTATGTCTTTGCATGTCGTATATCTCCACGCCCTCAAAGATGGCTCTAATGATGACCTGTTTGAACGCGTTGAAGGCTTCCTCCTGTTCGGGAGACCATGAGAATTTGCAACGTGGGCTGAAGAATGGCTTGAATGGTGCCATCGTGTCCCGTAACTGGGCATAGTTGGAAACCTGGTTGACATGGCCGAACCAGCTTCTGATATCCATCATAAAGTCCGGGGTGGGGAAATCTCGAATAGCATCCAAGTATTTCAGGAGTGGTTCAATGGTAGCGTTTGGAATCCTGAAACCAGCAAAGTTGACATCCCTTTCCGCAAATTGAAACTTGTCTGGGTTCAACACGATGCCCGACCAACCGACACATGTGAGAAAGTCAATTATCCTGCACCAGTATTGTTCCAAGTCAAAGTCATAGTGGATAGTGTCATCCACACAATGTTCTTTGCGCTGAGAAGACGGCATGACACCATGTTACAGGTTCACCGTAAGGCACGTTCGATGACAGCGAGGGCCTCATCCCGGAGGAGATCGTCATAGACGCTCTGCTGCCAGTGTAGAGTCACCTTATTCTCAGGCATGGAAGGGAATGGTATGTCGACAGGGCGTGGTGGTGGGACCGTATGCTGAGGACACGAGCATTGGGTGTTGTGGGTACTATCCAGGTCTTCCTGCTTCCGAAGAGTGCAGACGCTTCCCTGCTTGCTCCTGCCTGCTTCAGCTGCTTTCCTTATTTATTTTGCTTTTAAATCAGTTTTTGTCTTCCAAACATTTTTTGTTATGACTTTTTTAAGTCAACCAAGGATTTTAAGCGCATTTTTCAAGTTTTAATCAACAAATCTGACGAACCAGCGACATGTCTGTGAGAAGGGAAACAAACTCCTGTAAACGCTGTGGGAAATTTCAACAAGAAATTCATGAGCTACAAGCACGGATATTTGCTTTGGAATCTGAAAAAGGACTGCACGATACAATCCCTGTGTCATCCAGTGGTAAGAAGTCCACATTTTTTACAAGAAAAACAGCTACTTTCAACCCTAAACCGGACTGACTCTGTTTCGTTCCCAAAACTGTTTCAAAGATCAGGAACAAACATCGTGGAACAAAGTCGGTTTGAAGCCTAAGCAATGCAAAGATAATGTAACGCCACCTAAAATACAGCTTACAAACAGATTTTTACCACTTTCAAAGACTGAAGTAAATGAACAAAGGAAAAATGGGAGACATGACGTGGCGAAAAGGCAGACAGAGACAGAGAGAGAATCTGTGCCTAACGTCAAGGTCGTCTTGATTGGGGATTGTGCGATAAGTCACGTGATGCATGAAAAAATGAAAACACATTCTTTTCCCAGCGCCACAGTCACTGAGATTACGTCACGTATTTCTAATGTTTTGGCCACACATAAAGGAGTTAAACAGCTGATTGTGCACGTGGGCGCAGTGGACATACGCGCAAAGAGACTGAAGTTTTGAAAAGAGACTTCTTGGAGTTATTCGACGTGCTTGATAAAATGGAAATAAAAACATTCATAAGTGGACCTCTTCCAAACATTGACAGGAAGATAAACAAGTTTAGCCGGCTGCTTCAGCTGAACACATGGCTGTCCTAAAGAGTGTGCAACAAGAGGAATTGCACTACATTGAGAACTTCTATCTATTCTGGAAACGAGAGGACCTGTTTAAGAGAAATGGCCCACACCTCTGTAGAGGTGGAGTGAGGGTGCTGACAGAGAACCTGCTCCACGCTCTGAGGCATTGGACTGGGCCTGGACAGGGTCCTGAGCAGATAGTTAGAGAAGAGAGGAATGAGAGAAAAAATTCCTGCTATAGTTAGAGAAGAGAGGAATGAGAGAAAAATTCCTGCTATAGTTAGAGAAGAGAGGAATGAGAGAAGAATTCCTGCTTCATCAGCCAGAGACCGAGCCCAATGTTTCAACATCAGCAGCACCACAACCACAACCTCCACCAAAAGATTTATTAGCAAGCCGCTCCACCACCACCAGCAAATAATTCAACTCCAGCTGCTCCACGATCACCTCCACCACCTCCAGCAAAGGACTCATCTGCAGCAGCACCACAACAATCTTCACCACGGCTAGCGCAGGAGTCATTTCAGTTCTTTCCCTGCAAGGCCCTCATCAAAGGCCTTGGACCCATCTGTGGCGGGCCCGGCAGTATCCCCGCCATCGCCCCTGCCCTCAGAGCAGCCCTGGATCCCCCCTGCAACATCTACTCCCACTACAGATTCGTCACTCTCCTTTCCATCTCCACTCTCACCCAGGGGTCTTCCCAGCCATCTTGAACATCTGATCAAATCAGGCATTAAGATGGCTCCACTCACGCCTAATTTAGCAAAATCAAGAGTTCTGATATCAACGATGATGAACTCTTCCCCTGACTGTTGCTACACAGACAAAAATCACCCCACCTAAACCCACCCGCCTTTCACCTGGTCCCAAACGCTCACCGGCTCCCACTACACCAACAAAAGTCCCCCCACCTATCCCCCCCTCGCCTTTCACCTGGTATCTCCCATAGCTAGGATGTACTGGGTCTCAGCGTTGCCGGGACTTATAGTCATATTAAAAATCAAACCAACCCGGGGCCCTGTGTAAAAACAGCCTCCCCTAGTGCTATTTCTGTAGTAACATCACACAGATGGGAAAACAAAATGCGAGTCCGACTGCCCAATCTGAGAAATTTCGATTCATATTCCCTGTAAAAAGATAACGCCCAGTCTCACTGAAACTAGTCTGAAACTTGCTGTGCTAAATGTCAGATCCTTATGTAACAAATCATTCTTAATTAATAATTTTATTTCTTCTTATAATCTTGATTGTATGTTTTTTAACTGAAACATGGCTTGACAAAAAACACAGGAAATTTAGTTCTAATAGAGTCTGCTCCACCCAACTTTATGTTTGAATCTGAAACACGAGAAAACAAAAAAGGGAGGAGGTGTGTGTGCTTTTGTTAGAGATGAAATAATTACCCACAGGTTGTCCTTTGGGGTGTTTTCAACATTTGAGTACGTAGCCTTTAAAATTGAGCTAAAACAGTCTCCATCCATTCTCTTCATTGTTTTATACAAGCCTCCTCAGCACTGTAAAAGTTTTATTGATGATTTTACTGAGATGCTTTCAGTCGTATGCACAGACTTTGATGGTTTGGTCATAACAGGTGATTTCAATGTTCATGTTGATAACATTTGTGACAGAAACGCTAAAGAGCTTCATGCTGTCCTTGAAACTTTCAGTCTTTACTTTAGCGCGTGAGTGGCCCCCACCCACAGCAGAGGGCACACTCTAGATCTTCTAAATACAAAAGGGGTTAATATTTCAAACGTCAATGTGGTCGATGTTGCTCTGTCTGATCATTTCTGTGTCTTCTTTGACCTGTCTGTTTTTCCCAAAGCCACCAGCTGGTCCTGCAATTGTCCGGAGAAGACACATAAATGACAGCAGCACGGGAAAAACTGTTTATGGAAATGATTAACTTTGAAAATGTCTCATGTTCTAATGTAAATGATTTGTTGAACTCTGTTACATCTAGTGTTTTGAATGTTCTCGACACCATTGCCCCTATGAAGGCTAAAATTGTTAAAAATAAGCAGAAGGCGCCATGGAGAAATGATGATTCGGTCAGGGCACAGAAAAGGGAGTGCCGCCGGGCCGAACGAAAATGGCGAAAGTCGAAGCTCCAAGTTCAGAAAGAGATTTACAGAGAGAAGTTGTACATGTTCAACCTCATTTTATGTAGAACTAGGGAAGGATATTTTTCTGAAATAATTGGAAGCTGCAGTAACAACTCGCGTGTCCTGTTTGCCACAGTAAACAGATTAACAAACCCTCCAGCTCAGCTGCCGTTAGAACTCATTTCCACATCCAAGTGTAATGAGTTTGCTTTATTCTTTAATGACAAAGTTCAGGGCATTAAAAATGCTATCAATTCTACAATGCAAAAAATAACCCTCAAACCACCTACACACTTAGAGCTGACTCACTTTGCACCTGTAACTGACAAAACTGTCCAGGAGATCATCACCAGTCTGAGTTCATCTACATGCTGCCTCGATGTGTTATCCACCAGATTTCTAAAGTCTGTGCTGAACAGTTTGTTAGCACCACTCTCTCAAATAGTTAACATGTCGCTTCAATCTGGAACATTCCCCAATTTCTTTGAAAACTGCGGTCAGAATCAGAATCAGAAATCAGAATCAGAATCAGAAAGAGTTTATTGCCATTGTCAATGAACAAAATTACAAAGACGTAGTAACTTGTCTCGGCCTTAAGGTGCAACATAAAACACTGAGCAATAATAAAATAACATATATTCAATCAAAAAAGGGCATGCATTAGGAAACAATTTAAAATTACTTATACAAAAAATAAAAAAATAGGCATTTCTATGTACACAAGAGTTACAATTATGTTTAAAGTTGTAGTGCAGAAAGTGACAGTGCAGTGAGTGGTTGAATATTGCAGTTAAAGTGACAGGTGTTTTGAAGTGTTCATGAGTCCAACGGCAGAGGGAAAGAAACTATTCTTGTGGCGTGAGGTTCTGGTCCGGATGGACCGTAGCCTCCTGCCTGAGGGGAGTGGATCAAACAGACCATGTCCAGGGTGAGAAGGGTCAGCTGTGATCCGACCTGCTCGTCCCAGAGCCCTGGAGACGTACAGGTCCTGCAGAGATGGAAGTCTGCAGCCGATCACCTTCTCAGCAGAACGCACAATGCGCTGTAGTCTCTGTTTGTCCCTGGCTGTGGCTCCAGCGTAACCACACGGTGATGGAGGAGGTGAGGATGGACTCAATGATGGCCGTGTAGAACTGCACCATCATCTGCACTGGCAGCTTGGCTTTCCTCAGCTGCCGCAGGAAGTACATCCTCTGCTGGGCCTTCTTGATGAGGGAGCTGATGGAGGGCTCCCACTTGAGGTCCTGGGTGATGGTGGTGCCCAGGAAGCGGAAGGAGTTCACGGTGGTGATGGGGGAGTCTGTCATGATGAGGGGGGGCTGGGGGGCTGTGGCTTTCCTGAAGTCCACGATCATCTCCACTGTCTTCTGGGCGTTGAACTCCAGATTGTTACCGCTGCACCAGGACACCAGCCGGTCCACCTCCCTCCTGTAGACAGACTCATCCCCGTCCGAGATGAGCCCGATGAGGGTGGTGTCGTCCGCAAACTTGATGAGTTTTACGGAGTCGTGGCTGGAGGTGCAGCAGTTTGTGTACAGGGAGAAGAGCAGAGGGAAAGTACACAGCCCTGAGGAGCTCCTGTGCTGATAGTCCGAGTGTCTGAGACATTCTTCCCCAGCCGCACGCACTGCCTCCGATCCGTCAGGAAGTCAGTGATCCACCTGCAGGTGGAGTCAGGCACGTTGAGCTGGGAGAGCTTGTCCTGGAGCAGAGCAGGGAGGATGGTGTTGAAAGCAGAGCTGAAGTCCACAAACAGGATCCTGGCGTAGGTTCCCGGGGAGTCCAGATGCTGCAGGATGAAGTGGAGTGCCAGGTTGATGGCGTCGTCTACAGACCTGTTGGCTCTGTAGGCGAACTGCAGGGGGTCCAGCAGGGAGGAGGTGAAGGACTTGAGGTGGGGCAAGGACCAGGCGTTCAAATGACTTCATGACTACAGACGTCAGCGCCACAGGCCTGTAGTCATTAAGTCCAGTGATCCGGGGCTTCTTGGGGACAGGGACAATGATGGCAGACTTGAAGCAGGCTGGGACATGGCATGACCCCAGGGAGGGTGTTAAAAATGTCTGTGAAGACGGGGGTCAGCTCTCCCCTGCGCAATGTCTTAATGTAGCGGCAGAGACGCCGTCTGGTCCAGCAGCTTTTCGGGGGTTGGATTTCCGAAATAGCCTGTGAACATCCTGTTCCTGAACTGAGAGGGTGGTGGGGGAGGTGGGGGGGACCAGGTTTGGGTTGGCAGAGGTGGCCACCGTGGGGGAGGGGTGGTCACATCAAACCTGGAGTAGAAGGTGTTAAGTTGCTCAGCCAGTTTTCGATTGTCTGCAGCAGGGGGGGCTCGGAGCTTGTGGTTGGTGAGGAGCCGGAGCCCCCTCCACACGGAGGCGGGGTTGTTGTCAGAGAACTGCTGCTTCAGACGCGTATTGTACTGTGATCTCACTCGAGAGAAACCTCTTTGCTAAATCCATACTTTGCGTCTTTGTAGCGCCCCCTGTCACCAGCCCTGTGCGCTTTCTCCTTCTGCTGCCTTAACTGCCTCAGTTTTGGAGTGAACCAGGGTTTGTCATTGTTGAAAGTGACTTTGGTTTGTGTTGGTATAATGCTGTCCTCACAGAATCGAATGTATGACGTCACAGTGTCCGTGTACTCATCCAAAACTATCTGTGGCAGCTCTGAAAACCTCCCGGTCTGTAATGTCCAAACACATAAAGCCTCTCCTAAAGAAGAGCAGTCTTGATGCCGCAGTACTGAGTAATTACCGGCCCATCTCTAATCTGCCATTTTGGGGCAAAGTCCTTGAAAAGGTTGTTTACCAACAGCTCACTGATTTTCCTCTCAATAAACAACTCATTTGATGTTTTCCAGTCAGGTTTTAGACCTCATCACAGCACTGAGACTGCTCTTGTCAAGGTGACAAATGACATCCACCTGAACACTGACGCGGGCAAAGCCTCAGTCTTAATTCTGTTAGATCTGAGTGCTGCTTTTGACACTGTCGATCATGGGATCCTCTTACAGAGACTAGAGGACTGGGTGGACATCACTGGCACTGCACTAAACTGGTTAAAGTCCTATCTGGAAGACAGGAAATTCTTTATCGAAATTGGTAACTGTGTCTCAGACCAGATGCCCCTGACCTGTGGGGTGCCCCAAGGGTCAATCCCGGGACCCCTTCTGTTCAACCTCTACATGCTGCCGTTAGGTCAGTTGATACGCAGGGAGAATGTGTGTCCTATCACAATTACGCAGACGACACTCAGATCTATGTTTCACTGACGGCAGGTGAATATGGACCAGTGGATTCACTCTGTCACTGCATCCAACAGATCAGTGTGTGGATGCAAAGCAACTTTCTCCAGCTGAACTCAGAACAAGACTGAAATCATCGTCTTTGGCCCACAGAAAACAAAGAGAAAGTGTTAGCAGTCACCTCCAGAGTCTCACTCTAAAACCTACAAATCAAGTTAGAAATCTGGGAGTAATAATGGACTCAGATTTGAATTTTAACAGCCACGTCAGATCAATCACATCAGCAGCTTTTTACGATCTAAAAAAACATTGCCAAAATCAAAAGTATAGTGTCTAAACCAGACCTGGAGAGAATTATCCATGCATTTGTCTCTAGTAGATTAGACTACTGTAACGTCCTGCTCACTGGCCTCTCCAAACGAGCTGTAAAACAGCTGCAGTACATCCAGAACGCTGCTGCTCGGGTCCTGACTAGAACCAGGAAATACGATCACATTAGTCCTGTGCTCAGGTCTCTGCACTGGCTCCCTGTGGCTCAGAGAATAGACTTCAAAGCAGCTCTGCTTGTATACAAGTCTCTCCATGGCCATGTCCATCAAGTTTGAAGTCTGGGAGTAATAATGGACTTGAATTTTAAGAGACACGTCAAATCAATAACATCAGCAGCTTTTTACCATCTAAAAAACATTGCCAAAATCAAAAGTATAGTGTCTAAAAAGAGACTTTGCTTTGAGAGTAGACTTCAAAGCAGCTCTGCTTGTATACAAGTCTCTCCATGGCCTAGCACCAAAGTACATCTCGGACATGTTAGTGTCATATGAACCACTCTGAGGACCTCAGGGACCGGCCTCCTGCTGGTGCCCAGAGTCAGGACTAAACATGGGGAATCTGCGTTTCAGTTTTATGAAACTAAAATCTGGAACAGTCTTCCTGAGTATGTGAGACAGGCCGCTACTCTGGCAATGTTCAAATCTAAACTAAAAACTGTTTTGTTTGGCTGTGCATATGACTGAAATGATTTTCTTTGCACTCTTCTCTTTTATGTCTTGAACTATTATTTTGTGATTTCTGCCATGTCTTTGTGATTTTAATGCATTTTTTCCTATTGTGTGAAGCACTTTGAATTGCCTTGTGTACGAATTGTGCTCTACAAATAAACTTGCCTTGCCTTGCCTTGCCTTTCTAACCGCTGTAGGTGGAGCTTGTGGTGCTGACGTACGAGGGCATGTTAGGTGTGTCATGCCCGTCTCCAGGTTCTCTTCTGCTGTTGGGAAGTCCCTAGACAACAGCCCATGGTTAAGCAATGAGTCGTATGAGAGGTACATGGCACGGACTGAGCTACTCACGTACACCATGGAGGGGCAGGACATCACCACAAAACTGCTGGGGGCTGTCGAGAAACCCCAGCAGAAGAATGCTCCTTCAATGGCTATGGGGGAGCATTTGGCAGCCGATAGACTGTGATTGACAGGGTGCTTCATCACATGAGAATCCACAGGCCAGGAACCCTTCCAGAGACCAAAGGTCCGATAGTGCTCCGGTGTCCGCAATGATGGACGTCTTCGCCTCACTAGCAGAACCTCGGATGCTGCTGCTGCCACAAGGTCCGGCCAGCTTGACAGCCGAGACAGTGGTCTCTCAGTTTAGCGCGTCTCCATTCACCCTGAGAAAAAATGTGGTGATTGAGTTTGACGGTTGTGGGTTAAGTGATACCACCGTGTCTCTCAGAGTGCGGCGCCAGCTCCTACAATATCGGCCAGGGCGGGCTCCAAAATTAACCGATATCTGGGAGATTATCTCTGACTCCATAGCAGCCTGTTGACTGTCAACTGATGGCTGAAGACGCCTCTTTCGCCTACAGGCTCTATAGCAAAGTTGGTGAGGTTTGGTGTTCCAAACCTCTGTAAATACCTTAAATGTGTTCTCGCAATCTTGGCAAAAGGCTTGCCTAGTCCTGTCTACTGGAGTTGGAGTCGGGGCCAGGCTCTGGGCCGGGGTTGAGGGTGGGGTCTTTCTCATGCGCTGGAATGACGACAAGGCAGATTTGGCTATTTCTTTGCTTTTAACAACTGCAGTCATGTCTTTAACTGGTTTACACAGGGCGTCATGCATCCCTAGTATTTCACGGCGTATGTCAGAATCATAAATCCAACTGATCAAAACATCCCGGATAACGTGATCGGCATAGTCCACATTCTTGCCTCACTCACAAACTGCACTGTGGGCGCATGTCTCTGCTTTTCCCCACACTCTGGCAGCATAGGCGCGTAATGCTTCATCGCGTTCCTGTAACTGAAGTAGCTCGGCGCGCAGGTCACATGTAGCCACCGGAATGACTGCCAGTGAACGCATGGCGACAATAAGCTCTGGTACAGGTCCAGAAGCGGCATTGGGATTTACTTTTAACAGACTATCGCCGAGATCAGGTCCAGCGCACTGAAACTGCTGGAAAGGGGCCTTGGCGTCCCCAATGCCTGAAAGACATCCCCAACGACGGGGAACATGTTCCATTCCTCAGTTGATCCACCAACATCGACTTTGGGCCGATCAAGTTTCGGGCCCTGAGGAGTCAGGGCCTGGGGTAACGCAGCCACGACAGGTGGATTCTGATGCACAAATAAGTTATTAGTCAGAAGAGCGATGGCGAGGGCCTCAGACACATCTTCAGTCTTAAAAGCACAGCCAGGGACAGAGACAGAGCATTCCACAACAACCATGGCTCCTTCATGAAGAAATACACTCCTCGATGTCAGGTAATATGTTTAATGAAAAAGATGAAGAAGCCCTGCAGAGATACAAAAATAGCAACATAAACTAAAGCTGGTAAATTTTACATAACATAACTGTAGTCTCAATCCGAAACAATATGGCTGCCTGCACCCTGAGCCTAACCTCTAGGGGCCTCTAGTGGCCGGTGGTAAACTCTGCAAACTGGAGCTGCCGGCGTCACCCCTATAGTTATTATAATTATAATTACAAGATAATTTATTGATTTACGAGGCAATGGTTACCACGGATGTATAATTATATTTCCATGGTTATAGCAGACTTTTAGCGTCGCCTCCTTTGCAAACGTCAGCTCATCTTCCGCATATGGGTAAATAGAATAAATAATAAAAATATACGTTATGATTATCAGACGTATACTTTTTTAGGCTAAGAATAACTTCTGAACATAACTGATTTTGTATTTCATGTAAATATTAAAGGTAAAAAGATCTGGTAATGTAAAAAAGTGAAGAAAAAAAAAATCATAACTGGAGCAGTGCAAGAATCACAAGGACGACACACTTCTGTAGTTAAAGTGGTCTTTATTACAGCAAAGAAGCCAAACATTACAGATAATAATATTATGAGGCTTATAGATCAATTGTAGTCTCCATCCGGGCTCTCAAGCAGACATCTTCATTTGTGACTATTTGAGGCTTCAGATTGGAAGATGGTGCAGTCGGGATTTAATTTTACCATGTTCATTCATCGCTCTTTGCATGCTGTTGACTTGTTCAGGGCTCAATTCAACTCAGTAGTAAGTCTTTGTAAATGTGTAGCTGTCTTTGGGTCGAACCACAAACAAAAGTCAGCAAAATGTAGAATTGTTCAATGCTTTTTGAATATTCCTGGAGTACAATCTTTGACCTTTGTATTTACAGCAGAACTGATGATCTGCCAACCATCAGCCCTATCTTTCCAATAGAGCTTTATGATAGTCTATTTACATTAATATCCCTTTTAACAGATGACCGCAGGCCCATTCTATTATTGTATTTTATTTACAATATTTTTTTCTTAAAACTTTTTTTTCACAACAGAAGCACATACTGTGTGGTATAAGCTTGTGAAATCTCAGTAAAGATGTGGACTGACGCGTTCGGTGAAGAAAAACATATCTAAGAAAATTCTATTCAAACTGTGATGTGGACAAGAACACGCTCAAACGGCACCCTGGTAGCAATGCAGTTAAAATGCTTGCATCAACAAATGATTAGGCACAATAAACTTGTTGGTTCACAGTCCTGCTAGTTTCACCCACTAAGCAGATTCATGTGTAGGGGAAATGCTAAGCAGGAAATTACAATAAAAAGCTTGCCCCAACATTAGGGGTAGGTGCTTTTATCCACAATACGTGCACAGAAATGCACTGATTAAGACTGTCTGAGGCAACTACTGACCACAAACAGCAATGGCATTTTATACAAAGAAAACCACAATGACATCACATTGACTCAATAAGGGAAAACAAGACAATAGTACTGAAGTCCACCTAAATACTGAAAATCTATGTCTAATGCTTTAATATACAGCTTTGATGGCGAAGCTCTTTTCCCAAACCTAGCTGGTGTTGCCTTTTAGTACACTGTTTGGGACCAATGGGACACCGAGAATCGGTGCTAGTAAGAGTAAACATAAAAAAAAAAGATTGTTCTTAAAAGCAATGAAAGTAAACAATAAATACAAACAATGTGCTTAAACTGTATAGACATATTTACACAAAGTCTTTGGCATATGAATAAACATTAGCTACAAAATGAAAATTCAACAAAAAGAGAAAAGTGTTGGCCGCCAGTGCACAAAACAAAAGAGGCCTGGGACACTTCCAATTCAGATCAAAACATAAATGGAAAAAACTTCTTCTAGCTTAAGCATAATTTCAGTCGAATCGTCAACAAACCAAGTCGGTGTAATCCCTCATTCGTCCAGGAGTGTTCCATTGTAGAAAAAGATTCAGTTGTAGTCATCTGACTATGTTTTAGAAAAACAAAACATTTTGACTCTCATCCAAGACTCATTCTCAATCTGTGAATCGAGTCTGAGAACTAAGGTTTTATATCCACCTCTGTGTAAGTCCTTCCCACAGGGCGGGACCTCCTGATAAAGGGTGTTTACGGGTTTCACTTGAGACTACTCTCTTTGTTTACTAACAGCCCTGAGATGGGCTCTCTACTTTCTACTGTACACTGACTTTTGTTCCCTCCTCACTGAGTACCTGATTATTAGAATGACTCTTGGATGAGAGTCTAAACATTTTGTTTTTCTAAAACAGAGTCCAGATGACTACAACTGAATCAACAAACCAATTCTCTTTTAATCAAAATTGACTACAAATTGTAAAAGTACCATTATTGAATTGGAGGAATTGAAAGTGCATTGGGCCCAGCCCTAAAATAACATGATTACGCAAATATCACATATGGTATACATATTTCAAAATGCTCTAACCAGTAGACTGTTCATTTATGCTATTCAACTAAAACATATTGATTTAATCTGCAGGTCAAAAATGCTGCAGAAAATTAACAACGTCAGTTTCTCTTGGAAAATGCACAGTTAATGAAGATCTTGTACTACAATTTGTCACTTCATTGATTCAGTTAAAAAAGATAAAACAAATGCCTGACAATGTAAACCTTTTTTAAAAACTTGTCTGTCTGTCTTTACAGTAAGTTACTGTATAAAACCAAGTAAATGAAGGGGTTTAGAGTGGCTGTTGACCTGTATGCGATATATTCTTCAATGAAATGATACAAAAATAAAAGCTACACAATGGATGGTAGATTAAAAAAAATCACAACGTTATATAAGATTGTACCTGTAACAATGCACAAGCTGCAAATATCAACAAGAAGCAATTCCCCACTCTAATGATATGGGAATCTAACTTGAAGTGAAGATGCTCCTCATGGCCAAGTGTGACATCTGCAGGTCAAACTGAGTATTGCAACTCAAAGTCTACAGTCGTGAGGAAAGAGACAAACATCTTGAATGGGCTCCAGAACATACACGGACCCGCTGGCACTGAAAAAGCTGTACAATAATAAGTATATCCTCTTCTCCCTTGTCTGGCATGCTGTTTTATCCACTTCCAAGCTTTTCCCTTTAAATGAAGGTGCCATTTGTAGTTTTGTGGTGCAAAAGTTCTGCTTTTTAGGTTACAGAATGGCTGCTGATGTAGGGAGCTGGAGCCTTAAAGAAGGTAAAAGATGTTCTGCTCTGTCTCCTCTGTCTTGTCTGGTTTTACGAAGACGACTCGATGAACTCAAGCGCGAGGTCATAGCAGAAGCGGTACTGCTCCTGCGAACACACACGGATAACAAGTTCATACAAAAAAAATATACAAATTAAAATCCTATAGCTAAAAGGTGAATTAAGGCAGAGAAGCAAAACCACGACAACGAGGTGATAACAACCATGTAAGTGCAACACAAAACCCTACGCCACCGGTGAGCACATGGAAGTCCTGTTCTTAAATGAGCACCTTAATTTCAGTCCAATCCAAGCCGTTTCTATACTTTTATGATTGTTCATTTAACATTTTTAAGAATGGGCACTTTAAGTCATATAACAAATAAATATACAAAACTAATAATTTTTTTCATTGCCCTCTCTTTATGTGGTTTTCACAAGCTTAGTTTGCTGTTGAATGAAGACAAATGAACATATGCAATTATTGATTCATGAAATAATCGTTGTTATATAAGTTGCTTCTGATAGAAAACAATTGTAATTCATGCAACAATTTGTGTAAAAAATACATTATGTCTGAGGGGGTGTGGCGCAGTGAATTAATTTAGTAGTGTCTCTCTCTCTCTCTCCCTCTCTTTCTTTTTGCCAAAATTAAAATAAAAGTACTAATAGGTGTGCCCCAGAGCTGAAAAGTTTGAGAACCACTGTCCTACGGTGTATGAAATGACATGACAAGTAAATGAAGTATTGGACTGACCGGAGTGTCTACCATGTTGGGCTTGCTGTTTCTCAAGGTCTTGACAGCGTGGAACACGTCGACCATGCTCTGTCTCTTGGCCATTTCACACACAATGCTGCAGGCACAGAAAACTCCACTCCGCCCTCCGCCATTTCTGAAAAAAAAAGTAGCCACAAGACCATGGTCACCTGCTGAACGGTGAGGGTTGATATATGAGTCACAATGATGCTGAGCCTATTATCCTATAGAATCTCATTATATTATAGAATCAAAATGGTAGATAAAGCACAGAGCAGGGTCTGCACATCTTCACTGGATATTACTATTGCAATACTGGAAAATGAGTGTAGGCTAAGATTTTATTTATACTGATAGTCTGACTCTTTAGTTAATCCATAAATAGTAAGTAAGTAATTACATTTTATATGTATAGCACTTTTCACAGACATAAGTCACAAAGTGCTTCACAAAACACAGAATAAAATGATAAAACAAAAAACTTAAAAGTGAGCAATACATATACAACAATATACAGTAAAATCAGTCCCTAAAGCAACTGTAAACTGTAAAAGGCCTGACTTGATAAATAGGTTTTGAGCACACCCTTTAATGCAACAATAGAATCAACAGAAATAGGCATTGATAGTGATACTAAACACATTTCTCCTATATTTTATTTACGTATAATCCAATAGGACAACACGGCTAACAGCATGTGTTGACTTGTAAAGATTTAAAACAAAAGTTTCAGTGTCAGTGACAAAATACATATCTTTAACACATATCTTTCACTGGTTCATGAATCTCTGTCAAAATTCTCACAACAACGCAAAATATAAATTGCACTCACAGACAGTGTACTATGGTCCGCCCCTCGCCCTCCTCCCCCTCACGCTGCCACTGGTCCACTTGTAGAATCAGTTTGAGGAAAGAGCGCTTGGAGGCGGGGACTTCTCTATGCCCCGCCCACCCCAGATACTGGAACTGACGGACCATCAGATATCCTTCCTGAGGCTAAGAAAACAAAAATACAAAGTGCAAAATAATGACTTGTCAGAATCTTGCTGTTTTCCAGGGTTGAGTTTAAAAATGCGAAGCTGTACTTACTCTGGTGAGGTTGCAAACTCTGAAGAGCCGGCTAATAACGTCACAATCCATGGAGCAGGACATACATTCTACCTGGACAGGGCCGTAGCGCAGCATGCCCTCCTCTGGCCAGTACTGAGGACATCCCTGAGGACAAATACTTGGAGTTAGTACAAGTTAGAGAGTATTTTAAGAAAGTGTACAATTGCACTCGCACTTACCTGTGCCAAGTCAATCTCGTTCAACATGACAAGACTGGTGCATCCATAGTCGTAGACTAGACGCCAGAAGTCTTTGACAGTGTTGGGCAAAGGATGCTGTGTGACAATGAAGGCAGCGGGTTGTCTGTAGCTCTGCAAACAAAAACAATATTTAAATTTTCCTGGCAGAGAAAGGAAATTGTGATTTCTATCATAATTTGTGATACAGTTTTGTTTTTTAATTTCCCATTCTCACATACATTGACAGCATGGGGGGACAAGGTGGTAACACGATCATGCAGGGAACCTTCAGGAACATGCGTCACAATGACATACACTGGGCATATGAACATGTGTAGAGCTGCACAATAAATCCAACACACACACTTTTTTATTTGCATTTTATACTATGAATACACACACATTATGAATGAAAGACCGTGTTGTATTTTCTGTGAAGCTCTACACCACAGACACAGGGTCAATTTACATGGGCCAGTCAGCTAGATGTTCAGGTGATTGTGGATGGGAGCTTTGATGCTGTAATGACTCATGAATCAGCTGTTCCTCACTAAAGACTGAACAGAAAGCTGGTCACTGAATGTGCAAGGGCAGACAGATGGGAGTGGGGCTAGTTGAAACCAAGGGTCATTGCTGAGGTCAAAGGTGCACAGGTACAGAGGGGATGACATACATGTACAAATGAACCTGGAAGCATAAAGAACTGAAGCCATGAAACAAATCCAGTATTGGAAATCCCATTACCTGGAACTCTTCTGACAGCTTGTTTAGAGAGAGGCCAAACGTAAGTTTAACTAAGCCTTAGATAGAAAAATACCCCTTACAGTTCTCATCCTGTTCTCCAACTGAGTGTTGGAGATTAAAAATGAAGCTTAAAATATTTGACAACATGCATTACATTAGTTAATGAAACCTTTAGTAAAGATCTACTGCCCCCCCTCTTTGTTTACTGAAAAAATCTTGTTTTGGTGACCTATACCACACTGACACCTTACCTTTCCTTTAATTTTTGGAGTCAATGACACATGGGCAACACATTCACTGTCTCATGTTGCCAGTGTAAAAACAAAAACACAAGTTTGGTGGCCAGAGAAGCTAGCGGTCTTTTCAGAACCTGGATTTGTCTCTAGCCTTCTGCTTGAACCACAAACACAGCATCACACAAACAGGAAGGGGAGTCCGTGTGGAGCGTGAGTGCATGCTGTTTGTAACGTCTCAACTTTTAAACATGTGATCTCTTTTACTTTAGTGTTTTATTATGCATTTTAGGACATGTAATGTTGTACTCACAACTGAAAACAACATGTTGTTTTTACAAAGGTATGTTCCTATTTTGTCTGTCCACTCCATATTTTTCTGAATGTATTGAAAATAAGCCCTGCACTGCAGTTGAGTATGACTTACATCCATCAGAGCGGCATTGATGTAGTTGCTGCTCTCTCCATCTATAGTAATCAGGAAAGGCAGGCATCGGTCTGGAGGGAGGCCATCCATAAAGCGGTTCTTGTCTTGGTTTCTAGGCAACAAAGCGATGCTGCAGTCTTCAGGCTGTGGCTGCGGAGTCACCGAGTTTAAAGTCTGGAAGATGAAAGGTTATTTAGATTATTATATCATACAATATAGAGATTTTGTAAGTAACAGGAAGAGAAGGCTACAGTCGTAAGTTTTATTGTGGGACCCTATTTTCCACTTGATTATGCCCCAATAAAAATAAATGGAAAAATAAAAAAAGAGTGACACTTACCTGAAACTCATCCTTTAAATGTGAGGAGTTTGTTTGGGAGTCGATGCGGATGAGCTCATAAAACGCTGCTTTGAACTCGCACACTGGTATGGCTGTCTCTCCACACAGACAGGCCTCTAGTATGGCATCATGGATGAATATGTACTGCTCCTGTACACACAATCAGACATACTCTATTGTATCAGAGGGAAACTATAAACAGTCTGTTGATTCTTTTAAAGAGAGAACTGCTTGAGGTGTTTCACTGATTACACAGGTGTGATCATGACAGCACACAACACCGTGAGTGAAGGATGGAGGATGAGATGAAGTCATGACTGGCATCAAACACTCACATAAATACTATCATATGCTGTAACATTCCTGGGTTACCAACGAATGAAAACTGTGTTATTCTTACAGTGTTACCCAACTAAACTTAATTGAAAGAAAATAAAGTGTAATCGCTATTCTATGCACATGAAGTAAATAGTAGGCTTTCTACGTAAATTATACGTTTGCACCATCTATTGAAGGATTTTAACATTTTAAAACAATGTTATATATATTAAGTCTGTTGCACACAACTACTACACTTCTAATTAGAAGTGGGCAATATTTAGAAAGTGAATGGATAATATTGTGCATGCAGTTTTTTATCGTATTTATTAACCTTTATTTAACCAGGTGTGAACCCATTGAGATCGAGACCTCTTTTTCAAGGGTGACCTGGGGCAAAATAAAAAAAATGACAGCACTCAAGTGATAAAAACACAAAAACAATTAAGAGACACTTCAACAGAAGAATTCTCACTTATTTTTCTTCTTTTTTTAATTGCTCGAAATCCAATAAGTGAGACCAGTTTTCTCAACCTCAAGTTCACTTGAAGGGAGTTCCAAGCAGCAGGAGAAGCAGAAAAACGTGACACCTGACACATCGACGAGCTGTACGTTACACGTGAGCATAATAATGACCCCTCCACTCTCTAGGAAGTAGGAAGGTGCACATTTACATATCGCGTTATACACTGAAAACCTCCTGCACTCAGAGAAGGCCATCCAGCCTTGGCATAGAGTTCACAGTGGTGGGTGAGCCTGCCACAACCTGGTGTGAATCTCAAAGCACAGAGATGTACAGTATCCAGGTGTTGCAGTTCCATTTATATAGTTTTGAAGATGCAAATTTTGAATATGGAGTATACAATTATATAGAAAAAATGCTACAAAATAGACTACTTCTGATTCATTTTACAGACATTTCACATTTGTCTGAAAATTAAACCTCAGCTAATGCATTAAAAGAAGTTTGAACACATTTGTGTTGGCTTGAGGTATTATTGTCTGACTATTGTCAATATCGCCCACACCTACTAATAAAACTTCAAACCTTGCCTTTGTACATGTTTTTCTGATTGGTTCATGCTTTTTTTCTACCAAAGCAATGCTGCCCTCTGGTGCTAAAACACGCAAACTACCATCGATTCTAGCAGGTTTCCAAATTTCTCATGACACTCCAAGCAGCCATGAGTGAAGGCATCTCCTGTTGAACACTTGTAAACACTTTGGATGTGGATGAGGATGGAGGATGGGTAATGCAGTCACCTCAGTCTGTACCATGTTGATCCTCCGAGAGCGCAGGGCTTTGACACAGTTGTAGATGTCCACCACTCCTTCTCGCTCCGCCATGTCAAGCATTATGTCGATCACGATGAAACAGCCTGTGCGACCGGCCCCAGCACTGAAAAAACAAAACAAAAATATTAAGCTTTAACTGATCTAAAGCTTCTTCTTCACAGTACTGTAATAGGTGTTCCATACCTGCAGTGAACAACGATGGGCCCAGCGGAGGGAGGGTTAGATATCTTCACTCTGCGGATGAAGGAAAGTAGTCCCGTGGCGTGGTATGGGACGCCGTGATCAGGCCAGCCGGTGAAGTGGAACTGCTTGACTTCGCGCACTTCATTAAACCCACGCTAGAAAAGCCAAAGGTAACTTTAATTTAACGGTACTGATTATATGGTTTTGGAGATACTCGAGTATTCAGACTACTTTCTCACCCTCTCCAGAGTAAATGTACGAACAACGTATTCAGCAAGAGGCTCGACTTCCACAAATGTCACTTTAAAATCTCCATAAACCTCTGCATCATCTGGCCAGTACTTGTAGCACTTAACCTGTTTAAAATAAAAGCATACGTAAGCATACAGGGGGAAAAAGGAACAATCAATTCTATCATTCAATTATTTAAAAAAGCAAAACAAACTCATACCCTGCCGACCTCCACCAGATTGGTTACCATGACGATGCAGGCGGACTGTTCCTGCCACACCATCCTCCAGAAGTCATAAACCGTCTCGTGAACTGGACCTGTATGAAAAATGCATCAGTGAGTAAAGTTATTATTTGAATATATTAATACAAAGGCGTTTTGATTTGTTCTCTCACCCTGAGTGGCAATATAGTGGCTTGGTCTCTGATAACCCTGAAACACAGTAAGAGGAATAATGAAGTCTATGCAAAAAATAATAATAATAATAAAAAGATTAAGTAGTTAATATTTCAGTACAAAAAAATACAATAAATATTACTTTAAAGGTGTATTATGTAACTTTTATGGTGTCTGCCATCATGGAGATTAGATTATTAGTTTGTCTGGATTGTATTAAACGTTCATATCTTGCGTTCATTAAATTGCAGGTGTGTTTATTTCTGAAAAATACCTTGAAAAACGTATATTTAAAGTGAGCGGACCAGTAACCTATGGTGTCACCTGTAAAATTCTCACTAGAATACTGTCACATCACGGAATTTATCTGAGTTAGCCAATCCAACATGGCTGCCCCCTGCGTTTGGATAAAGTTTTACATTCAACAGTTAAAACATTGATAGTACTTGTGTTATGTTGTCTTTAGTTCCTCTCTACTGCCACCTCCTGCAGTCTGTGAACCTGCTCCTGTGTTGCCATTGAGCCTCTGTAGTTAGAAATGCATTGTGCTAATGTTGCTAATGTTGCTAATGTTGCTAATGTTGCTAATGTTGCTAATGTTGCTAATGTCTACGGCAGGGGTGTTAAACTAATTTTGGGCCACGGGCCGAATTTCGATGTTCAGGCTGGGTTGCGGAATGAACATAACTAAATAAAACAATAAAAACTATAAGAAATAAATACATGTATATTGTTTAGTAATAGTTCTTTGTGAACACTGTTGCACAAATCTGCAGCAGGTGAAAGACTGAGTCCATATTCATGCATCAGCAGCAGGAACAGGAACATGGACTCATGACTTGGGTTTTTACAATTCTCTTTTAAAGCTGAAGGTAAATTCACTAAAAAATAGTTTTAGGGACTTGTACTAAAGCAAAAATGTCCAGCAGAATCCATATAAAAGTCCTATTAATTTTTCATTTAATTTCATTTTAGGGTAATATTCTACTTTCAGGTTTGGAGTACAAACTGATCCTGATGCTTCCCAGAATTATTGATTTGACTGGAAATAAGTGAGTTACAGCTTTATTTTTATGTATAGCATATCAAGCAGCTTGAGAGTTTTCTTTTATAAAAGAGGGCCTGCGGGCCAGATGAGTTTGACACATGTGGTCTACACAGAGCTAATGGCAAAAGAAAAAATTCACATTCAGATGTTGATTTATAACTTTAAAGTCATAATAACACTGTGCGGGTTAATAAATTAACGTAATTTGATCCATAGTTTGATTGATTTTAGCACCTTCTTGGGTTTCATTGTTTAATTTGAGCCGTTACAGTCCATACACTGTTATGGATTGCTCATACTTTTTTCCACTTGACCCTGGAACACAGAAATTTTAGAAAACGTCTTCCGAGGTCCGAGTTCCGACCTGACAACTGAACAGCATTAATTCCCATACATACATTCCATACACTGTTATGGATTGCTCATACTTTTTTCCGACTTGACCCTGGAACACAGAAATTTATAGAAAACGTCTCTCCGAGGTCCGAGTTCCGACCTCCGAGGACAACTGGAACGCAGCATTAATTCCATACATACATACATTACAGGCAAGCAATGCAATCTTCATGGAGACAAGTAGGGAGCGGGCCTCTACCAGAATGTTATGCAGTGTACCTTTAAACATCTGTATAGATTTGGGTCGCACTTCAGGCTCATATTTAAATTTGAAAAAACAAAACACATGGCGAAATTGTATAGCAAAAAAGGGTTTGTTGTTTTTAAAGTAAAAAAAAGGATAAACCTTTTGCTAATAATACGAACTGGTCAAACATGTCTTGTGTTGACCAAAAAAAATATTTTCAAAAAGCCCTGCTTAACAGTATAAACGAGTAACCGAGGACTCGACAGTGACAGACAGACAGAGAGATGGACAGGTGTATGTTAGGGATGTGGTGCCGCGGTGCGTTCAAAGGAGTGGGTGAAAAGAGTGATACTTACATCCCTGTACAGCCAAATCTACAGGTACAGGCAGAAAGAACGTGTGTAAAGAAGGAAAAAGAGCACAACAATGTCAGTGAGAGTCAATCAGAAAAAGAAAAAAAAAGTTGTATTGATATCATGGAAGTTTAAACAGCACATGCAAAAATAAAGGAACGTGAAATTAGATAAAGCAGATTGGGCGCTTCTTGATGTTTTTCTTATCTATTGTTATGCATGAGAGTGGTACAAAGACACTACATACAGACATTTGTCTGTACATTGTACATTTTACCCTTATGGACTGTAAATAGTAGAACTTTTCTGACCTTGATTTTCACTATCCAGTAACTAGAGATGTTAAAGAGTCTTCCGAAGCGTGCAGACGCTTTCCTGCTTGCTCCTGCTTGCTATACTGTAGCTGCTTTCCTTATTTATTTTGCTTTTTAATCAGTTTTTGTCTTCCAAACATTTTTAATAATGAATTTTTTAAGTAAACCAAGGATTTTAAGTTTTAACAACATATCTAACGAGCCAGCAAAATGTCCAGGAGAAGATGGACTCTTGTGAACGCTGTCGGAAATATCAACAAGAAATTCATGAGCTACAAGCATGGATATTTGCTTTAGAATCTGAAAAAGGACTGCACGATACAATTCCAGTGTCATCCAGTGGTAAGAAGTCCACACCTTTTACAAGAAAAACAGCTACTTTATCTTGGACAAACTCGGTGCAAAGCCTAGCGATACAAAGATAATGTAATGCCATCTAAAATACAGCTTACAAACAGATTTTTACCACTTTCAGAGACTAAAGTAAATGAACAAAGGAACAATGTAATACATGACTTGGCCAAAAGACCAGACAGAGAATCTGTCAAACATCAAGGTCGTCTTGATTGGGGATGGCACGATAAGTCATGTGATGCATGAAAAAATGAAAACACATTATTTTCCCAGCGCCACAATCACTGAGATTACGTCACGCATTTCTAATGTTTTGGCCACACACCGAGGAATAAAACAGCTGATTGTGCACGTCGGTGCAGTGGACATACGACGGGAACAGACTGAAGTTTTGAAAAGAGACTTCTTGAAGTTATTCGACGTGCTTGATCAAATGGAAATCAAAACATTCATAAGTGGACCTCTTTCAAACATCGACAGGAAGATAAACAAGTTAAGCTGGCTGCTTCAGCTGAACACATGGCTGTCCAAAGAGTGTGCAATAAGAGGATTGCACTACATTGAAAACTTCTATCTATTCTGGAAACGAGAGGAGAAGAGAGGACCTGTTTAAGAGAAATGGCCCACACCAATGCAGAGGTGGAGTGAGGGTGCTGACAGAGAACTTACTCTAAGCTCTGAGGCATTGGACTGGGCCTGTACAGGGTTCTGAGCAGATAGTTAGAGAAGAGAGGAATGAGAGAAGAATTCCTGCTCCATCAGCCAGAGCCCGAGCCAATGTTTCAACCTCAGCAACACCACAACCACAGGCTGCACCAAAGGATTCATCAGCAGCCGCTCCACCACCACCAGCAAAGGATTCAGCTCCAGCTTCTCCACAATCACCTCCACCGGCTCCAGCGAAGGACTCATCAGCAGCAGCACCACAACAACAATCTTCACCAAAGCCAGCGCAGGAGTCATTTCAGTTCTTTCCTGCATGGTCCTCATCAAAGGCCCTGGACTCATCTGTGACAGGCTCGGCAGCGCCCCTGTCATTGCCCCTGCCCTGTGTCCCCTCTGCAACATCCACTCCAAATACAGATTCCTCACTCTCCTTCCCATCTCCACTCTCACCCAGGGGCCTTCCCAGCCATCGTGAATGTCTGATCAAATCAGGCATTAAGATGGCGCCACTCACGCACAATATATCAAGAGTTCTGATATAAACGATGATGAACTCTCCCCTAACTCCTGCTACACAGACAAAAAACGCCCCACCTAAACCCCCCGGCCTTTCACCTGGTCCCAAACTCTCACCAGCTACCGCTACACCAACAAAAGCCCCCCACGGGACGGCTTAAAGTCATAATAAAAATCAAACCAACCTCCTCTAGTGCTATTTCTGTAGTCACATCACACAGATGGGAAAGCAAAAAAACAAAAGGCGAGTCAGGCTGCCCAATCTGAAAAATTTGATTAAAATTCCATTTGAAAAGATGACGTATATCTTCTAATTACAAAGGGGGTTAATATTTCAAACGTCAATGTGGTCAATGTTGCTCTGTCTGATCATTTCTGTGTCTTCTCTGACCTGTCTGTTTTTCCCAAACCACCGGCCGGTCCTGCAGTTAAATGACGGCACTGGGAAACTGTATCTGGAAATGATAAACTTTGAAAATGTGTCATGTTCTAAGGTAAATGATTTGTTGAACTCTGTTACATCTAGTGTTTTGAATGTTCTCAACACCATTGCCCCTATGAAGGCTAAAATGGTTAAAAATAAGCAGAAGGCGCCATGGAGAAATGATGATTCGGTCAGGGCACAGAAAAGGGAGTGCCGTCGGGCCGAACGAAAATGGCGCAAGTCGAAGCTCCAGGTTCAGAAAGAGATTTACAGAGAGAAGTTGTACATGTACAACCTCATTTTATGTTGAACTAGGAAAGGATATTTTTCTGAAATAATTGGAAGCTGCAGTAACAACTTGCGTGTCCTGTTTGCCACAGTAAACAGATTAACAAACCCTCCAGCTCAGCTGCCGTTAGAACTAATTCCCACATCCAAGTGTAATGACTTTGCATTATTCTTTAATTACATAGTTCAGGGCATTGAAAATGCTATAAATTCCAACAATGCAAAAAAAATAACCCTAAAACCACCTACACAATTAGAGCTGACTCACTTAGCAATTGTAACTGACAAAACTGTACAGGAGCTCATCACCAGTCTGAGTTCATCTACATGCTGCCTCGATGTGTTACCCACCAGATTTCTAAAGTCTGTGCTGAACCGTTTATTAGCACCTTTGACTCACAGTTAACATGTCGTTTGAATCTGGAACATTCCCAATGTCTTTGAAAACTGCGGACAGGAAGTACTTTGTTGAATTTGGTAACTGTGTCTCAGACTAGATGCCCCTAGTGGAACCTGTGGGGTGCCCCAAGGGTCAATCCTGGGACCCCTTCTGTTCAACCTTTACATGCTACTGTTAGGTCAGTTGATACGCAGCAAAAATGTGTCCTATCACAACTATGCAGACAACAATCAGATCTATGTTTCACTGATGGCAGGTGAATATGGACAAGTGGAGTCACTGCATCCAACAGATCAGTGTGTGGATGCAAAACAACTTTCTCGAGCTGAACTCAGACAAGACTGAAATCATCGTCTTTGGCCCACAGAAACAAAGAGAAAGTATTAGCAATCACCTCCAGAGTCTCGCTCTAAAACCTACAAATCAAGTTTGAAGTCTGGGAGTAATAATGGACTTGAATTTTAACAGCCACGTCAAATCAATAACATCAGCAGCTTTTTACCATCTAAAAAACATTGCCAAAATCAAAAGTATAGTGTCTAAAAGAGACTTTGCTTTGAGAGTAGACTTCAAAGCAGCTCTGCTTGTACTATACAAGTCTCTCCATGGCCTAGCACCAAAGTACATCTCGGACATGTTAGTGTCATATGAACCACTCTGAGGACCTCAGGGACCGGCCTCCTGCTGGTGCCCAGAGTCAGGACTAAACATGGGGAATCTGTGTTTCAGTTTTATGTAGCTAAAATCTGTAAAAGTCTCTCCCTGAAGATGTGAGACAGGCCTCTACTCTGGCAATGTTCAAATCTAAGCTAAAAACTGTTTTGTTTGGCTGTGCATATGACTGAAATGATTTTTTTTGCTCTCTTCTCTTTTATGTGTAAAACTATTTGACGGATAGCCTGAAAATGGCACCTTTAAGCTTCTTTAAATTAAAAGATCTTTCTTTAGAGAAATTCTTTACAATTCTAAAACTACTATTTAGACACAATTACATTTGAACATGTAAAAATGCCGCTCGACACAATAGCCCATTGTGCCGGTGTCCAAGCGCAGCTGCATAGCAGGTGCCTGGGGAGAGGGTTAGATTGTCGGTCGACACTAAGGCCACTGCAAAGTCCAGGAAGAGCCTGGTGCACCTACCCACTGATCAAGAGCGAGTTTTAACACTAAAAGCTTGGGGCGAGTTTTGTCTGCGACAATTAGTTTAGCGAAAGCTAAATCTAGGGAGGGGGCAGACGAGACCGGGTCTGTCGTTAAAGATACAAAAGTGCCACATAAGGTGGAGGTCTCTACATGATAGTCGTCATAAAAGATACATATGCTCAGCACAGACGTGTGCAGAGGCAGATAGCGCGCTGACGTCTAGGGACTGTCAAACATCGGAAAGAATCAATCTAACAGCGCTGTGCCCATCCCGGAAACACCTGTTACGCTGACAATATCAAATAAATATGAGAAAGAGTGTCTAGAGTATCTGCCAGTGTGGTCCAATAGACTTGGTTTTCCATCTGGCGGATCACTAAGCACGGACAAAATGTATGATCCATGTCAGCAAAATTGTTAAATTGAATGAATAGAAATGAAGGTTTTATGGTCTTATTGCATTTTTCCTGTTGTGTGAAGCACTTTGAATTACCTTGTGTGCGAATTGTGCTCTACAAGTCAACTTGCCTTGCCTTTAAAATCATACCTTGCTTTAGTAATTTTGCCAAATAAATGTACCATTATATTCTAATTTAAACATCAAGAAGTGTCATTGAAATGATTTTCTGAAGCAAGCAACACATAAAGTGATGGTAAATAAAACGCATAAAGCAGGGAAATAAGCAGAAACAATGAAATAGCACAAAGTGAAAGACATGCAGATGGTTTGTGTTTCGATGTCACGATGAAATGGAAAAACCTAATGGTGATTATGACTACATTATATAAGCATGAACGTGTTGTATATCTCTATAATCTGCCTGATTTATTACACTGCATTGGATCAGAAAAGCAATTCATTGGGATTTCCCAGCCCCAGTTAAAATATATACATATTTCTTAGTATTGTTAATTCTGTTAGCGTGTTTGTCCAGTAATATCCACCTTATTTCTACTCCGCCCACTTTTGCTTTGGGATCAGCATCTCTGTTTTAATTGGCACTTCCGGTCGAAAGTGAACTCTGTTCACTTAAGTGGAAAATGGGGGAAAAGTCTCATGCTAAAATATGCTATTAAGTAGATTGATTTGTGTAAAATGTCCAGTGTTCATGTGACCAACAAGTCAAACAATGCACCGATTCCCTGGGCGGCCCGAAAACGGATTTTTAGTCTGTGCAGAACTTATTTTCTCTGGAGGTCGGCAGCCCTATGTTAACTAATACAACAGGAAGGTTGATTACGTCGAATGGCAGCGCCCAGACTGGCTTCTGGAATAAGGTGAATAGTGTTTAACCTAGTAGAATTAGAAAAATGCAAACCAATCAAAATGTTCCCATGTTTAAATATTAAAAAATATTAACTCATCAATTACACAGCCTTTTTAATTATTCAGAAAGCCCAGTTATGTGTGCTGAATCGTTCCAGATTACCAGAAGCACATTTTTTTTTACTACAAATGCAAAACTGCCTCTATCACTATAACTTCAATAACTAAGATTTTGGTGTGAGACACATCTGATATAAAGATCCAAGCTGCATAAAGGCTTGTTGGACACCACTGGTCTAACTTGAAAAAATATGAAATTTGGCATACAAAAACTGTCAAATGGATGACTACAAGACACATGGATGTGAACACTTGTACAACGTTAAAAAAAGCAGACAGCACATAAATGCACATATGAAGATGAGCTCGATTCATTCCATGGTCTTTGATTGGTGGGATGAATAAATGACTATGTGACGCAATAAAGGTATAGAGGCCGGACATACGAGCGAGGGAGTGTGGTTTCTCTGGTTTCGTTGGGAGCCAATAGTAGCATTCGATGCGTTTCCACTTACATCGATGTAGTTGGCGTTGATGTAATCGGAGGAAGGGTCATCTTCTATGGGCTGGAGAATAACCCTTGAGTGGTCATCTGTGAAGAGGGCAAAAGCAGTGTGGGTATAACAGGCCAAAGTAACAGGATTTAAAATCTATGGAGGGTTGAACAATGTTGCATATCAATCTACACATGTTGAAGTGACACTTACAGGCTATGATATTGCCGTAGCGGTTCTTAGTGCGGTTCTGTTCCTTCTTGGCCACATCCCAGGTGGCGGACTGGCCCTCAAAGAAACTCTGCATCACCAACAGTAGAGATAAATGATAAAAATTATGATTACAAGGCAAAAGTTAAGACCATGAAAGTTGAAGTGCGAGAGCTGCAGCACTGTTATGGTTAATAAGGTGGAAAATGGAACATTTTATTAAGGGCACTTTGGATTTGTATCCAGACATTGATAACTTCAGCATATATTAGCAGTAGTAAGTATTTCAAGACTTTGACATACACATAACTTTTAACACCAATAATTACATACACTAGACACATTCATACTGGTGAGGTGAAGTGTCTTGCTTGAGGGCACAATGTCTGAATGCACTGACAGTAATGAGAGAATATAATCATTACAAGCCTCAAAATACATGGCGTGTCAACCTGCTGTGTGTTTGGATTACGGTAGGTATAAATTACCTTGCATCACCATCAACACACGTGATCAAGTTTTTATTTTGCTATGCCCACTTAATATGCAGTTCAATTAATATAGTATTTGTGGCTCCTGCCCTTTTCTGTCATTATAAAATCCTAAAATGCAAGAAAAAATAATAACACAACTTGAGTATTATAACACTATATATTATACTGAATTTGTACGATGTAAAATGTGGTTGCATAATATAATAACTTACTTTTTCTTAAAAAAAAATACACGGAAAAGACTAAACTCACTAAAACACACACCACTGTTATGTTTTCATACCTACCTTGACTTGCATTCATTACCTGGAGACTCATGCTAACCCTCACCAGAATGACTATTAGCCTGACCTTAATTAACCTAGACTAGACCATATCTTAATTTTAAACTATGTGGTTGATCTAATATTGAAGGATTTACCTCCTCGGGACCTAGAGTGTTGGTCCCTATGGCATGACTGTCCCCACGCGGTCTCACAGCTACAGTACTGTTCCTACCTCGTACTCCTCCTTGAAGCCGTAGCTGTCGGAGGTCTTCATGAGGTTGATGTGCTGCAGCAGGTCGGCCACCCTGATGGCGGGGTGCAGCTGACCCGTCTGGTAGGGCGACTCGGTGCCCTCGCAGTGGTATCGCGGCACGTCCAGGAGCCTGCTGTTCTCCGCTGCCGAGGCAGTGTGGTTCTCATCTGAAAGTAAAGCAGCAGATTATAGCGCTTGACTTTTCTTATACTTGTCATAAGGAAACTAATTTAACTCGGATTGCAAACATGTGCAATACTAATAGTAGAGTTGTTAAATTTAAAATATTTTTCCCTTTTAAATGGCATGGTCATTGACATGATCTCTACTCACCAGTTATCGGAACTACAAGTCAAAGCAGCAGAAAAGGAAAAGAGTAAAAAGTTAGTGCGATTAAAGACTATGAGAAAGAGTAAATACAGTAGATGGGTTATCAGAAAGCATGAAATTTAATATATTAACATCTACAACACAGTCCAAAGGACATAGAATGATCATGAATCATATAAGATGCCAAGAACAGATGAGAATGATCAGTGATATGAATGACACAAGAGGTTAGGCTGAAGTATAATATACTCCAGTTAATTCACAAAGGTATTACGTGAATGTGCATGGTGTGTCTAGTTGGTTTCAGCTTCCTGTTTTATATTTCATATATTTTTTGAATAGTTAATCGCTATGGCAATGGTCCTAATTTCTCATCCTTCTGAAACCCATAGATAGTATTTTATGTGGTTAATAAAGCATTAGTCCACAAATGGTTGTCAAGAACCCACTGTTAAATTGTATATGCTCAACTTGTAATAACACACTTTGTCTTGATCAGAAGGATATCAACATAAATATTCATCATTATAATAACAAAGGCTTCAGTTCTGACGAAAAGTCATGAATGATCAGAGAAGTATAACAGTTTTGCAAACGGCTTAATTTCCCTTCAGCATTATTAGTAAAGTCACTGATTCTTCCATCTAAACCCTGCTCTGCGGACATGTTAGCTCATTACGGACTGTTAGCCTCGTCAGGCCAATTAACAGCAAAGTTGACCCGACACTGAATATAAATTTGCGACTTCCTGGAACTCCTCGAAGCCCCATGATATGATTGGCTGAGACAGACTTTAGCTGCTGCCTTCACTCCGCATTAGAAAACACAGCCTAGTTAATTAGCACAGTTTGGTGGCACAGTGCATTGCGAGGGCCTTTGGGGTGCGATGGAGCTTTGCATCTCAGCCGCACAGTCAACACAAGACTAAACTAAAGATAAACACATCCAAAGTTGGGACAATATCTGACTTGGCACTGCGTTCACACTTCACACAGCACTAGCACCAAACCAGGACGACAAACAAGCCTAAAGGAAGAAGATGGGAGATACTAGCGCAGACTTCAAGCAGAAAAACACTGCTTTTCTGCCAAGGTCTCCAGGCTGTAAGATGTGCCCGTCATTTCTAAGTCAGAGCGTTTTGTAATTTGCGAAGCCATTTTTCCCCCCCAAACTGACAAATTGTCAGTCCCCTCTTAAGTGCTACGTGTGTCGTCGTTTCTGGAGAGGCAATGGCATGGCTTAAAACAACGGCATGCTGAGGAATAATGAGGCCTCAGAGGGAGTGCGATGGTAATTACTGTGAATATCAATTGTGATTCACTGGGAACATGAAATATCGGGGATGACATGAGTCTGGCAAGTTTTACAATGTGTAGTTGGAGCAGCATCATTTAGAATACAATATTTAAAACCGTAAATCTTGTACGATATTGATAATTTCATAAAAGCAATCATTTCTAAATGTGTATGTACTGTATACAGTAATTTCATCTAACTTTTAGAAGTAATGCAATAAGATAAAGTACTTGTAACATTTTGATTATGGTACGCTTTTGTCTGTACAGAGACAGTGCAAATCCATACATTAACCAAGTCATAGGAAAGACGCTGGAGCCAGGTTATAGCACGAATGCTAATTTTGCCCTGTAGTACCTTAGCAGGTTGGTGTAAATAGTGTAAAGGAGGGATTACACCGACAGTGTAAATAGAGATTAAATCTATATAGAAAAACATGACCACAAATAGATTAAGCAGATGTTACACAGGGTTTCATATGGTTCATCTGTTTTTGCGTCTGGTCAACCTTCATTCACACAATAAAATGTTAAGTATTTAAAATATAATGGTGGCTTTGCTTGTGACACCCCGATGCCTTCAGGGCGACCACACCACTGTTCAGACAGAGGTGAAGGCCAGAGCCGGACTCAGTGGGACGCAATAATGAAGACTTTGACTGTGTTTGACATTTAAAGTGCAACAGTCACCACCAATTAAGGACAAACTAGGCAATATAACTACTGAGACAGTGAGACAATGGGACAGGCCCACAAGCACGAGGGGGGGGAGGGAGGAGTGTGGAGATGGAGGGGTGGACTCTATGGGACACTGTGAAGCTCCATCCATGCTAAACATCTCACCTAACACTGCAGTGGGGACCAGAGGGTCGTTGGGCACTGTAGAAGGAAACACTGTGAGGAACTGTACATACTATTAATGAAATTTAACAAAACTATAAGAACCTGTGAAAGTTAAGGTCTGATTAATATCATAATAAAAATAAAACATGAGCTTACAAGTATGCAATGTCAAGTATAATTGATTTTACCATTATTGTGTCACAAAAAGTAGTGTTATGAAGCATCTGTGTAAAATGTAATGCAGTAAAAATTGTTTGAGGTAGTGATTTAGGTTTAAAATATTTTAAATTTTTAATTGTATAAAACAGTTCTGTATATTGTTCTTCAATATGTCTGTTCTCCCATTAGTCCCATTAGTAAATTTTAACTTTGTGAAATATCAAGCTGCATATTGATCTCTCCTAAACAACACTGGATATGTATTACAAAACAGTTGGTTCATTTGTTAGCACCAGAGACAGTATCACTTAGATCGCCATAGCAAGTTATTAAACCTACATCTGTTGTTGTAGTTGTGGCTGTCCATAAAGGTCACAGCCATGGGGTCGTCTCCGTGGAGCGTGCTCTGGTCGGCATAGCTACGGTCCATCGCGTTCACCATGTGCGTCATTTCCTGCCTCGTTGTCCCGATGGCGTCTTTACGTTTTTTCGCCAGTTTCCTGTTTGGAGCAGAGACATAAAAGTTACACATTTATGTCTCTTAGAAAATTAGAAAGCCCACTGACAAGTGCCTTACAACGCAGTTTTATGTAAGGCTGAGGACTGCAAGCCGTTATAGAAACTTTCAAGCCAGGAAAAAGACCAAGCAAGGAGAGTAGAAGGAGAAGCTTTTCACGGTAATGGCAGCATATACCAGACTTAGAGAGGGCCGCTGTAAGGACAGAATCGTCTCACGTAAACCAAGGGAAAGTAGTGAAACATATGAGAAGCAATGGGGAAAGCACGACTAAAGGTAAGCATGAGTTTAAACTAAGCCACCACCAAATAAACAACTACTACTTCATTTTGGTATCTTCGTTTCAAAGGGTAGTCTTTTGCTCTTAATGGCACTACCCGCTCCAATAATACAGTCTGTGCCACGAGTATAGTGAAGCTTTGTGGCTGAATGACAAAACAAACAAACAAAATCTAAAAAGACCTGCTTTGTTCTTTTAGCATACATTGTTTTTTGCGCCAGAGCTTATGTTTTGATTTTAACGTTCTTATTTGTCATGTTGAGTTGTTTTTCTAACATCAGACAGGTGCCCAGTGAAGAAAAATCACGTCTTTGAAAGCAAGCGTCAAAGTATCGCTGTTTAAATGTTCTCTCTCGGTGCGTTCGATCCATCAAATCCTAGGGCCATCACGGCAAAGGGATTAATACGTCAAGCATGACAGAGCGTGCAGGAGCGTCTGTACCCAGAGCCGTAGATACACATCAGTTTGAACAACATGACACTGGACACATCCCGCAGTTTTATAGCTTGGAGTGCAACGACAGTACTGTGCTGAAGTCTGCTGCTGGTTTCAATTTGTATGTTTTAGGAATACGGCTATAAACAAACAAAATGTCCATCGGTGTAAGGCAAAAACAGAGACGAATCTTGTGGTAAACAATAAAGTTCAGGGACACGTGGCTCTTTGAATTGATCTATAATTTACCAATTTTTTACAATAGCAAAGAAGCTACATAAATAATATTGCTTTGATTTTAGAGCATTAAAACGGTACCTTGGATTCTCACCAAAAAGATCAATTCAGGCGTTTTATTGCTTCCACAAGATTCATGTTATACAGCATTTGTTAGTTTAAAGCCATTTTTCACACAAACTAAACTTTGGCACAGTACTGTACTTGTTGTTGTAAAACTGATACTATGAACAGCTCGGACTTCTTCCTGACGAACACACGTAAAGCATGCTGTTTTTATTCGATATTTTACCTCCAGACTCCCAAACCACACCAACTCCACCTCTACGATGCAAACAGGTCAGTGCGCAAACACTCAGACGAGGAGCAGAACAGGTTTAGCGAAATGATCACAAAGATAAGTGCGCGTTTTCACCATTTGCTAATGCGATGTTATTTAAGATATAGTATACTGTACACATTGTAAAGAATTCTGTGTCAAAATGGGTATTACGTAGGCACTAGTTTGTGATCCATTCTATAATTCATTTATTGAATGTATTATTTATTTGATAGGGACAGATACAACAAACATAAAATAACAGTAATCTGATGCACAGTGTTTATAGCCATGGCTAATTCACAACACCAGTCCTTAGAAGAGCCGATTTCACTAAACACTATGCTAAATGAGTGTAACAATATGATATTACCTAATATACATAAACATTTATGTTATATTGTTTGACATTTTTATAGAATATTCGACCAATGTTTCCTTTTTGGACCCGCCAGCGAGAAACATGAAGAAATACTCAAAAGCAGAATATCCCATTAGACCTTTGTTAAAAACAAGTGAAGCCAAAGAAGCCGCCATGTTTGTTCAACAGAAGTTAGGCCCTCGGCAGAGAATCGCCGAGCAGGTCGGGATCATGATACCTGTGAGGTGATGGGCGAAGGATGGTCACATGACTACATGCACACAAAGAGCTATATTTCACAGGTGCAGCATCCTTTTTTCAAATAACACCTCAAGTTTAATGGAGTTAGCTTCAGAGCAACTTTGGAGCATGTAGAGGGCACCAGGGAGAGGTCCATTCACTTTCAAGTTCATACAAGACATTACCAGCATTATGGGGTCAAATGGAAAGTTAACACTTCAAATATAAAGTTTTATGATGGTCCTAAACAGTCCAAAGTGAATTGACCTCTGTCCTGGCAAGGCGTCAATGAAGATGGCTTTGACTGGTTGATCAGCTGAAAATGTGTTTTTCTTGAAAAAAGTATACTGCATCTTTAAAAGAAAAAAACAACAACAACTAAGCCACTAAGTCGCCCAATAAGGTAACAGCAGCTGACCGTTGGTTAGTAGTTTACTTACAGGTAATAAGAGTATGAATAGTAGGTCCTCCTGGGGTTGTGAGCCAATCAGAAAGCAAAGAATGAGACACAAGGGTCATGAATATGCAAATAAGGACAAAACCTGCTGTCCTGTTCCAACCAGCATCCACAGAAACAGAAATAAAACCACTTTGAAGGCTTCCACTATAGCCTAAGGTTCATGCACGGCTTCAAATACAAACTAGGGGCTCTTTTTGAAACTATTTCTCAAATTAAAAGTTGATTTCACTTCCACATGCAGTATTTGGATGGCTTAACACTATTCACTATTCATGCACTAACAGCTGCCCTGGCTGACTTCACCTGTCTATCCTATGATGCCACCACAGTGACATCATGTCCCACCATTTTAAAGATGCAGTATTGTTCAAAGCTGAAAAAGGATCAATGGGATAATGATGATTGATCTCCCCAGAAACTACCGTGAACTCCTCTTACGCCAAATAACACTGCTGTAAATACTTGCTGTTTTTACTTCTTTTATTACCTATATATGCTGAATGTGAGTAATACAGAAATATTGGGAATTGAAATTTGTTGCACCTTTGCAACAAAACATTATGGCCTTATTATACAATCAAGAAATTAAGCTAATTGTAATTTTAAATAGATGCTTTGTAATTATATTATATTGATTCAAATTTTTTGACATTTTGGCGTGAATGTTGGTCTTCGACAGAGAGCAGTCTTTATGGGTATTTCTTTTATTCTATTTCTTTCTTACACTGGATGGCCTGGCTGATGCAATGTAAATTTAAACAGACTTGGGACTGGCACTATGTCTTGTGGTCCCTGGTGATCAGAAGTGGTACAATTTAAGCCCACATCCTTTTAGTCATAAAAAAGATAACATAATTACTCTTCCACACCCAAACAACTGCACCTCCAGAAGTCATTACAGTAAAGTGTAAAAAAGCGCTTCCTTTAGTTCATTACAGAGTTCACTTTCTAATTGTTTTGGATTTGCCAAACGTCATCTTGATTACTTCTAATGAGAGCAAGGGCTGGGTTTTTCTAAAGCCTGAGGCCAGATGAAATGTTTGGGGGAAATCACACTTCTCTTTTTTATTCGAATTATGTTCTTTCTTTGATGCAATTAGACCGGTTTCCAGAAATGTCAGAACGGCAGTGCTACTAGTAAATTTACTGACAAAAAAGGCTAATATCAATAAAAGATTATCCATTTTGCACGTTTATGTGCAATAATACAAATACACACATATAGATAGCATTATGTCTTTAAATTCTCAATAATATTCTATGGAGGCTGTTTTGATACAGTGTCACCACATGGGGGAGCCCTGAACCTAATAAAAGCTAGCTATGAGAGCGACCCTACATTCGTTTGAGTGTGTTCTGTCTACCTTTTACACTTACACTGTTTTTTGAGCAAACATGTTATGCTTACATATTTTATATACTTATTTTAAACTATTAAATGTTTTAAATGTACAAAGTCTAGGACCGACTTAGGCAAGTATATAATTTTGTACTGTAGTGTATATAATTGTTTCCAAGGGGAGATCAACATTAATGGTGGATGGATGGAAGATGGTTTTACTCTAAAGCGAGTACCGCACTGCCACACAACAATAGGATGAGTTTAAATTTTTAATCCATGGGTGTGTTGCTCTGCTGTCAGTGCACACATCAAGTGCTGCTGTAAATATTTCAACATTATTGTTTTAACGATATGTCAAGGTAAAAGATGCTGTGGTTGACTGTCTCTCACCTCTTCTTGACGAGGAGGATGGCCACCAGCACTAACAGGATGAAGACCAGGACTCCAGCACTTATTCCTGCTATTTTCACCACACGGTCGGCTCGTTTTTCAGGGTCTGGGATGACTTCTGGCTCCTCTGTTGCACCTAGAAGCGATACAATTAAATGGACAATTCAATACTTTGAAACGTTTTAGTATTTTAACCCATCCAATAACTATGTTACAATAACGGCATATTTATATATACTATTTGTAAGTTGGAAGTGAAATGTCTGCATTTGCAAGTCAAAACCAATCAACTGACCACTAAAATCTGTTAATTCAAAGGGCATAGGCTCATTTTGTACCAATAATAAAGTTAAATATTGCAAATAAGACCCCCGTCAGAAACACAGTGCTCTAGTTTCATAGACTTCATGTTGACTGTAAGCCTGTTACCCAAATAATGCTGAATGTTGGCACAGTTTGACTATTTACAAATCCTTCTGTGACTTCAGGCAGCACAATGTTGCCACCTAACAGCTTTGGGGGGTTCTCGAATGGTTTCTCAACAAAATGCCCTGGCAACAGTCAAGTGGTGCAGGTGATAAGGAAACAGGCGGTATTTAAAGGAGACTCTAATGATGTGATTAAGTGCAGAGTTAGGTAAGGCTGCACAGACAGAGGCTGACACATACGTCATGGTAATATGCATTTATAATGTAATTATAGCTCAAGCTCTGACAAGCCTCATTAGAAAATGGTTTCTAAGTAATATGCCTGGTGTAATGACAGATCCTGAAAAATGATCACTGTCATTACCAAGAACACTTACATATACAAATAATTACGGGTTAATTTTGAGTTATATACATATTGATATATTTAGAGGATTTATTTTTAGTGATGTTCTAAAATCCTCATGATGTGGGGCCTTAACTTGCCCATGGTGTGATGCCTACTTGAGAAACTATTATCAAAACATTAAAAAGTTGCTGGAAGTAAGACGTATCTTTTGCAAAGTGAACTAGATTTGTATTTTTTTGTATGAAATTGTATGAATATTTATGATTTATGCCACTAATGCAGAGAAATGCGTGTACTATTTCTGCAGCACAAATGGAGAGTTCAAAACATGTACAAAAGTCCATCTATTGATTTGTCATGGTGAAAGCTGATCCAACTCCACTACTAAAGATACTGTGACATTGCAAAAGAAAACAGTACTAATTATTATAGTGTATTTGTATAGCACTTTTTCATCTTCAAAGCACTTTACTAGACAATGTAGGTGAAGTGTCTTGCCTAACGACACAACAACTACATTTCCTCTAGCACCCCGCTGTGGCACTTGGTGTTCGAGCAGTCTCCCATCCAAGTACTAACTGGGCCCTGCCCTGCTTAACTGCCGAGGGTTGACAAAGCTCAGGCATTGGCAAACAGGTAAACACACCTAATCCTTTAAGCTTACTGATTTGTCAATTTGCGTGTTAACATTTTCGGACTAGACTATCTACTACTAAACTAGTTAGACCACCAGTTACACAAAATGTATAATTTTACAGTTATTTCATTTTTCCCCCATCGCTTTATCACATTTCTCCGATCATGGCCTGTTGTATAAGAAAAACAAAGTGAATTTACAGCCTGAAAACTGTAAATGTATGCAAAGTGTTCCAAATTATATGTCGCCAGGGCCCACGTTCAGAGAAATGTTTGGATAAAAGGATCAAGCTAAACCAAGTTTCAAAAACTGTGTTAAAACGATTTAAATGATGTGGATTTTCTGTCCACTCACGAGGTCCAAGACAGCTTTTATTTGACCCGCAAACAAATGCTACTAAGCAGCATTTCTTGTTAGTTGTTAAAAAAATATCATTATATTCTAAAGACAGGCAGGCACATATCCAGAGCGTATTCTAGTCCCTGGGTCAATAGCAGAACAAAAGTAATCATTCCCACACACTCCCAGTCTTCCCTTTCTGATTTAATTGGTCTTTCTCAGCGGAGCAGGACGAAGTAAATCAATTAGATGTCTTCGAGCTGTAACCACACAAACATTTGTAATAAGACTCCTTCACCGGTTCAATCGACTGTGAGTTTTCATATTGTTTTTCGGTTCATCCCTGGCACCACTCCACTGGTCTCAAAGGGGAATCGCTGCTGAAATGTGATTTGACTGGAGCTGTCCAGGACGTCTCTGCTCCAGCGTTGTTGAATATTACTTGAGCTCAAACTCATTTTGCTGCATGATGACTTCTGAGGATTGAGCAAACTCGCCTGATTTGGTCTGTTTTGGGATATAATTGACCAACTCTATGCGCAAGAGTTTCTTGATGCAAAGTGGAAAGCTTAATGGTGAGATTGCAGGCGTATAAAATAAAAAAGCATCTGTTTTTTTTTCTCCTAATCTCTTTAGCGATCATAGTTCATGTGCTGGTATAAGAACATTAGCCAGCATTATTATAATCTGAATAATCCACCAAGAGCAACACAACAACCAGATGTAGAGCAACACAACTATGGAATAATAGTCCATTCTACTAATACAAAATGTCAACAAATCAGTATTAATCTGCTGTGGTATTTGCAATTTAATATGACTATAAATATAGAAGGGAAATATTATGCAATGCCATTATGCCCCAGGTTTACAGCCTCTGTCAGGACACCGAAGAACAACCGACAGATTTTTACAAATGTTTTAGTATTAAGAGTACAGAATTGGTTATTGTACATTGATTTCTTTCCATTTTTTCTTTTTGCATTCACCATGAATGGGTTGTTGACCTAAACGAAAAGCACTCAATTTTAGTTATTTAAAGATCAATTCACATGTGTTTGAATACAAAATCCATCCAGTCAATAACAACTTAAAGGAAACATAAAGCAATAGGGGCAAAATTAAGATTGCTGCATAAATCTAATAATAAAGCATTTTATTGACCACAAATCCAGAAGAAAGAGCTGAATGTTAGTATCAATTACTGCTTCACTATGAAAAAAGCAGTTCTGTGCTGCCTGTTGGTCGAGTGGTTAAGGCACAGCACGTATGCCAGGCACCAAGTGCAGCCGGCTGCAGTGTCGTGAGTTTGGGTCCTGAAACCGACAATTGACTGCATGTCCTCCCTTCTCTCTCATCCCATTTCACACTTAAAGCCTTTGGGCCAAAAAATTCTTTAAAAAAGTAAAAAAAGCAGTTCTAAAGCTGTACACGTGTCTGAAAATGTATGCAAGTGAATGCAATGGGCCAAAGAGCTTGTAAAAACAAGTTAGACACATTCAAATGCCTAATTCCGGCATGTGTTTGGAAATTGGTAGTAAGCTTCAAGATATCTTAGTTAGGAAAATGACTGCCCACCAGCACATTTGACGAAGAAATTAAACAGTAACACACACCAATAAACTTGAGGTGCAAATGCAAGGAACAGCAGCTTCAAAACTGAGACTGCACAGCTCTTATGTTTTGGCAAATAACCTTTGTCAGATCTGTCTTTGGACTTACCAATGACTTTCAAACAGAAAAATGTCAAGAAAATAGATTAGATTGCTGCTTTTGTTATTGCATTTAGTTTTAACACCAAGATTGATAACAGAAAAGCTCTAGCTAACAAGAATAGAAATTCCTACTACCAGTCATTGTTTACATCTTCTTCCACTAGTTTATTCTAACTACATATTCTAAGATTTCCTTTTTGTGTTATCAAAACAATCTCCTGGGTTTCACCTGCTGCACTAATGAAGAACATGAATAAAATGAGAAAAGCAGCTCAGTACAAGTTTATGATTTATTTAAAGGGCACTTGGAGGGTCACAACAATATCAGCTGTGATAGATCGACAGAATGGAAAAACCCCACCAAAGTCACTGGCTTTTATCATTTAGTGTCAGGTTTTAACTATTGTCTCGCTGTTCTTCACAGTCAGTTCAGTCAAATCCACATGGGAGGTGGGTAACAAAAGTCGCCACAGCAAAAGGAGAAAAACAGTTTGGGAAAAGGGTTTGGATTTGACCTCATAATGCCGGCGGAAGCGCTTAATGTAAACCGCATTTGGGTCGGTTCACTAACAGTCACAAGCCACAAGCCCCCGGGCACCAATGACAAGATACAATGGCCTGGATGACCTAATGGGACCGTCCTATGCTGGCGGGAGGGAGAGTGCGCAACACGCCAAGGGGACGTGAAGAATGGGACGCATATAAGAGCACTTTGTCCATTTGTTTGAGTCATTCAAAGATATAGAGGTTTATAGAGGTTATGCACTGACTTAATTTTAGTTTTACACATCCTCTGAGCAGCACAACTGATAAAAATTTGTTTCTTTGCCTTTAGGGCCAAATTTTTGTCCATGGAGCGGCTGTTTTGCTCAAATTAACTTTCTACGTCAAAATGGAAACGGTTGTGCAGAGTTTAGCTATCTTGATCGCTAATGACGGTTGTAGATTTAGGACACTTCAACTCACAACAACAATTAATTTACTCAACACAACACAAAGGCATGTGAGCAAAGCCTGCAGTGTTCCTGTTGTTTATAGAGCTTTGTATTTGTAGTTAAGACTATAGCAGCTCTTTTATATTTTAGATAGGACAGGAGAAAATGTCATAACTCACCACTGACTCTAATGAATTTGTGCTACTTGAGTTGGGACTTGATAGGACTGCAGTGTTGGTCTGACTAGACTGATAATAAATAAGGCACAACTAGAGGTGGGAGATATATACAAAAATATTACAATGTCACAATTTTGTTAAGGACATGTGTGTATCATCTATTATTAGAAAATGAATCAAACGTCTAGTGTAATATTCCAAACAAGGATCACATTTTATGGTCCAATCACGTTTTGTGCAAGACTTGAACCTCAACCAAGATCTTTACAGGTACATTTGGGCACATTTCTGATGCGTTGTTAAAATATCACCTGAGTTTTAGACTTTAGAAACTGTATCATTTTAACACAATTAAAAACATATAAACAAGGAATATTTTATCATCCATCAATCCATCCATTTTCAACCGCTTGTTCCCGTTAGGGGTCGCGGGTGACTGGGGTCTATCCCAGTGCCTTTGGGCCTTAGGCGGGGTACACCCTGGACAGTGGCCAACTCGTTGCAGGGCTTATTTTATCATTATTTTATTTTTTATTTTTTTTAAATGATTACTTTTGTTAAAACCTCTTACATTCAGTCATTCTACGCCATTAAGATGATTAAAATGTTATCATATTGAATAGTTTACCTAGCTTTCTAGTAAACATGTTTTTTTTTTTTCAATAAATAAAGGCAGAACAAATTATAATGAATTCATATAATAAGAATAAGAATAAGAATAAGAATAAGAATAAGAATAATAAGAATAAGAATAAGAATAATAAGAATAAGAATAAGAATAATAAGAAGAAGAAGAAGAAGAAGAAGAAGAAGAAGAAGAAGAAGAAGAAGAAGAAGAAGAAGAAGAAGAAGAAGAAGAAGAAGAAGAAGAAGAAGAAGAAGAAGAAGAAGAAGAAGAAGAAGAAGAAGAAGAAGAAGAAGAAGAAGAAGAAGAAGAAGAAGAAGAAGAAGAAGAAATGTACAAATGTATTATATATTTTATCAAACTTTTTTTTGCTTGCAAGAACAAGACCAGTTTTTTCTCTAAAACTGCTTAATTCAGAGACAACAAGATCCCAACTGCGAGCCGCTGAAATGGCCGAAACGCACTTGTGTTAATGTACTGTATTTTGCTGTTTATCTGCGCTCTTACTGCTCGGCTCAAACTCTGATCCCTCCGTGGCGTTTCTGAAAATCTTTTCCTGAAAACAGTGTGCTTCCAGGGCGCCTCTGCCTCAGTGTCTATGCGCCGCTGTTTGTGCACTGCACTGGTGGGATTAAAGCCACACCAGCTAAAACCGGCTTGATAATCTCTCAGCATATGGCAGAAAACGCAGAAACATGACATTTAGATGCTCTGTTGGTGCGCTACACAAAACAACTGTATTCACTAATGGTTATTACATCAATTTCATACTTTGATTTGGCCTTTAGGAGCTGCCAGAGCAAAACATCTGCCTTTAGTCAGTTATCTTTGACACCTGGCGCTTCTTTACGTACTTGTCATGTCTTGTATTAGCACTGGCACAACATATATTTAGAATGTATGATGAATACAATATTGTCAATGACATTGAGAAGAAAAATAAGTTTTGGGGGCTTCCACTGTTTATTGTCCATACAATAAACAGCCCCCCAAAACTTATTTTACTTACTTAACCTATTGATCTGACTACAAAGAGTGGTTGGTCTTTTCCTATCACTGTGCATTGACTGTTTTGCCTTACAAGTAACGCGATTTCGTAATATCTAAATAATTAAAAAGTATAATACATTTGCACGTTGACAATTTGTTGCCAGCTTCATTTGAGAGAAAAGTGAGACAGAGAGAATAAATTGGTTGCATTAAGCTAATTGTGCTAATGAGGACTGCAGCGACTAAAATGTTTTTTTTCTTTTACGAGTAATTAGCAAAGCGCTCGCCGTCAAATGTCAATTGACCATAGATAATTTGTTTACTCACCTTTAGTAGCTAGCCTCAGACACTGTGTTTTTGTCTCCTGAAACAGAAAAGACACATTTAAATTATGAATTGTTTAACTTTAATGCTTAGTTCATCCAAATGTGTCTGGGAGGTTAACTGTATTTATGTAAAATATTTTGCTTATTAATTGATGTTTGATTACCCTTTCGGTGCTGCTCACGGCCTGAAAGTAAATGTTGTAGTTCTTTCTTGGAGCCAAAGGAGGATTCCAGAAACCCTAAAGTAAAAACAAGAATTCATAGGGATTCACAAATATTAATGAATGGGGTTTTTTTCAGTTTTTTTTTTTTTTTAATTTTTTTTTTTTTACTTGTAATTGGTAAACCTGACAAATATGTACATACATTTTGAATTTCTGTTGCCACACATTGCCTCCTATATTTGCTGGTTGAATTAATATTGTGGCGGTGTATTTTGCTTGTGTATTGAGTAGCCTTAAATTAATAATGGCTAGTCTGTCTGTTGATGTCAATTTCTAGGCAACTGTTTTAAAACAAAGCAATCTTCATTTTGAATAGCTCTTTAAGTCCAAAGGTCCTATGGAACTGGCCCAGGACCCCAACAGCAACGCTTGTAATAATTTAAACATGGAACAAGTGGTAAATTAAATAGTCTTTTATGTATTGTGTTATATACTGTTTTCAAGTTTAAAATAGATTAAAAAAAACATGGTCATTTAAAAATGTTTTTTTTAATTAAATCTTGAGATCATCTCACAACCCCAGGCTCATGCCCCCCACTTTGGGAACCACTACTTTAAGCAATTCTAGCCCTGGGTTGTCGAGAGCCACTACCCAGCTATAGGCTGCACATAATCTGTGATGTCATAATAAACTTGCCTGGTAGGTCTTGTTGTCTCCCACAGTAAATGGAAGGGGCTCGGGCAGGTTGCTGGGGGACAGCTGAGCCGCGTAGTAGTATGGTGATCCACTGGTAGATGCACTGTGGTAGGACACTGGCACCTGAGAATACAAACAATCAATCAATCAATCAATCAATCAATCAACTTTTATTCATAGAGCCCTTGTGGATATATTTAAAGTTTGATCAATAAATACAGCGTTATGCATTAAAGTGCATGTTAATTACCTCGTAGCAGTCTGAAGAAGCTTGTCGACGTGAGCGCTGTGGGTTCACTTCCTCAACCACAATCTGGTATGCACTGTAAAAGCAAATTAATTACAGAGTTGGCAGAAACAACAGAAGTAGACATTAGTAAACAAAATACAGTGTGTTGTGAGACCTTAATATTTTAATTACTGTATACTGACTTCAAAGTCTGTGCTTGTCTCACTCACACACCCACATAATGAACGGGTACTGTTGAGTCTAAAGTAATCTATTTTATTGCTTTGATTACCTGTTTAGATGAATGTGAATGAAAACGACACAGAAAATGTCACAGAATAAATGAATGCAGATGTGTATCTACCTTATTGGTGCTCCTTTTGCTTGCGCTGGCTTGAGCAACACTGTAATAGTTGTTGCTGTTTCATTCAAAAAGGCCTCTGAACCATCATATTCCTCTAAAGTAGGAGCTGTAGAAAGATAATAAATATTTAAGGAACATTTCTTTCAGAGAAATAAAAAGACCTATTATTTGAGGTCATACCTGATATATTGGTGGTGACATTGAGCGTGGTTGCCGGTCCAAATCCTTTAGAAGTGGACGCTCTGATTGACAGCTGGTAGGTGACTCCAGGGTGGAGTTGGGAAAACAGGTGATGTGTAGCATTCGAGGGCAGAGACACTGTGATACCGGGGCGCTGGAAAGGAACCGAAGGGTCGAATGATCGCAGTCCACTATAGGTAAGCTGCGTTGGAACAGAGAGAGAGACGAAATACTGGGTTAACACTGTGAAAAAAGTTGATGATGTATTATCAATATATAAATCTCTACCTCATATTGTATGATGATACCATTGGGTTCTGTTGGTTCTTTCCACATCAGAAGAATCCGGTCCTCAAATGGCGTGGCTTTTAAAGACTGACTGGGAACTGATCCTGGGACTATTAATGAAGAGTTCTACAATCAATTGCTTGCAAAATAATCTTGCAAAAATTCTCCACTATTTTTGTTCATGTAAAATGAAGCTGATATCTCTTCTATCTTATGATAAATTAGAAACTCTTTCTAGACTCTAGAAAGAGAGAGCGGAAACTGGATGAAGTAATAGCAAAAGATGACATGATTTGTTTTAGTCGATTAGCGACAAAAATAAATCAGAAAAAAAGATTACCAATCCAAATACTTGTGTTGTATGGTTTCACATTGCCAGGTTATTCTCTTGCTTTCAAATATTGTATGCGGTCGGTGAAAATTGTCTTGTCACTCACACTATTGAGGCAAGAGATGTGGCGTGTGTCCAATTTTGAAATACATACCATCCTCATCTGTTTGAATGATGGTTTCATCGCTTTCCTTGCGTCCCTCTGGGTTGGTCAAAATCATCTTCAGACTCACGTTGGTGTAGGGAGGCAGGTTTCCAACTACGTGTCTTGGCGCTGAAATGGAAAAAATAAGCACTTAAGATAAGATAGAAAGTCTGGAGAAAAGTATCACAGGAGCGAAATGGTGCCCTCACCCTTGGGGTCCATGTCCAGGCAGTCGGCCTTGCTGCGGTTGTTGGCAGTCATGTAGTGGTAGCAGATGGTGACGTTGAAGGTGTGACAGCGCGTGATGTTGTAGCCCAAAGACTCCCAGTCGACGGCAATCAGACGAGACCGGGTTTCAGCGATCTTCAGTCGCTTTGGGGTCCGCATGGGTTCTGGAATAGAGAGAAGAAACAACAGAATATGAGTGACAACAGCAAGTTAAGTAGTGCAATTAATATTTTCTTGTTGATTAGTTCAAATGATAATAGATCAATTCCTTCATTTTCGGGAACACTTTTTTTTTTTACATAATAAAATCTACTGAAAGTTTCTTGTAATATTAGATTTTTTTCATTGCTGATATTGAGTATTGTTTGAAACCCGAGGGCAAAGCACCAATTACTGATTTCTTCAATAAATGAACAGACTATGGCATAAATGTGCTGTGTATTGCCAGAAGAACCAACACACCTCGCTGAGTCAGCACTGTCCCTAAGTACAACAACACTATTTTATGAGCCTCTATTCCAGCTCCTTGATGCCATTAAGCCATTTGTAAAATGCAATAACTCCTGCAAGGGACGCCTCTGATTTCTATCCTATGTGGAGTGAGGGCTATTATTGTCAATATAATCTACCTCCTCTGCTTTCAGCCAGGGGCTTTAATTACCTTAACTGGCTCATTTAACCAGATCGATACGCCCCGAGATCCCCCTACATTTACACACACGTTCAACAGGCTTTTTGCAAATGGGCCATAGTAAATCAGGAGTACACCAGACTAAACCAAGACTAAACCAGGAACCGAACAAAGCCAGTAGAACTGCAAGATTAATGGCAATCGAATCAAAATTGCATAGCCAGTTGTCATTATCATTGTCAGTTCATAGGCATATTTCTGTCATTTTGTCCATTCTCCTGGACACATTTAAAATATTAATTTAGAACAGAATCCTATCATTGAAAAACAATCTCAAATGTAATCACGATCACAATACTGGTCAGAACAATTGCACTTAGATATTTTTCCCAAATGGTGCAGTCCTAAAAGACAGAACAAAATAAGGAACCAGGGCAAAACTTTGTTCAAATAAAATCCCTCAGTCCTATATTTAGCGCATGCAGACAATCACATTTGTGACACAATTAAATTTGGTGCAGTTTTTTGGGGTTTTTTACCCCTCTCCAGTTACACATAGTATGTAGCCACAGCAGTCCTGGGGGAAACTGACAATTGGTGTTTATTGCTTCTCCAGAAATCATGTGAACTTTCATACATTGACGGTGGTTGAAATGTCTTACCGAGGACACAGGAACATGCGCGAGTTGGATCAGAGATTGAACCAGCAACCTTCATCCTACAGAGCCAATCTCACCCAAAGATCCTCACTGAACCAATACTGAACAAGAATTTTGGATTGGGGGTACTAATTTACAATAGAGTGGTCCTATAAAAGGTCTAATCCAGGATGACACCAGGACAAAACTGATGGTACTAATTAAGAAGTCATGATCTTTTTCTTTTGTACACAACAGTGGGCCAAGTCTTCTCTGCAGTTCATATCCTCTCACTAAATTTCCCCTCAGAACAACATGTCAAGTATGTTTACCTTCTTCAGAATCCCCAGCCTCTGCCCGGCACTGTCTGACCACCTCACACAAAACAGCGAGGCCTTTAGCTCCTGTGGCACCTCATATATCAAGACAAGCTGCCAACTGAAGAAAGCTTTTATTCAATAATTCTGAACCTTGATAGATATGAACTATGTCTCCTGTGGACAGACAGGAACCAAGAAAAGAGCTTGTGCTTTGGTACCGTAAAATGAGGAGATTATGGTCCAAGAGTCAAAGAAATGGACAATGGACAGGGCAAGAAAATGTTATCATACATTTTAGGTTGTCATATTACTGAATTTCGCAATGCTCATATTCTAAGTTTGATAAATAGTGGACAAAACAACTGGACTTGCAATTTAAAAAACTATTACCTAAACAAAAACAGAGACTTATCGGAACTAAACCTGGACTTAGTTAGGTTTAACTCAAACATAACTTAACTATAACTTAACCAGCAATAGACCTTGGTATTAAGTAGGAAAAAACATAGGTCGCTATACACCGACCTAAACAAGATTTACTGGGACTAGACCAGGACTAAACTAGGATCTAATTGGCATTAAACTTGGTAGTCCAGGCCAAAAGACAACCTGGATATGAAAAATGTTACACTTAAATGTCTAGCTGCATCAACAAATAATACAGTCATTGTTCCCACCTCAAAATGCTTGCCATTGCCTTGAAACGCCCCCAAAAAACACAGCCAACTATAATTAAAATCTTTGTGCTGTATATAACCTAGAAAAGCCGGCGTTTGATGTGACACCAGCCAGTGTCACATCACTTGTTGACTCTCTTCTTCTGTGTGTGTCCTCCCTGAAGTTTAATAATAATAAAAAACAGTCCACCTTAAAATAAGACATCGTCTCCTCCCTCCTCAACCATGGACTATGTTTTTCCTTAGGCCTGACTCTCAGAAGGGGAGAAGACAACACAAGGACACAAACTCGTCGCTTCTTCTGACAAGCCATTATCTATGTGTCACTCACGCGCAGGCAGTTATTACCCCGGCCACGGCGCACACACGAGCTCCAGGTTGTGACAGAATCAAGATTAAATCGGGGAGGAAGAGAGTGAAAGTGTGTGCGTGTGTGTGTGCGTGTCTGTGTGTGCGTGTGCAGGTCTTAATAAAACTGGTAATAATAAGACGGCACTGTCAAGGGCGAATGCAAGTCTAACTCGTATTTTTAGGGCCCACTAGGATGTATTTTTAGTTTGCAATGTAGTGAAGAGTATCTTAAAATAGCCACTATATAACACTGGTGCATATAGGGAAGAGGAGTAACCTGTAGAAGAATTGTTGCACGTAAATATGTTAAATGTTTGCTCGATAATTATTCATTCATTATTAAACTCATAACTTATAAAAAATAATGAAATTACTATCACTACTGGAGTAAAAGTACAATATTTTTTAAATTTTGCCAAATGCGTTTTGGTCCATTTGGAGATTGTGCTTTTCTACGCTCAAGCCCCACTGTCTACTTTCTCAGTCCTATTAAACCACTGTTATACTATGAATGAGTGACAGGTGGATTCAACCAATCGCAGTAAAGACTGAACTCTCAGACCGCTTTAACTACCTCGAAGAATTGGTAATGAAAACAAAACAGTAACCCGAGAAATCACACCGATACACCGTACATTTTTCAACATAATATTGTGCCCCTACACTTTTTTTGACAATCTAGCTTTTATAATCAGTAAATTAAACCCAGAAGTTATTTATTGTAGACTTGCATTTGTGCATTTGTGGACGTGAACTGTCGATCACAATACAAACGTCACCTTTGGAAAGTCACCGTCAGTCCATTGTAAATTGCCCTTTAACTGCTAGAATATACTTTGTGAATATAAACATCTCACTAATAACGGGGCCATTGTTGATGCGAAAGAAAATGAACAAAGATGGCAGGCGCAGGGGTCGGGTAATTACAGGCCGAGCAAATATGACTTAACCGTGTGTGCAGGAGCTTAGAGGTCAAGACTCTTCATTTTTCTTCTGCGTCCGGTTATTGCTTGGTTGACATTTAAATGCAGTAAGATCCAGCGCTTCCTTTCCTCTGTCTATTGCTCCCATCCCGCGTGCCTTCTGGTTTTGGATCGATACCCGCGGTCCTCCCCATAAAGCCGCCTATTAGGGCCGGCGCGCGCACAGTTGGGCCGGGGTAATAAATTGTATCGATTTCAGGGGTTTCTTGATGCCCAACGGTGCTTCACACTGGGATGGTTTTCAACATGGAATTAAAACTAAATATATGGCCACCCTCGATCACTCACACACCAATACACCTGCATTATAAAAGCCATTTCCAAAATGAACCATAATGTATTGCTGCTTATCTCTGTCTATTTACTGTGAAAGTGGGCAGAGGAGACAATATGGGGGTGAGTGAGGTGGTAATGGGAAAAAAACTGTCAGAATGATATAGGCCCCGGTTTTAAAAAGTTGATTCTGTCTTTAGTAACATTGCAGCTGGCATCCAAGTCTAAGTATGTAATTTTATATAATGATTAGGATGTAAACAACTATTATGTGCAATTATGTTTCCAATGGTGTGCGTGAACAAGCTTCAACTATTCTTAGCCTCTTTACTCTTAAGAAGTTGGAAGATCTCTGTCCCTGCAGAGCTATCATAGACATAAAAAATGCTGTAATATTTATTTATTTATTGACCTTTATTTAACCAGGTATGAATCCATTGAGACAGAGACCTCTCAGTCAAGGGCGACCTGAGGCAAGATAAATATTGGTGATAATGCTTAAGTATTCTGTAAATCAAAATTAAACTGGGTGTTTTTTATCCGTTTTTTTAGTCCTGGTTTTCAACTTTTTGTTCAGTCTCAGTCAAGATCGTATATTTACACATAAAGGTAGTACTAACCCTAACCCTGTTGGAATGACTGAACTTTGCACCACTGAATATCATACCTAAAACCTATAATCATTTACAATACTTAATTTACATCTTATCTCTTGGAGTGGGTTCGTATTTGCTCATGAATAAAACAATGAATATAAAGTGTCATTGTGAGTGAAAAGATCTCTTTTATACAGTATTCTAGTTGATCGTAGGAGGTCTTTTAAAGCCATCCTGGACACATTTCGCTCCACTTTTGTTTTGGGATAGGATCTCTCAGGTGTCCCGGGCCACCTCAGAGCCATCGCTTCTGAGCGCGCAATCAGGATCACATTGAGCCTGTTCAAAACTGGCATTATCACAAGACACTGGTGAGGCAGAGAGAGAGACATACAGACAGAGTGAGCGAGAGAGACAGAGTGAGCGAGAGAGACAGAGAGAGTGAGAGAGAGAGAGAGAGAGGAGGGAGAGAGAGAGAGAGAGACAAGAGAGCTGTGTTCAAAACAAAGCCCTGTGTACTGAAATGATTCAGTGGAAGGAAGATAAAAAAGAAAGAGGAAAAGGAGATTGAAGAGAGAAGGAGAGCGAGTACAATGAATAAAGTAAGATGAAGAGAGAGAGGGGGCATAAAAGATAGGGGAAGAAAGGGAAAAAGAGAGAGTAGAGAGACAGAGTGACAGAGTAAAAAGTGTTATAGAAACACAAAGGAGAGGAGAGTGAGGTGGACACAGGAAGGGAACAAAAAGAAAAATAGAAAGACAGGGAGGGATGGAAGAGAGAAAGAAAGGCTAGGAGAAGAGAGACGAGGTAAAAGAGGGAAAGGTGGGGAGAGAGGGAGAGAGAGAGAGAGAGAGAGAGAGAGAGAGAGGGGGGATAAAATATAAGGGAAGAGAGGAACTAGAGAGACAGGGTGGGAAGGAGAGAGAGAGGGGGGAAGGAAGAGCAGAAAAAAAGTGAAGAAGAGAAAAAGGGAGAGGGAGGAAGACTGAGAAAGGAGAGAAGGAGAAAGAAAGAAGAGAGGAGCAAGAGAGAAGACAAAAGAGGAGGGGAGAATGAGAGCGGGGGGCATACAAGACAAGGGAAAAAGAAAGAGGAAGAGAGTAGAAAGACAGGATTGGGAGGGAGGAAGGGAGGGAGGGAGGAAGGGAGAGAGAGAGAGCAAAGAGAATGTTAGAGAAGGGGGGGAGGCAGAGGAGCAGGACAGGCGATAACTAGTTTGGAGCCGGGCCAAAAACTAGCGGGAGCGCATCCAACGGTGAACCACAGAGGCCGCCTTGTCCCTGTCTCCTCCTCCGCCAGAGACACACAAACGGCGGGATTCACGTCCGAACTAAACAGCCTTTGTTCTCCACAGGCGCCGCTTTGAAAACATCAACAATAAACCAATAAAAACAGAAACAATAACAGCCAGGACAGCCAGCGCCGTATCACCCCTATCCAGAGGTGGGAATTAAAAAGGAAGTTAAACAAAAGAAAATGAAAGTAAATTGATTAGAAAAAGGTCTTGAGTCTCAAAGTGCTAATGTACAATTGTTTGGCGTAAGGGGAGGGGCAGAGGAAGGGTTACTTTGTACATGAAAGACAGGAGAAAGGAGAGAGGGAAGCCGGTTGGCACAGGCAGAAAGGTAGAGGAGATCTGTGGCATAATCCATGTTAATCTGTCCAATTAGTTCCTGCTAATCCCTTCACTGTCATGGGCAAAACTCATTCAGCTCCAATTTACTGTCTTTGCCTAAACCCGGTGTGAATAGTGAAATAAAAGTGCACCTTTTAATATTTTCCTTGACTGTTTACTTGAGATCAACTGAAACAGCAAGTGAAGTACGTTCGTAAATAGAGAAAACAGTTGCTTTACAAATGCATTTTACATTTCTAATTTCTTTCGCCCGCAAAGAACTGGGAAAGCCTTTGTCTACTCGGCTCCTTTTGCTTCGGACAAAACAACGACATTGATTGAGTTCCCATCCTAAAATGTCTTAAAACCCAAGATGAAAGCGTTGGAAACTTCTTTAAAAAATGTGCATGTATTTTTCATAACCTGTGCTTCATAATGTTAGTTTAATGCTGTTTGTTGTAATTGTGTTGAACTTTGCAGCCGCTTTGCCAGGTCGTCCTTGAATAATATGTTAATTAAAGTTTAAATACAAATAAAAAACAAGTGATACTGACAAAAGTCTTCATATGTTTTGGGATTATATATTCAAATGTTTGTAGCTCATCAGAATTGTATTGCCTGTAAATGTCGAACTGCAGAAATATCACTTTTTAGTTTTCTTATAGTGGGGATACAATTGATTATATCATTTGTAATATCTTCCAAACAATTGTTTCATTCTCAGTTTGTACTATGTAGACAGAATACATTTATTTATTTATTTTGACACTGTGACTTGAACCTCCCAATTGGTTTCTAATATCACACTACTTCCAGTGTGTGTCCGAAAGGGGTTTTTCTTTTTCATTCCATTTTAATCCAACTGATGCTGACTTTGTGCAACATATGTGAAATGCAGAGCCTGGTATGAACTGTGGCTCTGGTGTTTAAGTGCGGCTGTAGTGGCTCTGTGCCTCTAACCTGCCGCGACCCAGAGGTTTGGAGCAGAAAATTCAGGATTTGGATTAAAAGCTACTTGTGTCTACTTCACCTTCTTATTCTCCCACTGCTGCAGACTCTCTGTTCACTTCAAGTTGATTATTTTTCACCCTTCAGACAAGAGCAATAAATCACAGCAGAGGAAAAACTGAAGAGCGGGATAAAAGGAGGCACAGAACAAGTCCAGATGGATATGAAACACAAAATGTAATTTATATTTTCAAAAATAAACACAGAGAAAACCACTGTAGTTATATTTTATATAATGTTGCCATAAACATTAAAAGTTCAACTAAGTTAAACAAACTCTATTGATCAATGTTCCTTCAATCCGTGTCTTCCGTAAAGGATTACCCTTTTTTACTGTGCACAAATAATGGGGAGAATAAAAACTAAATTAAGATTACAATATTAATAACAACTTGTAACAAAAAACATTTGTAACTTCTCCATATCAAGTATGTGAGCAATGAGTATTTTATTAAGTTATGGTTAAACTACACTTAGAAGGGACAGCAGTAGTGTGAAAAAAAAAGTTCAACAAATTCTTATTTAGTATGTAATTACATTCCCTGACTTTTGGGGAGAGAGGGTGGGAACATTCGGCAAACGACTGAGGCCGGGAATCAAACCCACAATGCCAGTAGCAGCAGGAGCAACCAGACATGTGCAATGGCTTTTTTTCATTAACCAATGTGATTTAATCCTGTTTGCTTTTCCAATTTCCACACTCATTTATTTTAAAAAATACTTTAACTGTCGTAGAAAAAGATTCAGCTGTAGTCATTTGGACCCTGCTTTTTAAAAAACGAGACGATTCGACTCTCATCCAAAAGTCATTTTCAAATGTCTTGTTTTTCAAAAACGGTGTCCAGATGACAACAACTGAATCTTTTTCTAAAATGAAACCGACTGGGATTACCCCGACTTTAACAATCAACATTATGGATGTACTAGATGTTTTTCTGTCTAAATGATTTGCTGCGCACGGTGGAAATCCATACAGTTGTAAATAGCCCTATTATGGGTAACTGCACAGTGTGTTATGCCTCCTCAGTCTCTTATTAGCTGTATTAGTTGTTAATGAAGCGGGGGTGTGTGTGGTCACAGGCCTGGCTCTGTCCCTGCTCCTTCACTGTGCACACATCCCAGAGTGTCTCTGCATTTGCATGTCATCATTACACCGGGCTAAATATTCCAGCTCAAAACTACAGGTGGCAGGAGGAGACAAATCTCAGCAAACAGAAAAAGCAAAGGAATCATTACCATTTAAATAACATTTCCCCCTCTGTATGTCTTTCTCTGTCCCTCGACAAACTGTTTGTGAGGCTGTGAGCGTCTGCAGACGCAGGAGATAGAGGAGGGCAGGGAGATATCACTTAACCAATAGAATAGAATAGGAAGGATATCAAAATACTGCATTAATTACTTTTGCATAAATTGATATATAGAGCACTCCCCAGAATAGAATAATATTTGAAATCGTTCTAAACCCCTGGATGTGTAATCTCGATGTAACTTTAACCACATTATGGTAAACAATATAAAATAAATGGCTTCTCTGCCTCTGGACTAAGTTATGAGCTTCAGAGTGGTAATAGGGCGTGCGGCAGGAGCGCGTCCACCAACTGCCAGATCGCCTCATTTGTTTAACAAATGGCTTTAACTGACCTGACTATTAAAGAGGTTTTAATGGAGTTGTGTTGCTCTATCATGTGGTCTTTTCCTTTATGAGTTTCAATGTACAGTTGTCAAAAGTATTGATGCCCAGATACTAATTGTAACTGATTAGTATCAAAACTAGATACTCATTTGGACAAGTATCAATCTTTCACAAAAACAGGACAAAATGGACCTTTCCTGAATATTTTCTAGAATGGACTTGATCTATATTTTGGATGTCACAATATCAAATTTTAATGTGAAGATCATTGTGAGAAAAAAACCTAAATTTTACAATTATTCACAAATGTTGGCACTTGAATTGAATGAAATCCTCAATTCACTTTCATTCACAAGTGGATCACAATTCCTCACTAAATTAAAGTTTCTTGGCTCATAAACAGCCTTGGAAAAAAAGTGCTTTACACATACGTAGATTTTTTTTATTTAGAGCATAGATTGAACTGAAATTACACTTCGTTGCAGCCAACAGTTCACACAATTATAAAGTTTTAGTTCTTACAATTATATTATGACCTGTTAACATCCCTAATCTATATCAGAACTAGTATATAATAATAGTAATAGTAAATAGTAAAGAAAAAACTAATATTATGTCTTTAAAATCAAAATATATGGCCTAAAAAATATATTTTTAAAATCATCATGTGACATCAAAATTGGCATCAAGTAAAGAGCCTTGACTTGGTAATAAAATGTAGAAATGTTTGTATCGTGACAACACTATGGTTGATGAATGCTGCTTTAAAGTTTGTTATTGTCATGAATTTTTTGAAATAAATTTTTACTTTTATTAAAGGTTTGCCATAGTGTTTACACATGAAGGTATAGTGAACGTTCATCGAAGTGTACAATCATTACACTTCGACTCCTACGACATCTGCCACCACTCAAGTTTGCATTTGGCTTGAGTTATTACTTGTAGGGGACAGTGTGGGAAATCGACACAGTCACTTTCTCTTGTGTGAGGGCTAACCACTCTGCCACCATGCACCCCTATTCAATAAGATTCAATACCACTCCAATTTCTCTCCTACATTCATTTGCTGATATCACATTCACAATATTGCGGGCCTAATGTCAGCAGACGCAACAAAGTATTTATGAATGAACAAGAGGGGAAGATTAATTTCCTCTTCCTGTTACACCGGAAACTATTAGATGCACTAGTCTCCAGAACAAGACTGACTTCCTATCCATCAATGAAACACACAGACACACACAGACACACACACACGCACACACACAGGGACGCACAAAGGTTGCCACACATCAGTCAGTCTTATGAGTGTTCTTCTCAGGCAGAGACCTATCTGTTGCCAATGCTCGTCAGCTTTGTTGTTCTATCTCTCTCTCTCTCTAACTCTCTCTCGCTCTCTCTCTCTCTCTCTAACTCTCTCTCTCCCCAGGCCGAGCGTGTTTATATTTCACTCGTTTATTTCTACAAATGTCAGACAGCGTTTCTGCCCTGCGTCTATTGATCCACAGAGAAAGAGAAGAAAGAAAAGAAGGAGATTGGGGGGAAAGGGTTGGGGCAAGAACATGAACAATGCATAAGAGTGAGCTCGGAGATATGAGAAATAAAGAGTTGGCGAAAAGGTAGAACGAGGTAAGGGAGGCTATAGTGTTTTTAATCAACTGTTTTTCAGCTCAGTGAACAAACCAAGTGATTTCTTTCAATACCCCGGCCTCCACTTTCCAGCAACAGAGTACAAATATTACCAAACCTAAAATATATTAGCCAGACAAGATGGAAAGGTGATAGAGTCTGAAACCTCACAAAGTTCAAAAACTCTACTCGGGGATTGGAAGAAGTATCAGTAAAATGGTGGGCACACATGTCTGTATTTAGCGCAGTCCTTCAGAGACAATTACTGTGCATGGCCCCTCTCAATATAAAGACTGCGATTCACAATTTGATTTCATTCCCAAAGCTGCAAGTTATTGATTGGCGTTGAAAAAGACGAAACCTCGAATTTTCAACTTTAAATGTGTGCGCGCACTGTAATAAAAACCTTTCCTCTGTTCATTTTAAATACTGCACTTTTCTGTTTTGACATAGCAAACTGTCCTTGGGCCATTTCAAAAGTATTGCCTACATTTTCAAACAAAAGCATCTCAGCACAACCATTCAAGATCACCTAATACAACTGTGCCATTTCATTACAATAAAAGTTACAAGGTTATAAAACATATGCTGTATAAAAATATATATAAAGTGTGAAGAGAGCATCAAGCGGCAAGAAAATCAAAACCTTTGGATACTTGCGGGCATAGCATGTGAAGTTTGACCTGTAATGAGAAGATGGCTGGTTTCATAGCTGCTGTATTCGCAGCATAATGTCGTTGTGTTCTTTGAAAACACACTCCACCCATGTTGCCTGCAATAATGTGTTCGTATGGCACTGTAATTGTGGTGGTTGGGACTTGGTATAATGCAACAAATGATATAAGCGCAATACGAACAAATGGTTTTCAAGGCCCTGGAAATACTATAGATGACAGACCTGCACATTTAGTTCTGGTGATGAGTGGCGGCCCCGCTTTGCCCGTGCCTCCCTCTCCAGGCCGAGTCAGCAGCACCCTGATCTCATACTCTGTGTCTGGATCGAGGTGCCACAGTTTATAATTGGGAGAGTTGACCGCGTGGGTCTCTGTCCAGGTGCCCGAAGTCATCCGATACTCCACCTGCGCATCCAACAGCGTTATACACTCCCACTGTTACTCGCAATTCCCTCGCAATGTCTCGTAATTGAACGCTCACCTCTTTCAGGATGATTGGCCCGTCTCCGAATATGGAGTTGGCGTTGAGTTGAATGAGGAGGTAGGTGGGGCCGACTCCCAGGAGCTGCGGAGGGGCGATGGGGTGTGGGGGCTCTGAAAGGCACAAAAAGACACAAAAAAAAAACCCGATGAGACGCTTTCAAAGGTCCTCGCATCACATCACTGTAACAGCATTATTCGAACAAGGTCAGAGCAGAAAGGAGAAGGGCGTGCCACATCAAAGGGGAACGCAGACACTGACTTGCGTTGCAGACATTGTGTTATCGGCTGAAATGGGATATTCCACTTGTTTCTTACATGCGCTGGTTAAGAAGAGGCCATGGTTACAATGCTAATAATGGCAGCATTAAGGGCACTACACTGATGAATGAGGACTCAGGAAGTGACACCGGAGAAGCTGTAAACATTGGTGTGAAATAAAAGCTTCCTACGCAAAGATTTGCTGATTATATTGCTACATTCAACAACAGCACTATTATTTCTCTACTGGTTTACTGTTGCCATTTCTAGATCTACAATTATTTCGTTGCAATGTTCAACCATATAGATGAACCACAATAAAAGTTGTACTAATCCAAGCTTAACTGTATTTAATAAGACAAAGATGTGCTGTGAAGCGTGCATGTGGTGATGTTGTGTGATGTTGTATGATGTTGTGTGATGTTCTGTGATGTTGTATGATGTTGTGTGAGTGTGTTTGGCTCAGAGAGTGGCAAATAGTGGATTAATTTTTATTTTTAACTGGGTTTAATTTAATTGTCTAATGTATTCCTGCAAATCAGGGACTACAAAATGCCAAAATTATCCCAATAATCATTAAGTGAATCAATTAATGGTATTAATTTAGTTAAAAAGCTGCAAACTAGTGACGTGCATGTCTTTCATGTTCTTTTGTAAAATATCTTCTCCATCTTCTAAGTGTGTGACTGAGCAAAACAATGCAAAAACAATCCCATTTTGGATGATGTCTTTTATTGCAAGCCTTAACCTTGAAGTTCACCACTGCTCCGTGTTCTTCTGTTCTGATCCATGTGAATAAATAGAGTGTACATGAGTATGAGTGTGATGGTTCAGGGCCAGTCACATGGGCTCGCTCTCTGTCAGACAGCAGTGATTGACAAGGCGAGCTCACACAAGTGTACAACACACAACATCAATGATTCATCTGCCTGACACATAGACACGCACAGATCAACACATGAATTCATCAGAAGGCTCCCAGTACACTCGCTGCAGCGTCTAATCTTTTACATATCCTAAATCATTCAGATTTGATCCCCCTCCCCACTGCACACACAGAGCATGAGGCTACACTGCTATTAGAAGGAAGGAAGGAAGAATTATGACTTTTCCAATCGAACTGCAGCAGCATCATATCACTGTGAAATGTTGTAAATACTCATGAGACGATGGCTTGAAGGTCCTTTTTTGATGTGCAAAGACATGAATGGAACATACCCAGGCTTGATAACCTTTTGGTCAACAATCAGAGAATTTATGTCTCAAAGACAGAAGGAAAAGGAAAATAATTGTCCTGATATCGTTAGTTCTCAGTCTTCATATCTCTATCGCTGCAGCCATGTTTCAAGTGGCACAGGCCCCGCGGACCAGTTCCCTTTAGAGTACTTTGCATAGACCAGAATTGACAGAACTATTCCAGAGGTCCTGGCTCACAAAAGTCTGCTACATGAGCAGCTGACGTCACCCAAACGCATCAAATGTTTTAATAATATATGAAACCTAAACCATGAGGCAATCGTCTCAGCCATTTCCAAAAAGACGTTTAGTAATTCCAAGTTTGTGGCGCTGTGAGACGTGGATAGAGCTAGAGTAAACAAGAAACTACCGTACTTCTAGTTCATGGCCAACTTTTCCTGCATTTATTTCACTTCTCTGCACCGCTACACCACATTTTAACGTCTCTTTATGTAAAGCATTGGGTTTGGATGATTTTAGATTCATTACGCAATGGAAATATATTTAAACTCTTAACGCAACTGTTCATTTGTGTGCATGGATACACCGAAACAGCTGATGTAACCGTGCGCTAGCTTTGTTTTGCTAAGTCTGTCATTCAGCACATACTATGGTCACATGCCCATTGTAGTAAGACATATTCATCTATTTATGGTACTATTACACGTCCAAATGCGTGTATAGCTCTATAAAAAGCGGCATTTGGAATTGCCGTCACCTCATTTCTCCCTCTGTATCTGTGCGTGCCTATGAATACAGCTGTCAGAGAGCAGCAGGCAGGAGTGTCTTTTTAAGCCGCAGATGAAACGCCATAGTTTGACATGTACTTTCTCCCTCACACGTGCAGACAGAGCCCCATCCCGATAATGAATGTTGAAATAACTTCAGAAAACCCCACAACGTCAACAACATGTCAGCGCGCAATACCATCAAATAAACACAGTAAACAACGTGATCATTACCAAATAAAGCAATATATTTGTTTATTTTTTCCCGGTAAAAGGTGCGGATTTGCCTGACAGCGCGTTCCCTTTCTCTGCATGAAAAGCCTATTGTGCTTCTGAAAGATAAATAATACACATAAAAAGAATGAAAGTGGGTCATAATGTTACTCAAGAGAAAACAATGTTGAAATAGGTTTGATCCCCCCCTTTTTTATCTCTCATCACTTGTCATCTTTACAGTTGATTTAAAAATATAACACTTCTTGCTGTTTTGTAGCAGGTTGGCTGTCACTATTCCTTTCAATATTAATGCGTGAACCCCCTTATACTTTCTTCGTTTTTGGGTCAAACGAAGAAAAACAGCAAAACAAACCAAGATGGAGGCACTTCAAATGGCGTCGCCAAGTTGGAAGAGTCATAATTTTGTTTTATGTGTCAGTCTGTCTCCTCAGTGATGTGAAACTCCCGTGGCGAGGCTCGAAGGGGGTTGATTTGTAGATTTCAGAGATCATCTGTGGTTTTGACATTTTGAAATTTGACAGTGTCTATTACAGATTTATTGAGAAGATACTTATGCAGACTGTAGTAATTAAGTAAACAGTGGTGTATCCAGTACTAAAGTCATTCTGGACTGCTTGAGCTAGCCTTTTTTTTTTTAAAGTTAATATTTCAAAATGGCTATCATAGCTTTTATTTGTCAATGGAAGTAAAGTTAATATTTTTGGAGTAGCTGCAATGTTCGAAACTGCTTTCTAAACAACCACAAGATAGTCTTTGCCAACAGTCAGCATTCCTGTCAATAAAGTTTATCCATAACAAACCACTGCTGACATCACTACGGTGTCCACTGGAGGACATTTGACCTCCAGCTTCAATACGGTGTTTCTTTGGCCTGACAGCATCACACCCGAAGCTGAACTTATCTCTTATATTTAGGTTGACAGTTCACCTAAATGCCTGTAAAATAGACATAAAAGACATATTTTGAAGCGTGTGTAATATTTTTCCGCATCCTAAATGCGTGTGTGCATGTGTGACAGTAATGTTGTGGGAGCTTTTTAGGCCATGTTTTTGCGGTTAATGCAAAGTGGCGTGACGAAGAGTTTGTGTGTATGTTGATGATGCGCTCTGTCGTAGAAACCAGAGGGCACGGCATCATGGGAGCAAAGCGCTGACCAAACCTGCAAGTGACACAAGCGCTGAGAAACAGCAGAGTTAGACTCTTTCAGAGCTCTTTAGGACTCACTGCGGACTTGGGACCACAGGAGGAAAAGCGTTGTGGGTGGTTTTGTTCTATGTGTGGATCAAATATATGTGGCTGGGTGGTTATTATTATTCACTGTTGGGCAGTCAAAAATCCATTTGCACTTAATTAATTGATACTACAACTATCAGAAGTACTGATACCGAAAAAAGCATATAAATAGGACAAAATTTAGTTTTTCCAACAACAGGCAACAAGTACAATTATTATTCTTGTTATCATTTTCACTTTAACACTTTCAGTGTTATTATATTATTATTTTCCTGAGAATCACTGTATGTATAGAAATGTGTGTATCTTGAACGTTATGTCTTGAAAAACCTTTAGAAGAGTATGGGAAAATCACATCATGTTGATTTCAATTCAGTATCTTAACAATATCACAGCATATTATTTGATTGGGCTCCGACAGAACCGGATGGCTATAAATAAATTAATATAAACAAAATTGTAAATAAATCCATCTTTTGTCAAGTAATAACAACAATGTTTTTATTTGCCATTTTCACTTATCAGAAATATCTTGATGAAATGGAAGCTTTTTTTTCCCATGATGCATTTCCGTCAGTCTCCTCTCTCGCCCTTTAGAGGCAGCTCATAATGGCACTGCTCTGTCATCTCCATGTTATAAATATCAATAGCCTGGCCCTACCTGTTCTGGAGGCAATTTCACAAGAGCAGACCACTTTTCCCACTCACTGAAATGAAACCGATGCCACTGCCAATCATTTTTAATGTACACAATTTATGTTTTCGCAGCTCTTTATGAATACATTTCCTGTATTATTAGTCACATTCATAGATAGCCCTTTACTTATTTGTTTCTATCGCTCACATGAAAATTTGAATACAGATGTGCCGCCTGTAATGCAGATGAACGGCTATGCTATACGTGGCCGTCCAGGTCCTGTAACGAGCCGTCAATCGTCAAAATATGCCATTTTTTTTCAAGCAAACATACTTTCTATCTTTTGATTTCTGGTGGTTCACATTTCCATTTGCTATTTCTGATACATAAACATGAAAATCTGCTCCAACTAGAATTATACTCTCTTTCATTGCCATATCTCTCCTAAATCAATATTCATAATTGTACAGCTTAGAAAGTAAGCTTCCTTTGTGGTGACAGTAAAAGTAGCTCAACATATAATGCCCTCAGATATATATATATATATATACACACGTGTGTGCACGTGTGTGTGTGTGTGTGTGTGTGCATGTAGATTGGTCTCCTCCATGTTTAGACCCTTCTGTGTGGATTAAAAAGTCATAATAAATAAACATTAGAAGAGTGTACTGTGCTTTTACTAAATCCGCTGCAAGCTAGCATAAAAAGTGCCAAAATCATATTCAGCATTTTATTTACAACCCTTAATTTCCTGCATTGGCCAAGTGAGAATTGCACTGGACATGTGTTAAAGCCTTATTTCCTGATCTCCACTGGTTGACATACATATTTATAATTCCTTGCTTTGATTCATCATTGCTTTCTACATATCTTATGAATAATGATACACACTCCTGGGCTGTTTACATATGCGAGCTTGATATGTATATAGTTTTTATAATGAGATATGTATTTACATATAACTTCTTCTCCTATTCCCTGAGGTGTCACCCTCCTATCACTCAATGCAGATCTGCTATATTTTTGCTTTTGCCCCATTTCTTGTCCTCATATCTAGTGTCTCTTTATATAAATTTTAAATGCAAGCTATTGGCTGTGGATGAATAAAGCATCCCATCAGAAACACACGCACATTGGCGACACCTTATTAAGCGCATGTCATAGCCACATGGCAGCTGCTAGAGCACAGACACCCAAACACAGGCCTGCTCTCATTAGGCTATTGTGTTAGCGACTTACATTGTATGAGTTAGATGCGCACTGATTGTGGAGAGACGGTTTGACATGTAAGTTAGCGTGAACTGGGGGATATAGACCAACAGGGTCATGGTTCAAGATATGATGGGATTGTCACAAAATTCTTGTCAATTATCCTCTGGGCAAAGGGGTGCAAATTCATGGGAAAATGTGTGTATTCATATCTATTGTTGTCTCGAGATCTTTCACCAATGTAGGTATTGAAAGATTGGCTGATATTTGGCGCTAATATTTTGGGGCGTGGCCCCAGTCTGTGTTTGCCCATGTGTCATTCCTAGTTTGTCCTTGTTTGTATCAGATTTGTCATTCTGAACAGAGTCATGAGTAAAAACGTAACAATTAGATGTCGGTGTAATCCCTCATTCGTCCAGGAGTGTTCCATTGTAGAAAAAGATACAATTAGATACAAAAATCTGGTAATATGTTTACACAATCATCCCCACAGATTATGTGTTTTATCCCAGATAAATACATTGTTATTATCTTTTACAAAAGTGAAAAGTTAATTTGTGATCTTTAATTCAAGTTAAGATAGATTTGTGGGACTTGTTATGCATTTCAACATCTAAATATTGGTATTGGTATTGATTATTGGTCACGGCAGCAAGCCTAAAGGCTAAAAGATAATCCAAAAACACTAAACAGACCATCCCTAACTGTAATTGAAACCATGTTGTCCTATTAGAAAACTGAGGATTGATAATGATCTTAACATCCTTTTCTTTATCATATTTAGTATTAAACAATTCTGTACATTAGTTGTAGTGGCAAGATTTAAACGTACTAAACCTGATTATTCACAAATAAAAGAAAATCCTATTTCTACCAATAGAAAGGCGACATATTGACCCTTACCTCTGACGATGAGTCCAGCAAAGTTGGAGACCCCGGAGCCGCGCTCAGACTGGGTCACACAGCGGTACAGGTCCTGGTCCTGGCTGGTCACCTCGTTCAGGTGGAAGGATGCAGCAAACCGACGGTGGTTTATGTTCTTTGTCTGAGCCACCGGGATATCTTCTCCATTTCTCCTCTAAAATGAAGACAAAAACAGAGAGCAAGACAGATCAGCTGCCTTGAGGAGGGCTCAGGGGAGGGTTAAGTGTCTTGCTCAAGGTCACACGGCAGAACTGGGACCACATATTCTAGTATAAGTGACGCACACACTTTGGTTGATGACAGCAGGTCTGAAGGTCACGGCTACAGTAGGGCTATAATGAAATCGTCAGCTATTAACCTCTTAATTATGTTAGCAGGGAGGATGTATGGCCCGGGGCGGACTGTGAGCGTGCACAAGAGTGACTGAGTACGTTTTGTTACGAAGCTTCTTCCACATTCATGCTTAGGATTATAATACATTATCTTTTCCCATTCTTTTCATAACCCGAACATGCTATGGGCTACATTTTAACTGCTAGCATTTATTGTTTTGTTGGATTGAGAATGAAAAAGGAACAAGTAGCAGCAGAATTAGAAAAAGGGATAGAATTATAAACTACTGCTTCTTTTTTCCATAAAGGTTATGCGCTGACAATCTTTTATTCAAAAAAATGCACAACTGAGACAATGTGTTTGTTTGTTTGTTTTTTTTTGCATATATTTTGTCCATGGAGCTGGTTTGCACGTATTAACTTTATATGGCATATAGTAGTTTCTTCTTTCGACTGTGCAAAGCTTAACTAGCCTGATTGCTAACAGCAGTTGGAGATTAAGGACAGTTCATCTGCCACATGACAATTATTTTAGTCAAAAACATTGCATTTAAGGAGAGAAAGATAATCATTTCAACTGTGTGTGGTCCCAAAGTCTGTATCAGTAAGTGAGTTTACACAAATAGCCCGGTTATTGAGCAGTATCCCAGTTAAGACAGTATTCTGAATATGGTGTTTACGTTATGCGCTCAGAGAAACCAGACTGAGAGTATCCTGGCTATTTAGAGGGGCAACTGTGGCACAGATATGGGTTATCCATGCGAATGTTAACACACTCAGTGATAGATGTGAGCGTAGCTGCAATTCAATTCAATTTCCTAACGCCCGAAATCACAACAGTGGTTGCCTCGATGGGCGACAGTGATAACAGATTAAACAATGTTCATAGGGACTTGGCAATGTCCCAGCATCCCCTGTCGTTAGACAAATGTCTCAAGCTCCCTTGTCCTTAGACCCCTCCTTCTCTGCAAGGAAAAACTACCAAACCTCTTAAAAAGTAGAAACCTCGAGGAGTTCCACAGTGAAGGAGAGATCCGACTCCCTTGGGGCGGACAGGCGGACGTGCTGCAGTGTTCTGTTTTTTGTTCTTAAATTTCAGGTACAAACTAAATATAGCAGAGTTGTAGGCCTTTATATTTGTTGTAAGACAGTGGAAATGTCATTACCATTGACTCTCAAGCATCAATGGCCAATCAGAATGCTGTGCTGTCAACTGCATAACCTCTACGTTTAGCAAAGTGCTTTACTATGGTTTAAATCAAGCCTGTGTGGTAAATGACTGTAGTAGAGACACAAACAGACAGTCTTACCCCTCTGAGTGCTTACCTGTAGCCAGAGCTTGTTGCTGGTGGTGTCTCGTCCTGTGGCAATGCACTGAAAGGTGGCGTTCTGCCCAGCGTTCACCTCCACATCCCCCAGGCGCAGGAAGTGAGGGGACTTATCTGTGCACAAACAAGACGCGCACAGGGAGAGAATTAGTGCAAGCGCTTTGACTTTTAGCAAGAAACAGATCATCAGTTCATCATAGCTGCATATGTCCAACTTAAACAGGTCTGCGGTAAAAAGCAAAGCCTCACTACTGCTTTGGCCTGGAGCAAGATTTAAGGAAATAAGGAATCGAAGCCCTTATGTTCTGAGCGCTATTTTCATTCTGCTTGATTGCAATCATCGTTAGCTGCTAAAAACGGACACACAAACGGGTCATGCAAATGTGTTTAAGCACACACACACACACACACACACACACAGAGTCCAAACCCGTGTGTCCAAATGCAGCTGTGAGGATGAATGCTGCCACTGTTTTAGCTCGCAGGGGCTTTGGCCGTGGAAATATTTTTAGGTTACCCTAAATTTACGCTCAACGAAAAATATTTGATTTGCAAAACTGCACTTTTTATCATGTAATTATTACATATCGTTTGAATGAAATTATAAAAGCATCAATCTATAATAACTCTTTTGTTATTTCTGTTTTCACTTATTGTGCACGTATTAGATATTATGGTTTAATGTTCTCGTAGTAATACATGAATGACCTAGACGCATAAAATGCTACATATAACAGTTCTCTGTGCTGAAAGCCCACAGTCCGCAGTATTTCTAGCTCATTAAAATCTTGTAGTTGCTTCATAAAAAGGTCATTGCTGTGATTTTAAAGCCAGTGTTTGAATTGGTCGTTCCTCTCTCATGCCAATACAAATGACAGAGCACGGTTTGATTCCACGTTTATTGGACGGGACAGCCTTTTAGAACCACCAAGGTGAACCATTTGTTGACGGAAAATATCCTGTGATTCTACTTATAGACATATTGACAACATTTTGACATAACAACCGCAACATACCAATACCTCAACAGCTGCACAAGAGGAAATGTGCAAGGCAGTTTATTTCTATGACTGATAATCAATGGAGTCTAACAGGAAACAGAAATGTCCCCGGGCTTTCTGATCTGCCGTGTCAACCAAATACAGATGTACCGAATATAATTGCTACCTCTTGTTACTGGAGGGCAATAAAAAAATACAGCTATGTTTTCTACATTAATAGACACTTGTTTAAAGTATCTAGAGCTGTTTGTAGCAAGTGGACTTAAGGCTTGAGCATGGAGGGAAACTCTGAAGGGGACTTGAAACGTAGGGAGAATTTCAAATGGATTGCAGCCCTCATCTCTCAGACAAGACAGCTAGTGTTTGTAGTGTGTGCGTGTGTGTGTGTGTGTGTGTGTGTGTGTGTTTGCAAACTGCTGAGTGGTCGGAATCCTCTCTACTCATGATTGCCCTGGCTCATTTCTCGCTTCACTTTCCTCTATCCTTTCTTCCTTTCCTTCGTTCACAATCTCTCCTTTTTACTTCTCCTATTCCAGCCCGTATATACATGCCAGTCTCTCCCGTGTCACCTTCCCACTTATCTGCCCGCTCGGCTGCGACCGAAAACCATCCCGGGTACAGTCTAATTAGTGGCCAAAGCTATCAGCGTTTATTCAGCGGGCTATGGCTAATTGCTGCCATGCTAAAGACTCACCACACGGGTAGCTGAGCACCTGAATGTCGTCCACGGCGATGAAGCCCACTTTGCTGTCCGAAACCTCCGCTTCAAAAAATGACCTGGAGAAAGGGAAAATGGGGGATTCATGAGCAAAACACAACAAAAAAGCAGGTTCTGTACTTTTATTAGAATAAATGTATTTATTTATTTATTTGGTATCTATTTTTATCCATTTGATGTCTATTTATATCTAATCCAAAACTGCAAAAGTTATGAACCTTTTGTGACCCAAGTGCGACCCCGAAATCTTTTAATACAAGATTAAAACACATTTTGTCGTGCTGGAGTGCCAACTAAAACCAATGCAAGTTGTATGATTACACCACAATGTTTCCAATGCTAAGAAAATGTTATATGATCAACAAAACCATTAAGAAATAACTTACATTCAGGTTGTACTGCTATACTACTATATTGGAAAGTAAATACAGTTATTAATATAAAAAATGTAAAGGAAGAATAGTCTTTCTTTTGGCCTTCTATCTAGTATGCAGTGATTTCTTTATTAATTTGAGAAGTCAGCTGTGGGTGGTTTTCCTAGCACATATTTTAGCTCAGATGGTTATTGTCTTATGGGGAATCAAACCTAAAATCTTTGACACCAAAAGTAAGGGAGCAACCCACTAACAGGGAGACAACTAGGTTTGTCTTTTATGTCAAACGAAAATAACCATAAAGACTAGAGTGAATTCCTTTCTTTCCCATAGCCTGTGGGAAACTACCGCTTGCATGCTAGTTGTTTTTCAGCTGTTTCTGCGTTTCACTTTCTTGAAGGGGCTCAACAGGTGACGCCGCCGTGCACGGAGGAGGAAGTCACCCTAATTCAAAAGTAATGGCAGTGCTTTGTCTTGCGTAGCGGGAACTTGTGGATGTAAATGGCTCTATATCTAACCATCAGCCCTTCAGCAATCTTATGTTAGCAGTTTTCTTCTGTCATCTCTATCCAAACACTGCCTCCGTCTGTGGCTTATGGTCTTTGTTTTCTAAGCATGTTTGCTCAGAGGAGTGTTGTAATGATGAGCGGAGCGGAGAGGGAAGATGCGGGACCAGGTGGGAGGGGGGGTGGCCACGATCGCATGAAGGTATAAAGGAGTGATAAAGCAGAGCAGTGGTTGTCATTCATCACCTGCAAAAGAGAAATCCTTCGCAAACAGTTTACTCGTAGCTTAGTGTCGCGAGCATATCACTCGCTCCCTCGTCTCACCCCTTACGCCCATCAATCTATCCTGTCTCCCCTTTTTTGATATTGTTTGGGGAGCTAACCTTGTTTAAACTGTGGCTATTTATAAACGTGTTGTTTTTTGTAGCCAAAGGAAGCGAGTCTAAAGTTGTTGTTTTTTAACACTAGAGCAAAGTTTACGTCTGCCTTTGGGTTGTCAAGATTACTAGGTTAATCGATAATCGTGATTATTTAGGTCACAATAAAATCATAAAAACTAAAATGACGAGAAAAGAAGAGAAAATAAATGTTTTTTAAAATTCTAATTATAGAAAAGTGAAAAGTTTCGAACTAAATGTAGTATTTTTAGTATAATTAAAAGAAATGTGACGATTTTAGAAGCAAAATTAAGGCCTTTCTGCTTAGCCTTTCTTCAATCACATATTGAGGAGCAGTGATGTGTTAAGAAAACAAGAAGGAAAACCTTTTTAGGATTTTATTGTTGTTTTGGTCGTGATGTTAATAATCGCAAATAATCGTTAAATCACAATGTTTATTTTCACAATAATCGTTAAATCAAAATTAAGAAATAGTGACATCCCTAGTATGCTTATTAAGAAAGTAGTTTTATTATTTATACTTTAGCATACCAGCAAGAACCTGCTAAAGTAGTGCCACGCTTGACCCGTTGAATATTAGTTTCAGAAACGTAATAAGTGATCAGAATTACCGTAAGTGCCTTTTACCTGCAAGTGCATTTGAAGTGGGTTGTGGTACTGATCTTAAAGAATTGCAAGAAAGGTTGATTTTACAGTGGTTATCTTTTATCTTATTTTATTTTTTTCGCTTTTAATTATTATTGTTTTTACTATTTTTATTTTATTTTTTAACATAAAAGACAAGACACAGAGCGAGGGAGCGCATACATAAACCTTCGATTGTTGAGCACATTTGATCGCCAATTGCTGATGTGTTCTTTCAAATGAACTCTTTAACTACTTCAAAAGGTGCAATTTTGGGGCTATTCGACACAAATCTGAACTCACGGTAACTCCATTGTTGGCACGTGGACTTTCTTTAGCATAGCACGCACTCTGTCCATCAAGTAAAACCCCGCTGAATGATATATTGTTTGTAGATTAACTTTGCATACATCATTCACAGCTCTCCCAGATATTACTCCCAGGCCATCTCATTTATACTTGTAACATTTGCATGCAGTGAGATGGGGAGCTGGACGGTCCATGGATCACCGCGGCGACAGACTCTTACTCATCTCATAAAAGTGAAGCGTGACAGTTTGTGCTTTTCTTGGGCAAACACTGCGGACATGTCATCAGTCTAACAGGAGGACAGTCTCGTCTCCCTATCAGTCACGGCAAATATCACAGTAATGTATAAAGGTATAGGCTTAGAATATATTTGAATCTATAGGAGACCTCCCCCGGCATATACGTGAGTTATTAAAAGTGCAATAATGTTGGTATGCAAAGGCACACTTCGTTTCTGTTGGATTTTCACTTCTAAGGTTTCCATAGCAAATTGACTGTCTACTGCTAGTGTGCAGTGATTTGCATAATATGTAGTTTGGCAAAGGGTTGAGACCAGATGCCTTACCATACTTGGCATTTGTTCTTATCTTATCTCGCTCTACTTTCACAATAAATAATTAATTGTACTATTTGGTGCTAAATGAAATTCATATTATAGAATTTATTTACATTGTATCCTTTGGTTATTTTTGTCTAATTGTACAAAATGAGACATTTTATGATTGGTATAGTAATAAACTATAACATACTGAAAAATAATAGAAACGGGTTCAAAGTGTTAAAAAAAGGCCCCAACTTTTCAGTTTCATTTCACTGCAGCAAGTAGTGTATTTTCATTTACTTTCCTTTTTTTCTCTTTATTTTTTTCGTTTAAATAAAAACAAATAAGTATAGGGAAGACAGCGGGCATAGGGGTAGGTGAAAACGGACCTTTTCCAAGCACTCAAGCCCCCGATGCAAAACAGGATGACTTAAACGTGCATGAATCAATCAAAACACAACTCACAGTGAACTAATTACAAAGGAACACTGATATGACGTCATTTGTCCCATTTAAGTAAACGATAGTTAGCAGTACATTTCAGCAACCTATATAACAAAAAATCCAAATAATCTTTAACAAGGATGTATAAATTCTGTTTTTGTACTCCTCGCTGTTTAATTTCAGCACTTGAATATAAAATTCTAAAGGTCAGAGCATGAGTTTGAGACGAATTAAAACGCATTTTTTATGAGTCTTAATTAACAAGAACTGTAAAAATAAAGTCTTTATAATAACGCTCTTTTAGCATGATGAGCACGGTGTGCGCATTCATGTGTCTGCCGGCGTCTATGCCTCCCCGGTCTCATTAGAACTCCAGCTGAAGTGCAAACACGGAAACATGTTCAAACAAGAAGAAATAGCTTCATAACCTGTGATCCAATAACCTATGCGCTCCTTTAAAGCCTGCGTAAGCCTGGGCAAACCTCGCTGATTATGTTTAATTAAAACATGTTGACACACAACTATCATCACAGAGAGGGCCGTGGCTCCAGATGGGCCCCGTGAAGGATGCCCAGTGCAGTCAGAGTGGTACAGCATCCCCAGGGCTGGATCTGTTAACATGATCCCCGAATGTGTGTGCGTGTGTGTGTGTGTGTGCGTGTGTGTGTGTCAGAGGCCTGCGAGGACAAGCCACGCATCCACAACATGTAACGCATCTGTCAACACCGGCCGCAAAAGAAATAGGGAAGAGCTATAAATATATACGGAGTGAATGGAAACTACACTTAGACACTTAACTACAAAGTGACGAAGGTCATATGCAAAAACAAAATTAGAATGAAACATTTAGTTCATAACTCTAATTCCAGTTTCCCATTCTAAACTTCATTCATTTTTTCATCACTCTTTGAATCAGGGTTGCTAGTGTCGCAGTTGAAGTGTTTGGTGGGTTTATGTTATTACTTGGGCTGCAAGATTAATCGCAATTGAGTCTAAATCTCAGTTTTGTCTGGGCGCATTTAACGCGTCACAAAGGCTGCAGTTGTTAAAGTACCATAATTTCTTCCTCAACAACCAAATATCCACTTTTATTCCGCATTAACACTGAGTAAAAAGTTGGTGTAATTCCACATTCGTCCAGGAGTGTTCCATTTCTACAATTAAAACTGACTGTTGTTTAGATTTGTACCAACATGTTCTGAAATAGATGTGATTATTTAATTATAGGCCAATATCTCAATCTTTCTGTAAATTCTCCAGGACACATTTAAAATGTGAACTTTAACATAAATCATGCAGACATACTTAAGACCGCATAAAAATGTATATAATGTAATTGTAGAAAAAGATTCAGTTGTAGTCATCTGGACTCTGTTTTAGAAAAAATTAAACGTTTCGACTCTCATCCAAGAGTCATTCTCAATCTGTGAAACAAGTCTGAGAACTCAGGTTTATATCCTACTCTGTGAAAGCCCTGCCCATAGGACAGGACCCCTGATAATGGCCCATCGATATATATATATATATAATGTAATAATTGAGCTTAGTTATTTTCTTTTCTTTTCTTACTAATTCATCTGCATATATATTCTCCTTCAATGGTGGTCAAATCTGTCTATAGAGTCACTCTTTAACACCAGTAGTGTCCAGAATAGCCCCACACAGCCCCCACATGTCTTTCTCAGTGCCGTTGTAGCCTGATCGTCACCTCCTGAGCTCCAGTCAACCCAGATAAATCACCCGCTCTCAGCGCTGCATGTGTTTGTGCCTGTTTGTCTGGTTGCATCCTCATAACAATGCATTAACTTTTGCCTCCCCTCATAGGCCCATCATCGCCCACTTTACCTGATATTCATTGGGCCAAAATGTGGAGACGGCGAGCTCAGCCTTCAGCCAGCCTTTGCCTGAGAATACAATGGAAAAGTCAATACAATGACAAAGCTGCTAAGAGCGGCATGAGTGAAAGTGTGGACGGTTATGGCCTAAAGCAGATCTATCTCACCAGTGTAGGATGTCACGTTCCATATGGGGTTGGCCAGGGGACCCTTGTTCACCTATGGAGACACAATAAAAAAGAGCGTACAGCACTTAAAGGTCTACAGAAGGTGAGGGCTCAGGCTTCAAGACCAGTTTGACAAAGCAGTTCAATCAATAAGTCAAAGTGCTAGTGCTTGTGACAGCGGTGCATAATGTAGATGGCAGCAATACCAATTTACCTATTAATATTGCAAAATAGTGTATGGTAAGCATGTCGGGATGTCACATTTTTGTCTTCAAATCACAGTTATTATTGATTATTGCTACTATCACAATCAACAGTGTAATCATTTTCATTTTCTCTCATTTGCATTGTATGTTTACGTTCCCCTTCCTGTCATCAGGGACCAGCTTTATGAACGCAAACTTTATGATTGTTATACTAAAGCATTTCACATTTAGCGTTACCCTTTCAGAGTGTAAAATGGAACTTAAATTATCTAATTTTGCTTCTCAAATAACTACAGTTATAATGTGCTCTTACACTTATGGTGTGACCTAAATAATCACGACCATTGCTTATTCTTGCCTCGTGAGTAGTATTTTGTTTATGTCATTACATGAAGCAGAATGAAATACGACACACATTACTTGACTACATTATAAGATCCATTGCTCGAAACATATTCACTCTTTGTCCAGTTGACATTTGGCCTCGTCTCATTGTAATTGGTGGCTTTCGTTCCCAAATTTGATCACAACAACCGGGCAAATTTGATAAAAAGTTGAATTGATGGATGTTACGGACGCTTCTTGTTCTCAAATGTGACGACAGATGATGCATTGTGCTTGGCGCCTGTGGTACCTTCACCAGTATGTTGAGTGTGCCCGGGCTGGAGCCATCTGGACTGGTCAGGAGGTAGTTGAAGTCGATGCAGTGGGTGTCGTTCTCCTTCATGACGGGGAGCTGAAACCGCGCCTTCTCTCCGGCGTCGTACTGAGACACGTCCACGAACATGTATGAGCCTGTAACGTGTTATTGCAATTAGTTAATGGATACAAATAAAACCCAAGTGTGTTTGATGTTTTAGTATTTAGCATGTGTTATTTCTGTCTGCTTCAATATTTTTTAAAGGGTTAGGGTTACTCCAAAAAGTGCCGGGTATGCGAGTTTCTGTGTGGTTTACTAATCTACTTAACTCAAAACCTGTCAAACTTATTGTTGGATCTGGAGCCAGTTCAAAATGGATCCCAACTACTACATTTCATATCTTTTCAAACCAGTCTTTGAAAAGTCAAAACAAAAGTAAAATTGTGTGAACTGAACTACAATATATTGAAAGATATCATTATATATCGAGCTGAGTACAGTTTGACCTGTTATTTGAAGTGGTGCATTTGTCTTCGTAAAGCATATGGACATTATGTCCATTCTTGGCCAATTTTTTTAATTGAATGTTTTTTTTCTTGGAATAAATGTAATTGAAATGAGAAAATATTGATTTGCCTCAAATTGTGGTGCACCTGGACTGTTTTGTAAGCAGAAAATTCCCCCTAATTGTGTGTATTTGTGTGTATTTTTGTATCTTTTGTAAACCACATTGTCCCTGTTGCTAATTTTCTGAGGACAGGACTGAGCCTCTATGTGGCTGAAATAGAGATAAAACTGCTCGTGCCAATTACGATGGGGGTAGACGTTGGCACTGGCGTTGGTTGGTGGATGGCAGGGTCTCTGATGCCACGCTGGCACACGAGCAGTGAATGAGCCAGTTGAACATTCAAATACTGGGGGGGCTGGGCAACTGGGGACTAAAGCTCTTGACTCGTAATATCGTCAGCCAGTACCTCTTTACACATGGCTAACGTGCCATTTTCTCCATCACTCTCTTGTTTTTGAAAGTGTAATAATATTATGGCAGCAGAGAAGACAGATTTAAATGAAGCACAGTTGGGCTTTTTCATCCGCGGCGTGGACACTCACATAATTACCCATCGGCATTGAAAAAGCAGTGCTAACTAGAGCCAATTGAATGTATTGACAGAAATGGATGCCTCTCTTGGTAATTCAGACAAGCCCTTCAATGTAATGACTTCTCCTGACTTGGAAGCTGCTGCTGTTATAAACTGCCAATCACAGCAATTATGTGGGGTAACATGGATGTCGATGGGCTGTTTATTTGTCCTGAGTACTATTTAAAAAAGCAATAATAAATGCAGTTTGAGCCTCCAGATGGCTATTGTGGGAATGCACCTAATAATACATAATGCAAGCATTTGAAAAGTAGTTCTTTTATATGTCTAAGCCTACAACCTTTTCTGAAAACAGTGGAAATCATCATGTTATTTGCTGCAACTAATGATTGCTATTGAACATTGAGACCTTTTAAATGGAGTTCTAACCAAATAAACATTGAAATATGGCGACTGAAGGCTTCTAGATTGAGAAAATTTGTGAATGAAGTTTACTATTGATGAAAATCAGAAATTGTTTAACCCCAACAAAAACAAACCAAAATAAATAAATAAAAAACAATTATACTGTATTAGACATTGCCTGTAATTTTGTTATTTCAACCTCATGATTAAAGTTTTTTGCTATTTTACACTGCAACGAAACACTGGCAGTGCCTGATGTTGGGTAATTTGTTCTTGGCACCACATGTATGTTCTATAGCACTAATACACCATGATATTAGTCACAAATAACACGTTGGTGGTTTGAAGATATTGGCTTGCAGAAGATTTTTGACGTAATTCTTTGTTATTAAAATGTAGCCGCCTGCAATATCCTAAACTGATATGCAAAACGTTGTATTTGCCGTTTTACATTTGTGTTTTTGACGTGCGTCTCCAGGCCTGTGACTGATAGGAATATTTTTAGATAGCAAACACCTTGGCAGCCATGTTGAAGAGTCTGTTCTTGTCAGCCACTCAGTATGCGAGCCAAAAAGAGTGATGCACGACACGTCAAGACATTTATGCATCTGTTCTGATCACAGTGTTCTGGCTAGATTTGGCGCTACTTGTCAGACTTGGGTTAACTCGATCCAACATTCGTGGAGACATGGCATACACTGATCAGTGAGTGGTCATTGGCGTGTAAATGTTATGCTCCGATGAAGCGGTTAGAAAAGGCACCAGGAGATGGAAGGTGCCCAGATACTTCCTCCACATTTTGAATCCTCGATGTTAAGCTGAACTCTGTGGAGAAATGTGTTTGTCACAGTAGATTAGTAAAAAACAATAACGTTAATCACTATTGTTCCGCAGCCCATTGTACTTGCATGAATAAAGTAGGCAAATAGAATTAAGCTCTTTGTATGGAGTCGATGTTTGTCTTCCATTATGTGATTATTAGTCACACATTTAAGCAATTACAATTAATCAAAGTATTGCATTGTTTTCATATAGTTTTTATGAACAGGCAAGACTGGTAGTGGAAAGTAGGGGTGTCAACATTATTCTCTTAATTAATAATCGTGATTATTCAGGTCACAGTGTAAACATGATTATTTTAGAAGCAAAATTAAGTGTGCAATGTGTACTCCAAAAAAGTGCACCTAAATGTATAGAGCTATTTATGTGGCTGTTTATATCACTAACTGTAATTTTGCATTAAGAAAGTTTGATATAGAAAAACTGGTAACATAATTGGAACAATAATGTATTAGAAATTACAATGATTTTACTATTGTTTTGTCATGTCAATAATCATGACTATTTTTTATATCGCAATATTTCTTCTCACAATAATCATAACGCTAAAATTCAACACTGTGACAATTCTAGCGGAGTGTGCTGTTGTCGTGTCATAGGGGTTCTTTAAAAAAGAAATACTGTTACTTTTGTATAAATCAGTAACAGAGAAACTGTCAAGGTCAGACATACGTATTTGTGGTCGTTAAATGTGAACAATGTTGCTACAATTGTGGTATGATGTGGACTATAATCACAACTGTGTGTAATTTCCATATGTAATGTCCATATTGTCATGACATTCTAAAATATAGGACATTTCATTTTAGCATCAAAGCCATATAATCAGCTTTAGCCTTTTGTGCTGTACTCTGTCACACAAACCGTATTATTGCTCTTTTGTGGGCTGGCGCGGCTTCATTTGTAATAAACTAATGTGATTTTAGAGATTAAACAGGAGTAGGAGGGGATCATATTTCAGCATATTTCACTGCATAAACATCTGGTGCAGGTCTGAGCTGATTAGCACAGCATCTGGATGGGCCGACTCGCTGCCCTCACACAGACACAGATTATCTATTATTATTGTCAGTCTTATTATTTCCCCCAACAGCTGGAGAGAAGGAGTTTATATTCAGATAAACAGAGTGTAATTTGTTTATGACCACTTCAAAACATGGAACAAGTCTGGCAGGACTTTCGGTATCTCTATACTAGTGTGGAATTTATTATTATTCTTATAACTACGATAACATGTGAGCTGTATGTGAGTAGGTGTTCACGATATTGATTACTGCGATTTGCACTATTGCTGCAATATCAACACTATTGCAATGTTTGAATGTACTTTTTGACACAATCATTTCAGTTATTGTTAAAAGTAATATGTCAAAAAAATCGTGAATGAAAATGGGCCTTTTTTTACGATTTCATTTTAAAAACGAATATATTGTTGATAGATTGAGGACCTTTGTGTTCCTGCAATATATTTAGTTTGTTGCCATTACTGCGTCAGCCAACATTGAGGTAATAATACTTTTGTAGTATATTGTGCAGCCTTACTGAGGAGGGTCAAATAATGATCATGTTCAATGTTTTTTTTACTGTTTTTATGCAGCAGTATGTTTGTTTATGTAGCAGTGTATCGCATTTCAAAATGTGTTATTGTGACAGGTATGGTACTGTTCACAGTTAAGTTCCTATGTCGATTTTATTTATGCGCCAATTCTCCAAACAGTACATATTCCCAGCACTGCTAATCAGCGAAATAGACTTCCTCCCCACAGCACGGAGCTCTGCCAAATGTTCTTAACAACTCCCCTGGTCTAAAGTGTCTGTCCCTTCCGTTCCCGGGGTCAAAAGTCAAAGAAAGGTTAGCTCTAAATCTGTCCCAGGCCCTCGAGACGACTCCATCTGGCCAAATGACAAGCTAGTTATTTTCAAAGTTCTAATGAAACTTATGAAATTAGAATGGGCTCACCAAATTAGTTAGATGTAGTTGAATTGTTATGTTTTTGAATATTTTTTAATTGCTATATGTAATGGTACGCTTTCAGTTGTGAAGATATCATTATGTCCAAAATCATATTTGTTGTGCTCGCCGGTGGTGTAGTGGTTTGTGGCATAGCACTTATGTGACTGTTACTACCTCAGCGTTGCAAGTTTGCCTCCCGGTCTACACTATTTGCCGTATGTCTCTACCCTCTCTTTCTTTTTTTCACACTGCAGCTGTCGGCTCCAATAAGGCATTTGGGCCAGAAAATCTAAAATAAATAAATTCAGTTTTTTGGTTTTTATCTTTTGATGCGACAGTGTGGGATAAACTACACTGAATATGATTGCTCTGTTAAAGTGCGGTCTACATAAAGAAACTACTGGTTGCTAAACATTTTCAAATTCAAATCCACTTAATTTATATAGCACATTTTATAGACAGTTTCCAATGTACTGCACAGACACAAAACATCAAACGGTATAAGTGCTCAATTTGATCTTAAAACATAAAACCAGTCAAATAAAATCCAAGCCAAATAATAAAACCATAAAATAGCAATAAATAAAATAACAAAACACTTAGGACCACACAACTGTTAAAAGCTAGAGAATACAACAACTTCTATACTTTTCATTATGGCCTCTTTGAGAATCAGCAGCATTTCAACCGTACCGATGTCGCAAATCCAAATGAATGTAATGCCAGTATAATACCCTGCTGTGAGATTTGCATATTGTTACATCCCTATTTCCATTTTATCCCAAAGCTACAAACCAATTTCTCGGCCTTACTAATACTACAAATACTAGCCTTATCTCTAATTCCCTCAGGGCTGTTCCTATTGGCCGCTGCACTGCCCCACACCCTGCTGGCGTTATTAACACATCAAATGTCACTCTTGGACTGCCATACCTCCAGGCCACGCGCCCCCTTTAGCGACAAGCAAACCATTAAACTAGATATGCCGTCTACTCGCGCAAGTGTTTAACCTATACACTCTGCATAGCGACGGCATTCTGCACTGCTGTTAACGCTGTCAAATGCTAAGGTCTGGGTACGAGCCATTGGGCAAGGCATCTCACCTTTTTCGAAATACCAAGTGGACCAGAGAGTATACCCACATATGAGGCAGTCTGTGTGGGAAAATATCATTATGAGCTGGTGGTGAACCAGACCTTTCACTAAATGTCAACCGGACTGGACTGTCATAATTACTATCGCCAACAATAAACAAGAAAATTATGCTGCCTGGTAGGTCTGTGTGCGTAGGGGGAAAGCAAATATTTGAAGTATAAGCCAACCTAACTGGTGATTTCAGTATAAATTTAAAGTAGTCCCTCAAAAATAGGCTATATTATAAAATTCAGCTTCCTGAATTTGTTAATTGCTGTGGCAATGGTCCAAATGTTTTATCAATCTGAAACTCATGGATGTACTCGGTATCAGCAAGAACTGAAAATCAAGTACTCATACTCGTATCAGCAAGGGGGAAAGTGGTATTGGTGCATCCTTAGGAAAATAATAATAAAGTGCCTGATAGAACATGGTTTCTTGTCTAGTAGCGTGAAGTATTACTTTGCTCCTCAACCGACTCCTCAACCGACTCCTCAACCAATACATTAATAAATAATGTGAATTCAGGTCTGTTTACGATCCGAATTAGTATATTTAGTTGGCAATTGACTCAAACAACCTTAATAATCAATGCAGTTTTTTACAACTAAGGTTAAGATATTCTTTACAAACCCCACAGAAAGATTTCCCCCATCCTTCATTGCTGCTGGGGCCAGTCAGGAGTCCGCAGTGCAGCACCTGGGGAACCTTCTCTAGATTTTGATTCACGGTCAGGAGTAGTACCTTGCTGGAGGAATTGCTTACTTTCAATCATTTCAAACCTAGCTGGTCACTGTTATAACATTTAGCTTTTAACATTGTAAAGTGTATGCAACCTTCCCTGTTCCCTGCTGCTGATTAATGGCCTCATATTCGGTTAATTAGACCCTGAGCCCGCGGCACAAAGATTTAATTCCCCCTTCATCATCATCGTCGGTGAAGAAAAAACACAACTGATTAAAGAGTAAAGGTCTCTGTAGACCATGGAGAACAGGAGGTCGGAGGGATGGATCGTATGCCAAAGCTTTTAGGATTCACGGGCGTGGCTAAATTTAAAAATATTATGTAGGATTCATAGAAGCATCTTTTCTATCCTTCATCATTAAATTACTTTATATTACAAACACACATTTCACTTAATGTTGAGCTATTGGAATGAATTAAGTTCCTAATCGAATAAAGTGTGCTTGCCCTCTTCCAACTATTGCACTGGTTAAAATATCCAATTATAGTCTAACAATTTGTAGCAAAGTTTGTTAAATAAAAAATTTTAAAAATGTAACAGTAAACCGTAAAATCACCCCTGGTAGGAAGCAATTTTTAATCTAAGTAAAAGTAAAGAATGTTTGTGTAATTCGGGCAATACCATCTAAAAATGTACACTATATCGATGGACTCTCACCTTGTGGCAGGTCAGGGGACACATACGGCACTTCCTGTGTGTTGATGTGGGTCCAATCAAAGTCGTCGTACGGATCCTGTTGGTAATCGCACTGAGAGAAGCCTTCATCGAACGTACAGCTTCCTGCGAAACAAACACCAGCAGAGAATTACATTAACCTTTTATAACTACATTATCTTAAGACGCACAATTGAACTTTTGTACCACCTCAGAAGCGTATGTGGTTTACAAAAACTCAATGAAAATGACATGCCCAAATCCAAATCTAGACTTAATTGGTATCAAACTTAATTTAACCAACCACAACTCAAAAATCAGCACCAGGGCTTGCGCGTCCCACCGTTTGAGACCCGCTGATCTGAAGCACATTTCATCTCTATATTTATCCATGTTGATTGCTCCCCGCTTGCTTATTTCTCTTTTGCATGCGATGTCTTGGCTCATTAGCGAAACCACCAGGAGTTTGGGGCACGCGCATCACTCAAGGCTAGTCGGGACCACCTCTGACTCAAGTACCTCCCTCCGGCGCCCCATCTGAGCCCGTTTAGACTGCCCCGAGACGGACATGTGGATGCGCAGACCTCCCTCCGCTTTTCAATCGCCCGAATGCACCTTAGCAGGAACGTGGTCTTAATTGAGAAAGACGCCGCTTGTCCCCGTCGGCCATTTGAACCAATCAAGTGGCGGTGATATGTAGCTGGTTTGCTGATAGCGAGATCGCGGCGGTGGCACGCTGTTTACTGGTAGCTATCTGATTCATAGAGCCGGCAGTGTGTTAATAAAATGGCCAGTAGAGATAAAGCTAAGAAAAGCCACCGCCACGCCATCTGATTCATGTCTCTGTAAGCTAATGGGTGTCCTCTGTGCGTCTTTTGTTGGGAGTCAGAAAAGGCAGAAGTCAATCATAAATTATAAAATAAGTGTGATTATACATATCGCTTAAACTGCATAAACTGGTCTTTACATTTCAAAAGCTTAACATAAACCAAGATAGACAATAAAAGCAGAAAACCTTTGATATTTCTTCTATACATTATATCAAGGAGTCTCATAATACACTGAGAAAATCAGATGCTAGTATAGAACAATTTAATACAGCCAAACTGAAGAAATAATCAATTTGATGACATGAGAAATATAGTAGGTTAATAGTAAAGTAATAATGTCTGATTTGCATGGATTCTAAATATCAAACTATGGTAAAAAAAGATGTACTTAATCTAGGACAATCCACAATTCAAGTGAATAAACTTTGTAAAATAACTGTATCACTAAGATTTGACATACTGACAGCTCTACTTGGGGGAAAAAACAAAAAAACACTCGGTCACGGTAGCACATCTTCTCACAGTCAAATCCACCACAAACTCCTATCAGACCCCATCAAGGCGAATCCTCAAATCTTCTGTTATCGCTGCACTTTCACTACCTGTGTCCTCAAGCCCCGTGTGTGGCTTTGACAAAGAGAGAAGCGACAGTCGCCCCCCCTCCTGCCGATCTTCCCCGCTCGGCATCGCCACGGCACGCTCTGACAACTGCCGCCCGCCAGCCAAACAAGTTCACGTCAAACTCAGCAAGTGACGCCATGCATGCCCCCGAAGCCAGCCTCTCCTTGCAGTCCTCTCCCGTTCAATTCAATTAAGTTGTTGTCACGGCAACTTACCTCAAGTCATAAGTGAAAAAAATATACGTTGGGGCATGTAGTGTGGCGTGACAAGTCTCGTTTGTCTGCCTAGCCTTGTTCCATTAGAGACAATCTAATCTAATCAAGCCATTTGAAACAAAGCGCTTCTAGAAATTGTGTTGGAAGTGGAAAAAAAACATGGATATCTGCTTTCAGAAATGTTAGGTACGTTTCTAAGGATAGATGTTTACATGAAAGCATGCTAGAGCAGGCATTTAGTGACATTATCTACACTTTATTCCACTCGCCCAGCAGCTATGATTACAGAGTACAGTAAGGCCATTGTCTTACCAGGCGCTTGGTTCTGCTATTGCTCACGGCATCATTTAGCATTGGACCTGTTTTTCTGGCCTCAACAAAGTGGTTTATTAGCAGCTTGTTATTGTTACAACGAGAAGACAACTTTTGGATTTGGAGTAAGTTGGGTTTGAAAAGCTCTTTTGTTAGCTACCACGTGCATTTAATATTATGTCCCATGAAAAACGGATTGCTTTAATTATCTAAACTTGAAATGATTAGACTAATCAACCATCCATCATGTATCAATAATATCAATAATAAAACCTTATTATTTCATTTGCTTTAGTTCTAATCAAGTCTTTGCACCCAGTCGGCTCCCTTTATTTTACTTTATGTCAGAAACCTTGCATACTTTGAAAGCGTGTGCGGCCTTGTCACTACAAGCCACAAAGAGCCCAAAACACACTGTAAATACTTCAGAAACGTCATCACAGAAAAGGCTCGACACATTTGAAAATGTAATGGATTAATGAAAACTGTACGCTGATTTATTTGACCTGTTTTGAAACAAATATAAAATAACTATATTTAGTCTTTGAGATGTTTTCATTTTGTTTCATAGTTTACAAATTTAGCATTTTTAAGTCGGGACTAATTTGGAGTTCACCAGTCAAAACCAATACTGAAATTCCATCTTAACCTAGACAGATATAGGGCTAAACCAGGACTAAGACACGGACCACAAACTTAAATAAGTCCCATGTTATTACAGTCCCATGTAATAAATCACATGTAATAAATTACATGTGACATGTAATAAATTACATGGGACTGTAACTCACTTTTGCAGATAAATCAAACAAACACAAAGTGGACTAAACAGATCCAAGTTGAATCCCAAATAGCTAAACCAGACTAAACCAGACCAATAGTTCTAGCCTTGAACTACAGGCTTGCGTCCCACCGGTGTTACCCACACCACCATTTGAGAACTGCTCCGATCGACAACTTTCACTTTTACTTCAAACGAAGTAAACAACAACACAGTGTCAGAGCAGAAACAGGGGTGCGGTGGATATCAAATGTGTGAAACGTTCTCCACATAGACACCCATAGAAATAGATCCGTGCAGCCCGCCCACAATCGCAGCTAGCACTTCTCCCTTTCCTCCGTGTCCTGCCAATTTGGACCGATGCGCGGCTAACGGCTAATGCCTGGTTGCCAATTGCGCAAGTGGAGCAGTGCTTGAACTATCATTTTGCCTCTTGTATGAAGGGTAAAAGGGGGTGACAAGCCAACGCCGCTGTTTTCCAAAGTTTTTGCAAAACAGGTCCATGACAATAATCTTTAAATCTCATTGTACGTAGTGGAAACATAATAAATCATGGTTGTCATCACATCTCAGCTATGTTATCTCTTGCCTTGTTTTGGATGTGTACGGCAATAAAGTGTGATATTCCAAACGAAACAAAATAATGTTAGTTCTTTTTTGGCACCTGCTTTACCTGACGTAAAACAAAGTGTCTTTTGTGTTAAATGCATTATCTATATCTTCAACTACACTGTAGGGAATATAGTAAAGTAGTACTGTCAGAGCTTATACTCAGACTTTCAAAAGCTTTAAGGAGACATTTTGCTATAGTTTGCAAGCCAGTTCTAAGCCTGAGTGAATAAAGACATTTTTATCTGGGAGACATAAGATAAATCATGGCAAATCTATGTGGAACTAGCATATCTTACAGCACTACCATTCAAAGCTACTATTCCTCATTCAAAGCTCATACCATTGGAAAATAATCATAGACAAAGACAAATACACTAAAACTGCTGTCAAGGTTTCAAGCGGCCAGTCGGAGATTTGACCTGAATCAAAAGGACTAATTTCTTAGCCTGTGCACAAGGTTGTCTTTTCTCTCTTTTCATTAGTTTAACCATGTATTTATACTGTATAAAACTCTAAACAAAATTTTAACAAAAAACAAGGCCAACAGATTGTACCAAATGAATATGGAAGTTAGAATTTAAATCTACAAAAAGGGACCTTGCTAAAGACAGGTGTTCACAACTATTCACATCACCCTGAATGGGAAAGAATTACGGACCTGCAATTGGATTCCATTTAGAAAAAGAAAAAAAGATAAAACATCTAGCTCAAACCATGGTTCTACTAAACCTTCTGGACAATGACGCGATTTCAAAAACATTGTCCAGATGACAACCTTGGAGACCCCTGACCACTCCAGGACGAATGAGGAATTGCACCATCTCATAAAAACAGGTCTCATTAGGCCTACAACAAGACTAAGCAGGTCTAACCCAGAACTAGAACAGGACTAACAAGGTCTAATCCAACCCAAACAAAAAACCTGTAACCGCCTCAAAATAAACAAGAAAAAGCACTACAAAGACTTCAAAGCACCACCAGTTGTACCGTACGCACTCCACCCTTTGCAAACCACTGTACAAGACTGTAAAAAGTCTCAAATTCACCAACCATGTGTGTCCAGATGGGTCATCCGTGCCCCGCTCTCCCCCCATTCACAAGGACACCGAAAAAGCACCCCGACTGCATGCTAATCACTTCCTAATCAGCTTGTGTGATTGGCTGCCTCGCTAATGAAATAATGGCGTCTCATTTGCATAATAAAATAATTAGAGGGACTTGATAAAGGCTCAAGGGCAGAGAGGAGGCGCTCCCGCACACACACACACACACACACACACACATGAGGGAGACGGTGACACGGGACAGACGCCGAGTTTTGTAAAATATCGGTGAGTGGCATCTGACACAACATCTGCCAGCGTCGCTCACCATCATTTAGCGGCGATTCGCGCTGACCTCCACCTTCAGAAGGAGTCACACATGAGGACTGTGCAAATATACGAGCAAGCACAGAATACTGAGCTGGGCTAAGGAGGAGTCTATGGACCTTTTAATGCAGTCAATTTGAAATGATAAAGCACAAAGGGCTCTGCCAAAGTCTAAAATTGGATTGATCAAGAACGGAGATTGGACAAAATCAGAGCCATGTTGCCCTGTTTAGTCTAAAGGCTACCCAGGTAGATTAATACCAGGACTAAACCAGGACTAGATCCAAAACTTGACAACATCGGGGATAACAAAGGTCTAAACAACATTGGTCAACCAAAAAGGCAGAACCAAACCATGTCTTTATCACAATGCAATTTAGAATAAACTACTGAATCCAACCACAAAACCAATAAGTAAAGACTAAATCAGGCTTGCGAAACTAGATTCATTCATTCATTCATTCAAAATAATTAAACCAGTCAGTCTGACATTCAAACTGAAATCATCTGGACTTAAAGCAGGCCCAAATCAGGACTAAACCAGGACCTGAGCAGAAATCCACAGCACTGCTTCTTCTCAGTATCTGCATCTGAGTCTTTATCTCGCAGCTCCGTTTCGGTCTGAAGCTGCAGATGCTATCACGAGCACAAGATAAGACTGAATGAATGAGGAAGTTGAACAAAGGCGTGAAAAAAAGATGGTTCGGAAAAACACTAATTAATTCTACCCAGATCACGCTAAACCTGTTGATTAATTATGATACTGCCGATATTAGTATGCATTTATGGCCTGTTCTTTGTTAATTATGGTGGTGTAATTGTAATCGCAATCTGTTCTCGCGTTGGCAACAAGAGGAAGAAGAACGAACTTTGTAAAAGCCCAGAACTTCAAGGACAACTCTTTTTAAATCTACAAAAACAACAACTTTATTTTGGTAATGATCTGTATTATTGTGGGTTTAAACTATTAGCTAGCGTACAAATGCATTCATACTTTTATTGCTGCATTCCTGTCGACTCTCAGACATTTTTATTCTTGGTGCTTTTTTCTGGTTTTGTTTGTGACCCTTGCGAGATATGACCAACGCCTTGAAGGAGATCTCTGAGTAGTTCTAGTTTATTGACATCTCCATTTTGACTTTGTGGCCACTGTTATGTGCTCTCCTCCAGTCTATAATTTTCAGGATGTCAAGGTGGTTATTGTCAAGGTGGTCATCTTTGCCTGACCATGAAGGACACTAATAAACTTGTATCCTTTCCTTGCAGTGACGTCCCTACTTTGTGTCCTGGCCCTCTCTGTCCTCGCGTTTGTCTCTGTATGAAAAATAGGTGAAATTAGCCTGAAATGATACAAGGTGACATGAGAAGCGCGCGCACACTCTCATCGCCGTCGTCACGCTTCGGTGGTCCCTACATTCAAAGACCCCTGCGCCACCTCCTCCCTCTCCAAAGTGGCACACGTTTCTATACACACACACACATACACACGCATGCACACACACGCGCACACACACGCACACAGACGACTTCTCCACTGGCTTAATTGGAAGTGCAGAAGGCTGAAGAAACTCAGCTCCTTCATCTCGCAGCGTTGTAATTGAATCGTGTGTATTGTGCGTTTGGCTGATTCAGGATTTTTTACATTGACAGTGACGACAAAAACAGAAATGTGGCGGATTTTATTTTTTTTCTTCTTCTTCTTCTTTGCCCCTCGCTGAGCGCCTCTCTATATGGGGTTAATACGGCTTTTCAACTCGAATTCAAAACTCAAGCACTTTTCAAACTGGGGATTGTCTTTTGAAACTGGCAGTGACCTCAAAACCGTACAGACTCCATTTCCAAAGGACAAATGGTGAATGGGGATTTCCCTTTTTGAGATTATTTCAACACAAATGTGATTGGCAGGAATGTTCCAAATCTCGCTTTGAGCTGAAGTATGACCAGAAATGAAATCTGGAGAAACTTAGCTCAATTTCAACATTGGGCACCTACTGATCGGGTGATTTATAAAAGATGCTGGGTTTAAGAATTTAAATTAATTGGTCACATTATCCACATTCTTATTCTAATCATCCAGTGTAAATGAGAGTGTCTATTGTTGTTTAGAAGCTGTCCTAATGCTGTCATTATTAGACAATTGGGGTGTGTCCCACGACTCCCAACTTAATCCTAAAGCATTCAAGATAAACTCCAAATCAGCTACTTTTGTTAGGTCTTGCGATTGGAAAGGTAAAAATAACAATACAATAACAGTGCGAAGCAAACTTTCAATGCTATGATTAGTGAATTGGCAAACTGTATTTGTCAAAACGTAAACACAAGGAGCTGTCATCATTGCCAATCATGTGTGAAGTATTTTCTACCGACCGAGCATAGCAGTGTCACTGTCGCATGTCGTGATGGGGTCGGGAGCTATAGCAGTCAGCAGTGCTCTTTTGATGCTTCTGAATTAGCTACAGGTTTCCACATGGAAGCCCCGTCATTACAAAGGCTCAATCAAAAAGGGAAAAATCTCACTATTTTCAGCAGCGTTGCGTCAGAAATATTTTTTCTGGCGCTGTAGTCAAGTCAAGGAAGGCACGTCACTCTTGGACAAAATGACATTTGACAAACTTTCACCTATAGTTCCTTTTCCAACAAGTTTCCACGTGTTCTTTGCTTTTCACCACATGAACAAGTGGCCAGATTGACAAGGATCTTGTTGAAAAATGTGCATCTAATTACTAAATTAAAAGGACTGTTCCAGATGTTTTAAATGTAATAAGGTTTTGTCCCAGTACAGATATATTGTAAAAGGAGCTATTTTAAGTCAAAGAGCGTTCATTGTGCACTGTCTGCATCTCATTACAGAGCATTTTGTTCTCCACAAAGCAGGAAGTGCACTGTTAGCATGCTAGTTGTTGTTAGCTTTAGCGTGAAGGCAAAACTCTAAAGGAGTCAACAATAAATGTGGACTGCAAAGACTTTAAAATGAACGAGAACTGTTTTTCACATTTTAAAAATCAGGTAACGCCTTAAAAAAAAAAAATTAGGAAAGTGAGCTTGAGGTAGTATTTAGTTTATAGTGTATTATAAAGAAAACTATTCAATATTACAACATAACAATAAATACAATCATTCAAAATGATGCATGAATGATTTTGTAACCTCAGTATTTCTGCAGGGGTTAAAATCTCTCTACCCCACTATCTTTATGACATTCGCCTGGTGGCAGTGTTTTTCCTCTTCACCCCACTCCCTCTGTCTATCTGTGCATCGTTTATCTCTATTACTATTCAAATGCTGACATTTAAAGGAACTTCACAGAGCTGGGGACGGGGCAGCAGATAAGGCAGGGGCAGCAGAGCGGGAGGGGAGGGCTATTCCTATTGTGGTATCAGATAGAGGCATATTGCATGATTTCTTCCTTTGTGTTTGTGTAGGAAAGTTTAGGCAACCTCTCACCTCTGTGTTACCTGGCTCCTCCCCCAGCGCCGTCCTGGGATGTGTGTTTGTGAATGAGCTCAGCACCGGCCCCAGAGGGAGTCGAATTACAACTGCTTTAATGCAAATTCAAGCAACCCCCCCTTTCTTTGTTTGAAGACACATTTACCGGTCAGCAGACCCAGACCCAGACTACGCTATACTTTTACTAATCTCATTGATCATTTCACACTTTCATGCAATGACAGTTAATGCATGTGTTTTCTTTTGACAATTTTACAAAAATAACACAGCTACAATATGTAAGGCTCTGCTCTTGCTTACTGCACATTCAAGCTAAATCATTACTTTTTCCACAGTGATAAAAACTTTTTCAATAGTGTAACCCTCCAATCCATTCTATAAGCAACAAACTTGAAAGGACGCAACTTAAGACACACCCATCTTGAAACAGAAACTACCATGGAGTTTTAGTTTGCCATCACAATAATTTTACAGCAACTTTACAGAGATTTACAGTTTACAGTTGTTGACAAAGACGACTGTTTGGGGTTTACGTTTCTCCAAAACCATAAACCAAAGCAGGGATCAGATATCTCCTGTCAGTGTGTGTAATCTCGGATGAGTCAGGGGGGAGTAATTATGCCCTTAGACGGCACTCAGCGCGTCTTAGCCCCGAGAGCACAGCTGGTTCTTCTTTTAACTAAAATGTAAAATCCCCAAACTGCAAGTCTCAACAGGCTGCTGCTTTGCACACTCCGCCCTTCACGGCACACTTGACCTCCAAAATGCTGACTGGCTGACTCACTGGAGACGCTCGGCCCATGTAAACTTTGCAATACAGTGACTCAAAGTGGGAAAAATCTGGGGAGAAGTTAATAATTTATGACTCCGTAGATATGTATCCTGACGCCATGTGCTTATGTGTAATTTATCAGTAAGCAAAGTCTGGATGTTGAATACTGTGGAGGGTGGACGAACATGGACAAAAGCTCAAGAAACATTTTAAAGGTGCACTGTGTAACATTTCTAGTGGAGGGCACAGCACCTGCTTGTGTCACCGTGGAGATGTTCTTGCTACTGCGCAGTATGCATTCACCTTGTCTGTCATGCTTTTTTGTGTGTTTTTTTTATTCATATCGAAAACGGCTTGAAAAACTCAAACTCATCTCTATCTTCATGAAGACAAGCAGGTGGTGGAAAAGTTTTGATTCTGAAACCTCAAACCTTCTTGTTGTATTAGGTAACATGGGGCTGCCGACCTTGAGAGAAAAATAAGTTCTGCACTGACTAAAAACTTGTTTGCACACCGCCCAGGGAATCGGTGCATTGTTGAATGCACATGAATATTGGATATTGTACACTTTATAGGATATTTAGCGGCAAGACTTTTCCCTCGTTCTCCATTTAAACCAACGGAGTTCGCGCTCGACCAAAAGTGCGATTACAACACGTGCTGATCCGGGGCAAAGAGGGGAAAACGTGTGTCGAATAAGGTCGATACTTACTCTAGAATAGTTTTGGGGGCATCTTAATATCTGGGATCATTTAAAGCATTTTCTTGTGAAAAATGAGAAGCAATATGACCAAACTTTAGTAAAATGTTAATTAACAAAGCGTAACATTTTAGATTATTGCAATGTTGTTATTAGATTCATTTGCTGACACTAACACTCCATAGATGTTGCGTTGAAAGCCAGATGTTTTCACTGTATATGGCTTGCTCTACCTTGAGGCAATGAAACATGGGGGACTTGGCAGCAACATCTGGCCAGAGCACAAAGAATCAGACGGCAACCTGCTTTAGGTAATTAAGATTGCATGTAACGTTATATTGTACCAGAAGCTATTTTACAGACGGTAATATGTGCTCTAAAAACAGTCCATGGTGTAAGCAAAAAAATAAATATATAAAAATATTAATACATAACACATTTGCAGTTATTAATAATTACAATTAGGGATGTCGAGTATTCAGTTAATCTATAATCATGATTATTCAGCTTCCAATATAATATTTGAAGAACTAAAAATAATAGTCATGAGAATTGAAGGCAGCAAAAATGTGTCATTTCAGTTCAATACAGCACAATAAAAAACGCATATCTTTTACCAGGCTGTTTATGTGCCAATTTCATTACTTTTTCATTCAGAAAGTTTGATTTCATAAAGCTAATGAGGAATGGTGATCCATCAAACTTGTGAATGAAACTGAAGGAGGTATTTTACTGGTCACAGTGGAAACAATTGTGAAGAATTTTAAAATAATGGCGTTTCTTCTCACAATAATCGTACCATTAAAATATGATGTTGTGAAACCGCCAGTTGCACTACAAAATTCTATGTTAAAGTCATGCTCAACCTTTTTATCTTGTTTTTCTGTTTTGACCAAATAAAGAGAGTTTGGGGTTCTGGTCGATCGATCGTTCAGCCTGTTGTGCTGCACTGATTAACACATAAATGAACGAACAACTCATGCCAAAGACTTTAAGGTTAAGCAGAATCTTCTTTCAAACATAGCCCCCGATTTTAAACACCTCTGGCTGTTCCTGGATCCAGAATGGGGCCTAGATGGACATGTCCCTTTGAGTTAAACAAAAGCACTCTGGTCTGTAAATGGATCAATGGCGGACAGAATGGGGTCAGAATGATTGCTAGCGTGTGGTGGAGGGCTATTTGGGTGGAGCACAGCGAGCCCTTGCACCTGTATGTACCAGGAAGAAGCATAGTGCAGCCATTTTAGTGTTTGCTTCTTCTTTACACTACGGTCATTCATCACCTCCCCTGATAGCCAAACGGATAAATTACCAGGGGAGAGTAACGTTTCCAATAATGCCCTTTTGCCGTTGCACAGGATTTGAACGGACCAATCGCGGAGCTGGGCAGGAGGCCGTTTGTTTCTGAGCCAATGGGGCCACGGCTGAGGTTTTGGACGCCAAAGCAGGGCTGGTGTGGCTGTGATAAGAAGCAGAGCAAACACACACACACAGTAACATGCACACATACCCTCAGACAGACTTGCACAAGGAAGGTAAGGCCAAATGAAAGGAAAGGAAAGAGGGAGGACGAGGGGATTGTGGGGGAAAAACAATAGATGAGTTGGTAAAGTGAGAAGAGGAGGAAACCTGAGTGGTGCGGAGGAAAAATCCCAGCCTGGAGCTATGAATCTGAAGCCAAACTGTTCGGGGGCAGTTAGCAGTACATTACCAGGCAGGAAAAGAGATTTGAATTATTGGATCTGAGAGAGAATGGTACTGTTATTTGTCCAATGAATAAATTAATTTGCACGTTGGAACAGTGAACAAAATTCAAACCCAAATACAGTTAAAACTATTCAGGGAAATATTGATTGAGGAGAGATTTGCAAAAAGATCTTTTATCGACGGTGCAAAATCTGTGTTTTACAATATTAATACAGAATAAACGGAAAAAAAGGTGCGCAATATATATAATATTGTGAATGTTGTGTATAGTAAAAAATGCAACAAAAAGAGCTGAATGCAACTGAAAAAAGGTGCTGCTGTAAACTTTAAAATAAGGATATATGGTTCTGCACTTTTGCGATTCATTTTACAGAGATTTTACATTTGTCTTATAATTAAAGCTCAACTTCTACATTTAAAAACGCGTTTTACTACATTTCTGTTGGATTGACAAATTGTCTGAATTTTGTTATCGGGATTTATTTATTTTTGTCAATATCGCCCCCCCTAACTGAGAATAAAACCTCTTGCACGTAGCTTGTTTCTGTCCTGCAAACTGGAAGACAGCCTTAACTTCATTATTTGCAATGTACCTCTCACAATCCTTTACAACAAATAGACAGGAATCCTTTAGAGGGCACACGGTCGCGCTAACGGCAGAATCCCAATAAGCGATGCATGTGAAGGTATTGAAAGCGAGCCCAAAATCCCTGCCTGAAGCCACTCTAAGCAGGTTAAACGCACTGCCACTGTAGCTTAGCGCGTCAGCACACAGGCCTGTGACACGCTGCTCTGGCCGATGACTCCTCCAATTGTCCGGCGACCTGCTTCAGAGCTCTGTCCGTGGACTGGCGGGCTTAGGGTTTAGTCTCGTCCCGTTTTTTGTGCCACTAAAGCACTTCTTTTGTCGGACAAAACGCCGCTCTACCCGGCAACGCACAAAGAACAACCTGAAACAGCAGTTATACCAGAGGGACTGATAGAAAGAGACGCGGAGAAAAGCTTGGCATAAAAATACATCCAAACATCAAAGACCAGCAGAGAGTTCTAAAATAACAATGGGAAAATGTAACTGGGACTTTCAAAATCCAATAAAAATTATGTCAAAGCAGCTCTTTTATCTGTGACACAGTTCTGTCTGTGCTACAAAAAGATGCCTAACGATAGCATTTAGCGTCCTGGAGGAGATTTACTTTTGGCAAGGAAATGGGAAAAAAGAGAAAAGAGCAGCGAGTAGAAGCCATGGAGACGCAAAAACAAAGTCAAATCACATCCCGGTGGGAATAACACCGACAAGACAGCAAGTAGTGCAAAGCTAAACATACATTACAGACTGCTATTAGTCTGTGGGGAAGGGGGCGCACTGAGGGGTAAGCAGAGCGTTGGCAATGATAACAGGCATAAATAAAGAGCGTGACTGTGTCGAAGATCGAGTGGAGATATAAAGAAACAAGAAAAGATATTTACCTTTGCTTGCCGGGAAGAGGGATTATTTAGAAATGCAACAATGTGCTGTTTAATGTAGTGTAGGTGGCGTTTATTTACTGGATAAACATGGATGTCAGGGCTAAAAGACAGTAATTACAGGTATAATGGCCGTTAATATAGGATTCTGAAAACAATAAGAGACAGAAAAAACATTCATGGATTTAAGCAAGACAGCTTTGTTCAATATTGGCCTTGTGTCAATTTAGTTTATAGCTATTAAAGTATTTCATCTTCTAACTTGTTGCTGTTGACCTGAACGCATTATTTATGTATTTTCTCAATCAAAGTCAGTTTCTTAATCAAAGTTTAATTTACAGCAAGAGGAAGTAAAGTTATTAAGTCTACAAGAAGAGCTTCTCAATTATTAAGATGATTTAAATCACAATTATTCAAACGCTTATATGCTTAGATAGAATGAAGACTACAAACCGATTCAATTAAAGGAGATTACATATCTCACCGAAAATGACTGTTGTAAACGTAAAAGTAGAAAAGTAAAATCCATGAGGTACTTTTCCACTCAGGGAAACGCGTATGTGCGCATTGAACAGACTTAAGACTTAACAATATCCATAACTCAATTACACATTTATTGTATTTATTGTACTGTAACTGAAATGTACTGTACTTGAAGTGTAATGTAGCCTAGAAACAGTTACGTAAAACAATACATTCAATCAAACTTGTGCTTGAAGTCTTGAAGAAGGTATTTCTGATTCTGATTCTGATTTCTGTATTTTGTGTGCAGAAGCATTTGGATGGGACTGAAGCGTTCCAATTTGCAATCAGGAAAGCCTTCGCCGCGTTACAAAACCATCAAAACCTCTAGGAATGTGATTACTTTCTCCCTTTCACCACACTGTGCGCATACCTTCCTGTTCATGGAAGTATGTGCGCGAGTTGTCACCTTGTAAAAAGTGGTCAAACATGACTCGGGGCTGCTGGATGTGAGACAGGAGGATAGACAGGCGGGAGAGGGCACAGAGAGGGAGAGAAGGAGGCATGAGGGGTGCGACAGACAGGCCCCCTCTGCACAGGACGCAGGCTTCCATGGCGTGGCGGCGTGTGCAGGCTTGTGTGTGTGAGTGTGCAGGCTAAATGAGTTTGGGGAGTTGTCGTCTCTTTACGATAGCTGTAACTGGCCCGAGGACAGCTGTTATTACACTTTACAACAGGGAAATAGTGCATGTTCTGGTAGTCTGTGTGTGCGTGTGGGAGAGGGAGAGCGGTTTTCAGAGCCGTGAATGAAGAAATGTTTCTGTGGTGGAGCCGACTTTGGGTTTAATGACAGAGAAAATTAAAGATGTTTCGAAAGGGCCCTTTTCAAAATAAGGCTTTTAGAGCAAATTATGTTCATTTAGACTGATTTCATTAATGTCCCGCAAAGTGCCATGAAGACAGAATGCTTTGATTAGAACAAAACGGAGAACGCGATTTCTTATTATAAATGCAACTGCCTAAAATTGTAGCTAACGTGACACATATTAGACTATTAAAAAATCCCCTTTGGCTATAAAATGTACTTTTAAAAGTTGAATTCCAATCTGAACCTTTCAATCATTTTTGGCCATTAAAATATTGTGCGCTTAGATCCTTTTTTTAATTTAGCATTGAGTCAACGTTAGTCCCCAGTCAGAGTTTAGCAAACAAGTGACAAGGGCTCAAGAAACACGCACATGGATGTAGCCTACTCATTAATGTAATATCTAAATTGGTACGATAAAAACAAACAAAAAACAAATAATCGTAGATAGAACTGTTTCCCACAGTTTGCATAGAGGTCTCTATCAGTCAGTAGTACGTTTCTTATGAGTTAGTAGGTCAGTAGTAAAGCCTCAACCCTTCGTGTAACTGGGAGCTAAGGAGTGGCTTTTGGGAGTGACAGTGGCCTACAGGGAGTGCGCTGTCATTGGACTTATGACTGTGTGTGTGGTGTGTGCGTGCGTGTGCGTGTCTGTGGTGGTTATAATTGACAAAGCTGAGAGCAGGAAATGAGTCCAACAGGTTTGTGACTCAGACGGAGGTTTGAGAGCAGCGCCGCAGGGCCACACACCACCACAGACACCAGACGGCATTGTTAAAGACTTCTCCCTCTGTATCCAGTCCACCGACAAATTTACTGTCGGCTTTGAGGTTTAGTGGTTCGAAGGAATAAAGGAGAAGGTTGTTGGTTAAAATCCCAGAACACGCACAAACCCCGCGAGGACAATTAACTAATGGCACGCCTTGTTTTTGTTTGGGGGGACAGCTATTGACTCACAGTGCGCGATGGGTCACTGAGATGTCACAGCGTTGTTCTTTCAGGCAAAGTTCCCGGGCAGTAAAGTTCAAAATGGGGATGATGGACATTGACTAGATGTTGCAGTTTAAATTTGAATTGTGGAACACCACTTCTCAAAAATAAATGCGCAAACGATTAATTAAACTTCTGACTTTGCTCTGTTTGTTCCTAACTACACCCTTGTTGTTTTCCGAATGCAGTTTCATAATGGAGAGTGTGAATGGTTTTGAAATAGCTGAGGGATGACATGTTCCAATGAATTAGAGGAAGTCTGGTTTTGATTTACATGACTAAGCCTGGATATTTTCGCTACGTCGAACATTTGCCTCGAACCGCTTGCTCGAGTTGATGATTACACGAGACTACAAATAATAAACCACATTCCTGAAAGAAGTCATAGGACGTCTACTCACCTTGTTTTCCAGTAAGAGCAAAACAAGCAGTGGGTTCAGTTCTGGTCCAGCCTTTGCCACTGACATATATTGCTCTTATAAATTGCATACTTGCCCCTAATATGCGATTTTCAGTATGCTGTGCTTGACCCTGAAATGTCCGGGGTAAAGCGGAGTGAGTGCACATTTGGAGTGACTGTGGCCTATAGCCCAGAGGCACCAGGACTCAACCCAAGACGGACCCTTAAAACTCAAGTGTTGTGAAGGGGGAGCTGCGAGGGGCTTCGCTGGAACTGTGGGCCAGTCCAAGAAATTGGAACCAAGAAAGACAGAACTGCGTGGTACACCAGCAGAACACATATTGTCACAATATGAGCAAGACTGACAATGGTTTGAAATCATAATTGCATTTATAACATTGAGAATTTAAGTCACAAATTGCCCAAATGAGGCAGGGTTAGGGTCTGATCCAATGTATTTAAAAAAAAAAAAAAAAGTCACTCTTTATTATTGTAAAAGCATGTCATGTGCAGGCAATAACTTATTTCATCTATAATTCTCAGTCATTATTATATTTGAGACAGCATGTTATAATGTAGGGCTGTCACTAACGATTATTTTAATAGTCGACTCGTCAAACGATCATTTCTATTGTACTTTTGAGACTTTTAAATACATTATCAACAAAATAAAGGTTTAAATGTGGTGACCGAAAGCTTTTAGATGTGCATAAGTGTATTATTGAAGAAAATCAGAAATAGTTTATTCTTTTTTGACATTTTGGTTTAATAATGTTGCCATCTTATATAGTCTTAGATAGTCATCTTAATATAGTCCAGATAATGATTTAGACAATTCTTTTTATAATCCACTCGTCGCAATTAGTCGATTACTCGTTGCAGCTCTGTTATAACGTCTATACAGTTGTATACTATTGTAACTATTTCATTTTCTACCATCGTCAAAAAAGCTGCATTAGATATGATTTATACACAATTTTAATATGTGGCGGTATTGCCTGCATTTAGAACAATGAGGTGCCTTTTTACTCCTATGAGTGCTGGCCTACATCCCTTAAACTTTCCCACAGCGCTGCTCGTCCTCTGCCCGCTCTGCCACACATACTGTACTTTCTCTTTTGTTTTGTTTTTTACTCATTACTCACTCTCGCTCACACACAAGGCTCCCATTGTGACCACATGTACACGCTGCAATGAGTGCCAAGTAATTAACGCTGTTTGTGTTTGTTCTTGTTTGGGAGACTGATAATAGAAAACAAGTGGAGACTGGCCTTGTTCATTAATCACCAATCTATCCACCAGGTCGAAAGCTTTCATTAGCCAAGTCCACCCCTTTGGGTCAATATCCTGCCCGCCCAATAATGACTTAATATATAGTCTTTGGTTAACATAGTGAGATCTGAGGCGCAGCCAATGTCAAATCTATGCCGGATTACCATACTATTAATCCTTGTTATAATATCTTTAATGATGGATGTTTAGCTTTCAAAGGTGAATCTACTTTAATATTCCCAGGAGCAAAGGTTGAGGTGTAATGTTATAATTCTGACTGATTTAATATCCAATTTAATATCAATCCCTAAAACTACTTATTTCTATGTTGATCTATGTATTTTCTGGAATATATCATTTGCATCGCGCTGTCATAATAATCATAATAATGAATATTCCTCCATATCTTTATATAAACAAATTATCCATAGCAGAAACAGAGTGAACCTATACAGCACTCATTTTGCTTGTAGACTCGTGTTAGGCCTAAATGCAAACTACTAATTGTGCAGTGTAATTCTGAGCACTCACAGCAAAGGCGGTCTTCTTCATGCTCACAATAATGTAAGTAATCAAAGTGGACAAGGGGCTTTGTAGGAAGATAGACTCCACTCCACTGTCCCGCAGGCGAAATGACGGGGGAGGGAGCGAGGGGGCGAATGATAGTGACAAGAGAAGTAGAAATGTGTCCCAAGATGTGATGAAAGACCAGATCAAACCAGTTGGCCATTTTTGCACCATTAACGGCCCATTCTGTCTCCGGCAATGGCAGACATTTTTATCCTTTCAGCATAAACAAATCCCCGGCGAAGATCAGTGTGCACCATTTACCCAACATTTACGGTAACGCTAAAGGCCTCGTAATGACTGTCATTTCTTCTAAATCACAGCATGATGTGAAAGTGTGAGAGAGCAGCACTGATGGAGCTCTGTCCTTTGATTTACAAACCATTTACATCCATCCGAGAAAATATATTACAGACCAACGTCAAAGATGGCGACATTATGAAAAACATGAACCCAACTATGGCTTTCTAATGTAGTGCAAGCTTTTATCAGTTATTGCTACTTTCTGATAAACCAGTGTTTCAGTGCAGAACATGCAAATCATTATTGTCAAGCCATTATTTTTTTTATATTGTATTATATTTGTACTTTGAGACTTTTTAAATACATTAAACACCAAATAAAGGTTGAAATATGGTAACTAAAGGCTTCTAAGGAGAGAATATTTGCGATTAAAATGAATAGTTGATGAAATTCCGAAATAGTTTATTCCTTTTGGCAGATTTAATACCGCCACAGTCTTTATTATTATTATTATTATTATTATTATTATTATTATTATTATCATTATTATTATTATTATTTTTAAAAGGTCTCTTTGTATGTGTTTTAGAGACAGCCTAGCCCAGTTAACAATAACAATTATCACAGTAGGACTACATTGTTGTGATAGGAATGGCATCCGGCGAAAAGTTACAAACAATGGGACAGGTTCAATGGCATCTCTCCTCTAAAATGTATCAATTCATCTGAAGAAAAAGAAAAAAAAAAGTGTCAAGCTGTAAATCCAGCCCAATCAACAATACAGTGTCATTTCTTCAACCCCTTCCTATAGTTAAGTCAAAAACCCCAGATCCAGTCCAGATAAAAGAGGAAGATTGTCAGACTGAACTGCTAATAAAACAGGCTAGCAATAGCATTGATTACAGGGACATTTTTGGGAGGCCAGCTATTCCGATCTGGCGTTAGGTTTACAGCCCTTTGCCGTGGCTGCGACTTCAATGAGCGGAACACACAGAGTGAAAATGTATATGTTGTGATGCCATGCCCAGAGGAGGGGCGCAATCACAAATACTGTCTCTCAAAGGCAACGTGTTTTTATGCCGAGGGCGCAGCATAAAATCCTCTCAAACAAACAACTTGAGGAGTAAAAAAAAAAAAAAATGCCTTCCTTGGACCGAATGCATGTCCGGGGGCAATGTGGCGATGCCGAGTGCGTGGTTCACTGTGGATGGGCGTGTGAGTGCGCTGGCCCGGGGCAGTCTGTGTGTGTGTGTGTGTGTTGTGTGTGTACGTATGTGGGGAGTGCAGAGCTTCACGCCTGGATGGACATGAAAGGTAGGGCAGAGAGAGCGAGAGAGGAGAGAGAAAGGATGCCCACACAACAAACTGTACAAACCTTTGGCCACAGTGGCATTCATGTGTAGTGTTGTATTCTTTTATGTCTTCTGAACTAGGAAAAAACTGCACTACTTTTATGTATACAAGAAACAAACAGAAAAAATGAATGTGTGGCCCTAATTATTTTTGGTTTGCTAATTAATATGACAATGTTTGAAAGAAAAATATCTGCCTTTAGCAAAAGATTCGCCATTTGATTTGTGCTTTGAAAGTACGGCCAATTTCTTCTTGGTCCTGGTAGAAATGACGGCGGCATCCAAACCTCTATAGCATATAAATACATTCTGGTTTAATTTAATAACCTCAAACCATAAATAGATATTAGCATGGGGTAACGGGTGCCACAAGTTTAAACTGGAGAGATTTATTAAGTTCTTATTCAAAGTAGTCCGCACAGACTTCCCAGTTGCTCGGACGGCGGCGGCCTATCTACTGTCACTGATCTCGGGAATATTAAACGGCTAAATCTGTGTGTAAAGCAGAAATGGGCCTGAATGGTGCGCCGTGGCCCATACAGACACAACTGATTTCATTATAGATAAATCACATTCATCTATTCAATCTCTCCTTCCTCCTCTATCTGTCTGCCGCTCCTCTCTCCATGTGTCTCTCCTGGAGCCTTTTACTTTTTTACTCACTGTCTTTCTCCATTTCTGTCACTCGCCCAAGATCGTTCTTATCTCGGTAATATAATAACGGCAATATGGGATGGGATTGAGCGGGAAAACTTCAGAGATTTTGTGAGAAAGTCCTCACGCCACCCTGGAACATAGCCCAGTTGATGACAAACCTTACTGTACAATCTTAGGATTTAAACTTTGTTGTGAATATTTATTGCTCCGTACACAATACTACCCATTCTTTAGTATTTCCAGATTAGCATTCCTTCCTCACCACGAGGTTGAGTCCCAGTCCGAGGGGGCATTTCCTTGTGGAGTTAGCAAGTTCTTTATGTGTCTGAGTATATTTTGTTCCCAGTAGTTTTCCCACCTCAAACATGTACAGTAATCTAATACTCCAGCTAAGTAATCCTGGCAGACGATAATCAGTCTCACTGCACTGGAGTCGCCCACTACTTGACGGGCAAGTTCCCCCAGTGACATTTAAAGAAGGGCCAATTGACCAAATGCAGATAACAAATTCGTAGCGCTGTTGGCTTTAATCGTTTTAATTAACTGATCAGTCAATAGTGTTTTAGTCGACCAATATTTTTATTCATCAACTAATTATTTTGTTTTGGATTAAAATGATATGACCGATGAAGTGAAGACGAACGAAGCAGAAAAGTGGAGTGAGCAAGCTGAAGATTTGGGACTGAAGCATGAGTTTACAATCTTCCTTTTACATGTAAATGCACTGCTTCTTCTCCAATTTAAAAGCAAAATAGTAAATAGTGCAGTTGTAGTCTTGTGGGGGCAGTTTGGGTCAGATACATGGTCAGATGCTGAAAAGAGAGCTTTTTTCCAGTTTCACGCCACTCCTTTAGTTGAATAATCGATCAGGGCATGTTTTTAGTCAAGAAGAGCATTGACTGCAGCCCTATAAATGAAGTGAACAATAAAGTAAACTTTAACTAGATTGTTAAGTCATTTCACCATCATATTAATGTTAATGTTAAAATGTTAGAATGGAACTCCTAGTCCAAAATTGTATTTTCCTCATGGGCCAAAAATGGACTGGCAAATTTCTGAGACTTATTACAAGTAGAGAGAAAGTTAGTTATCGTCTCGCACCTTATAAATAGTTCTCACAAAGGTACAAAAGCATGAGAAGAAGAGCAGTACGAAAAGGAGCTCTGTGTTAAAAAGCTGAGTCCACCAGAGCAGTCAAAACAAATTCATATCTCTCTCTCTCTCTTTCCCCTCACACTTTTGTTCGTGCGTCTCAGGCCGCTCTCAGTAATACAATAAAGGACTTCTTGGCTCAGCGCGGGCCTAGTTTGTGTGTGAGTGTGTGGGTATGGTAGACGACACCTCTTACTCCCTTCTCTCTGTCTCATCATTGCAGCTGTTCCACAGAGGTGTGTTTCAATATATCACGCTGTCACACATGCGCGCATAAACCACACACACCAACACAAAGAGGCCCCGTGCTTAATAAGCGCTATTCAGAGCTCCTGGGTCCACAGAAGCTGAAACTGCACTCCAGCACAAATCTACCTCTTCGTGTCCTTTGTCCCCATGTTTCTGTTGCGTTTTTTCATCTTGTAGATTTCTTTCTTCTTCCAATTATTCTAACGTTGGAACATTTTGAGACTTTTCTTTAGCATGGCTTTCCAACTTATGTGGCTTAAGTCAAATTAACATAGTGAAAATATCGGACCGCTTGACTAAAATCACTGGTTTTGAGCGCTCCAGTTTAAAGTCCACCCACACACCCTGGCTGCGTTGTTCAATATTATTGCATTATAGAAAAGAAGAGAATTGTAGCATGTCGTAGGGCAAGGAGGTTAAAAATAACAATAAATAGCTTTTCCCAAAAAAACAATAGATAGTGCGGTACCGTATATTTAAGTGAACCTTTTTGATTGACAGTTCATTGTGCCCTGACCCTTATTTCCATGTAGACCCGGTAAAGCTTGCAGTATATTTTGACTAAAGAGCAAAGACTGCATGTATTCGCCTTCTGGGTACTTCTGTTGGCTGGATAAGGGGGACTGGAATTGTATAGAAAGTGGTATTATACATGTAATATTCGCAGGGGTTAACATAAATGATGCTATGTCAGAATTTTTGACTGCATTATTGCGGTTACTATTTTTTGGCTGAAGAGCAGAGGATCAACCTACAATACTGAAATCAAAATACAAATTACTGCTGTAAACCAGACCCTTGTGTTGTGTGGTTGGATAAAACATTGGTGTCATCATATACATTACTAATATATAAATAAATGATCTGATCTACCATTTTGTAGCTAATCTTTGTGATATTTCTTACATTTTCACATAATTTGGCTTAACTGTGAGTGACCCAAAGCTGTTGACCCATATGCAATGACAGGAAGTACAGTGGGAGATAAGATGGAGTGAAGCAGCCTGGGGGGAGGAAGTGGACACCTGGATGAGTCGTGCGTCGCGGCAGGAGGAGGGTCCGAAGGAGGAGGGGATGAGGACGCGTCTTCAGCTGTTCCTTGGTCTGGGCGCTGTGGGTGTGTGAGCGCGGCCCATATGTGACTCAGAGCTGGAGGAGATGAACAGGGGTCGGGCCAGATGGACGCACACAGACGTCCACCACGAGCCTCCAAACTGCCACGCTTCACTTTTCACGGGGGCAAGAGAGGGTGAAAAACTGGCAGGGCAAAGTGGCTGCAACAAATACTGGGGTTTTCCTGGTGGCTGGTTTTGTAACGTAATAGCAACAAATAGTCACGTAGTGTTTAAAGGTGCACCTTTACGGTGTAGGGTACACCACCTGATTGTGTCATTGGGCTGTCATTGCTTCACCTGGAATGTTAGAAAGTATGGCATTAAATTGATCTAACTAACATTTATTCAATTGCAGGTATTTTATTGATAAGGAAATACATTAACACATGAAAGGGAGGGTTGCCGGGCCGATCGGAAACGGTGCATCTAGGACATTTTAGTGCCATATGAACCATCTCAAACTTTGAGGACCTCAGGGACCGGCCTCCTGCTGGTGCCCAGAGTCTGGACTAAACATGGACCGGCCTCCTGCTGGTGCCAGAGTCTGGACTAAACATGGACCGGCCTCCTGCTGTTGCCAGAGTCAGGACTAAACATGGACGGCCTCCTGCTGGTGCCAGAGTCAGGACTAAAACATGGACCGGCCTCCTGCTGGTGCCAGAGTCAGGACTAAACATGGGACTGGCCTCCTGCTGGTGCCAGAGTCAGGACTAAACATGGACCGGCCTCTTGCTGGTGCCAGAGTGAGGACTAAACATGGACTAAACATGGACCTCCTGCTGGTGCCAGAGTCAGGACTAAACATGGACCGGCCTCTTGCTGGTGCCAGAGTGAGGACTAAACATGGAACGGCCTCCTGCTGGTGCCAGAGTCAGGACTAAACATGGGGAATCTGCGTTTCAGTTTTATGCAGCTAAAATCTTCCTGAGGATGTGAGAAAGGCCTCTACTCCTGCAATGTTCAAATCTAAGTTAAAAACTGTTTTGTTTATCTGTGCATATGACTGAAAGGATTTTATTTGAACTCTTTTCTTTTATGTCTCAAACTGTTTTAGTATTGATTTCCTGATTATAGTTTTATATTTTGTTGTGTGAAGCACTTTGAATGGTGTACGGATTGTGCTTGCCTTGCCTAAAAAAGCTCACCTCTGCTCCAAAACACATCTTTTACAGACAGTGGATTGGCTACAGAGCTCTCGATTCAAAAAGCCCAAACTGATCACTGCTTAGACATGACGAAATCTCAATCTCAATTTAAATAAAATAAAAATTGCCCAGCCCTGGATGTGCATATGTAAAACGACTTACTAATACGTTGTTTTTTTGCGATGTAGTTGTACAAATAAAGTTACATAAATTATTTACAAAAATTATTTGGATATTTATGCAGGTTTCAAGGACTTGGAGAACGAAGAGGCCTGAATTAGACGCTTTGAACCTTTTAGGACATATGACCAACCTGTGCACTAATAGTCTGCTGCTGTGACTGCAAATGGTCAACACCTGTTCAAACAGAGACGACAGCAGGGGTCAGGGCTGGAGCCTTTAAGTGTGGGGCTCTCAGTTCTTGAAGTGGTTTGAATTGCATTTTACAGTTACATTTGTGCAATGGTTTTGACGTGCATTGTTCATTTGAGATTCTTATCATTCCGCTTTGTCTAGTTCATTCTCACAATTTCTCAGTTGGCATAGCCACAAGCATCCTTTGTCCGCTCTTTTTGGTTATTTCAACTTTCTCTCGTTGACAGTGTTCTTTGGTCCACAAATGGCAAGTGGGCACACAATGTGAGTGCGGTAGTAGTGACAAAGTGACAAAACATTATGAACATATCAGGGAATGTGTAGCCAGGGCCTAAAATTGAGCTGGAGAATTCTAAGGTACAAGTTGCTGTTTAACTGTCAGATTGCAGATTTGTTGACTGTTATTACTGGACCTTTCCACATGAAACAAAGTTCAACACAGTTCAACATCTTCTCTGTCAGCATGAAGAAACAAAATGTTGGGGAAAAAACAACAATGACTTCAGAAAGCCATAAGATTATTAATTAGACAAATTTAGGAGCCAATCCCTAACTCAATGATAACGTTCAATATTTGAGGATCATAAAGTAAACCAAGGTATAAAGATAAGGACGCAAGTTATTACTTAGATTTGTTTTAGCTGAATGTTGGTACGAGCATCATTATCTCAATTAACCCTTTTCCAGCATGGCATTTCCACACCAGTCAAAATTCAGCCTGGGCTCTTCACTCCCACAGCACAAACCCCCCTCTTTGTGCCGGCGCCTGTGTGAGCATAAGCCGGGGTCAGAGGCTAAACGATGGCCATTAAAATTCATCTCGCTACGGAAAACCAAACACACCCAATGTCTATCTCCGCACAAGTATGTATTTGAGACGAGCGCGCTCTTCCCTGTCATTTGGTCCGTTTCAAAAGCCCGGTGCATAATGGGAGCTAGTAATTGTACGTTGTGTATTGTCAAGTGATTTTGACTCAAGATGAACAATTGCAAATGTGTTTTTTTTTCCCCCTCTCGACAGATCTGTTGTGACATGCCAGCGACACATTTCAGACTATTTGCACTTGTTGCTCCCCTGCCGCCTCCGGGGACGACTAAAAGAGAGAAGAGGAAGAGAGAGAAAAGTAACTTCGCACCCCAAGATTAAAAATGCCCAAGCAATTTCCCATTTCCGCAATACAGCACAGCGATTGTGCCTTAAATAAATCACTTTGGTAGGAAGCGGCTAACTGGAAAACTTTATTTTTCTTTATTTTTTCAGTACACAAACACACACAACTCACAGCAGGAAAACTCAATAGCCACAGTGTCTCTCCCAGCATGCCTTTCTGCTCTCGCTTCTGTCAGCGCCACAGCAACTGTCAGGGCGCATCATCAGTAGCTACGACGACTAATTAAGAGCTGCCCGTCAGGCCCGTGGTCAGTGTTATGTGAAGACAAATAACATGGCAATAATTAAGTACCTGTCACACACGTCCAATGCTATACACTGCTGCCGGAGCTGCCAAGTCTGAGTTTAGTCACCCACACGCCCACACGACACTCCCACCTTGCCAGGAAACTCTGTCTATGGCGCTCTGTTTGAACCCATTCGATTGTGTAAATCTATTAGTTCTTGGAGCCAAAGTCCATGAAATTTAGCAGCTAAACTGGGCTTCTCTATGTGGAATTAATTCTTTTGTTGGGAGCCATTAAATGTATTTATTTATTTACGTTTATTTAACCAAGTGAGAACCCATTGAGCTCGAGACCTCTTTTTCAAGGATGACCTGGGGTAAAGGGAAAAATATGACAGCACCCAAATACATTTACACAATTAAGATATATTTATGAACAAATAAAAACTTTTACATTTAAAAGCACAGATTTTTTTTTTTAATAGAATTCTCATTTAGTTTATTTTTGTATTTTTTAATTGCTCGAAAACCCCTAAGTGAGACTTGTTCTCTCAACCTCAAGGTTTAAAAGCTGGATTTACAGTCGTCTGCAGCTGTATTTTACCATGTACACTCTTGGCCCAAAACATGCACAGTGAACGCACAGCTTTGTACGGTATTTTTACAGGCTAGTGCGAGATTTGAATGATTCTTCTCTCATCAAAGAGTAAAGTATATTGTTGGCCAGTGTGTCTGCTTCTTCAAACTAGGCTACTGTTGTATATGATTAAACTCCACTTGACCTCTGGTTCTAACCCTGTGACAGTAGTGGCCATCCACACCACATTAAGCCGTATAAAGCAGTGCCTGTTATAGTAATGAGGTGTGACTCCATGTGTCAGGGCAGCTTGAGTGATCGTCATAATGAATAAACGCAAGACATGAGAGTCATTTGAACAGAAATTGGGACTAAAAGCCAAAGCACACAAGACGCTGTGATGCGCAGTAAAAAGGAGCTTTTACCATGTTTCATGGCTGCGCCCGCACTGCAGTGGGACAGGAAGACAGAGCTCTTGCTAGAATTATGTTTTGGATGCAACAAATAATATGACAACAAATATAACATATCAGTGCAATGGAATATATTTCAACCAAGCAGTTTTTTCCCCACCTTTAAATCATTATGGATGAATACTTGATTCATTTCAACCTTGCACTGCACAAAAAGATAAGCATTTACACTAAAAAAGACAATCGCATTACAGTCATCAAAGGCGGCCAATCCTGTGTATATGTACTTCCCTAGTTTTTATTATTTTATTTTAATGTATTTATTTTTTATTTTAATTGTATTTATTTTTGATTAACTGAACTGCAAATGTCAGTCAAGAATCAGGAGAATATCAAAATAGTGCTTAAAGCAAATAATTTTACTTTCACCTACACAGTTTTAGTCCTACATACATCCAGGGGCCCAAGAATGCGAGACAGAGCCAGGCCCCAGAAAGACAAACAGAGTGATTTGGAACTCGCCCCTCTCTGCTCAGGACTGCAGCAGCTTGACGAGTAAACAGCATCAGTCCACCAGAACAGGGAACAAAGTCCATTTCTCATGTCTGTGTCTGGCTTTGTGAAAGTGGGTTACAATTTGGGATTGGTCGAGAGTAAACCAAAACTCATGCACTTTCCTCAATATGGAAACTTGTAATATTTATGCTGATTTAAGTAACTGTATTGTAGCGTTGGAGTATTTGTGACCACAACCAACACATTCTGTAGTTCCCATTTTAATCATTCCATTCTACTTGAATAATATTTCTTTGCCTTAACAGAACTTGAATAGAAATTGAGTTTTTCGTACCCTGCATGTGAAAGTAAGCTATCCAAATAAGATGAAAAAGGGTCATATCTTGGTGGTATCTCAGAACTTCAACTCTCTCCCTCTCCTTTCACTTGTCTTTGGTGTTATCAGTCTGAATGGGGAAGGCAGGGAATGAAAAAGTACAGCTGCGTTCAGTGTTTGTGCTAGAGTTTCTTATCACGCTCTCTCGCTCCCACACAATTCACACTGCCCACTTCATCTCAGGATCATTTACTACAATTTCATCCTCCAATTTTTCATCAAGGATTACAGCCAGAGCCCCGATCGCCGCGGTTTTACAGCCACCACATCTGAGAAAGCCTTAGTTATAGCTATCCAAGAGTTTTTACAGTTTGTCTATTGGGTCTTTTCTTACCTTTTGGACTGAGCTGGTCTTCTTGTAGTTGAGGCAGAAGACCAATTTCATTTACTTTTAGGGGTCATTTTTGACACCAAACAAGACGTTTAGAAAGTGTCTACAGTTATTTATGCAATTATAATATGACTTGACTCAATAAGTATGGAATAGAAGTGGAACTTGGGTACCATTTTTTATGTACCTGAGTCCACTCAAAAGTTGATAAGGAAGAAGAAGAAAGACGTTATTGTTCACATTACATAGACAGCACACGATATCTGTCACATTGAAAAACATGTGATTTGATAATGTTATACAAATAAAAACTAAAGATAGAAGCCTGAGAACAAGTACAAAAAGTTCTTAAAAAGTAACCAAGCTGGGGGTTATTTTTTAAAGCAAAAGTGGATTGTTTGCCACCTCAAACTCTGTCCTTAGAGTTATTATCCTCCAGTGTCTAATCTCTGCCGATATGAAACTTTCTTTCACATGCACTTAACGGCCTGCACACTTGACACATTAAAGTGAGTTCCAGTTCTGAGTACACTTGAGAAGATTCAAGTTAAATTCTGTACTTTTTTCATAATCACTGTCGATGAGTCACTTTAGAGCGAAGCAGAGGACAGCAAATGTCTCATTACAGGGCCACAAAACCCTGGCTGTTGTCTCCGGTGTGAAAGGCTACAATCCACATTTAATCTCAAGTCAAATTACAGTTGTCACGTAATTATAGGATGCGGCTCCCGTTGGCAGTGATGGAGACGTGAAACCTGACTGTACAAAGAGCTTTTCTCTGCTTAAAAGAACAAAATTTAACTCAAAATGAATTATAACATTTCTTGGACTTACTTAGGCATCGTTAAAGTGATATAGTTTAAAAAGGCATAAGGATTATTGGAAGATGTTATTTTTTGTTCAGATTATTTTACTTGATCTCCCAAATTTTTCAAGGAATTTATCTAAATGCATTCAAATAGGGCAGTTTTTGCCCTTGATTAAAAGTGGCCACCGTTCTAAGGGCGGAGTTCACAGGTGAGGGCCATGTGAAATGTAGCAGCTACCCAACAGTCTGCTCTGCTCCACACAGCGCTCCCAGGACAAATCAGAGGTTAACTGGGCCCCTCATCTCTCAGTCCACATGCCTTTAGTCTGACAGAGCTCCAGCCACATGTGGTTCTGGTTAGCCGCACTTTCCCCCACCGCACTCCCCATGCCGGCCTCAAACTAACCTACTTCACCGTGACCTACATATATCAAAACATTCAACCTCTCAATGTATATGGAGGAAACATCTTCAAATACATTGTTATGTTATTGTGAGAAGAAACATCACAATTGTACAATTATTTAGAATTAAAATCAGCATTTTGTCATGGCTCATGTAAACTTAGTATCTTTATTGTCTTGAAGTGGTATCTGAAATAATCTGCTTCTTCTGAGACGTGACACTTAATTGGTTAAAGCTTCCTGTCACTCACTGTGGATGTGAAAAAATGTCTTTATTTGTGATAGAGCTGTACTCAACAGGAAATGACTGAAACACCATTTGGCAATTTTAGCGAAATAGCATATTGTCACAGGAATGAGACCACAATTCAGTATTTATCACAATAACCACCATTCCTGTGACCAGCTTCACCAAATCAAACTTTATGAATGATAAAGTTAATGTGACATAAACAGACAGATTAAAAAAGCACTTTTCATCTAGGTTTACTTTCCTGAGACTAAAATGAATTGAAAGTACTTATTTTTTAACATTATCATTATATTATGACCTATAATTTATTATGTGTTATGTTATGTGAATTGTATATATATATATATATATATATATATATATATATATATATATATATATATATATATATATATATATATATATATATATATATATAATCACAATTATTGATTCATCGAGACTCTTGACATCTCTAACTCGAACCAGTCAAGTATAAGTGCACCGCGGCCAGCAGACCGAAGAGATGGTGAGCGAGAGATGATGTTAACACAGACTAATGCATTTAATGTAGCACAGTGTGTGATAATTGTTTCATCTGCACTGCTCATGTCGAAGCTTATAGCTGTATAGAGCGTGAATGGGAAACTTCACAAGGGATTAAAGTAAGCTGCCCATAAAGGGTATGCCTTTTTGTTCTTAATAAAAGATACAGTAGTAGTGCTTGAGTTGTCCACTGTTCTTCTGCTATATGTAAACATGTTATTTTATGTAGATGGAAGAAAATGTAGTGTCCACACAAGGGAACCATCTTTTATTTTAGCTTTTACACAGTTTCGTGATGCTTTTAGGGCCCTAGCAAAGGTGAATTGGAGTTAAATTGTGCACAGACAAATGAAGAGGGAAATGTTTTGTGGTTAAACATGTGGACATAGCCTTCCTGTAGATTTAGCTTTTCAATTTGACAATTTGAGACAGTACAGCTTGATTGCATTAGGGATTGTTGTCTTATGGTAAATCTTCTAATAAAAAAGCGTATAAAGGTTTTGTAACCACATACTTTCAGCGTGATACTTCACTTTTTGGACATTTCCAACAAGGAGGATAATTCCTGCAGTTCAGATAGATTTTGTTTTTCTACTCCACTGTGCCAACCTAAATAGGACGTGTACTTTTGTTGCAGATTTGTGGGATGACCTGCGCATTGCTCATAGAAATGTGTGTGGTGGTATTTTACAAAATACTCCAAACTCCTCTGGGATTCCTCGCTGTGTGACTCATTTTAATCATACAGTTTGAATCATGGGCCCAATGTAATACTTTCTCCGTCCAACGCTTTCTGGAGCCGTGTGAACCTCCCACAGTTGGAGAAGACAAAACAGTGCTTTGAGATGGAGACTTGTAACACTGCACAAATGGTCAGCTCAGCAGGAGGTAATCACTTCTCACTTACTAATGAATAATTACCAATAATGCGTAATGCATAAGGCTTTTAAATGTTACAGTGCACAGTGATCAGAAGATAAAGGTGTTTAGACATTATTTTCCTTCCATATGCCCATCCTAATTAACATGATGAGCTCAAAAACTAAGTCGAGCTGTCACGTTTGAGGTTTGATAGTCCGGAATAAATACCATGTTTTCAATACATACCACATGTTGACATTTTGAGAGGCACATCCCAATAAGGTTGTATTTACTATTTTGTAACTAGGGATGTAAAAATCATTTGTGTAATTGATAATCATGATTATTCAGGTCTCAATATTATCGTAAGAATAAAAAAATAATAATAACCGTGACTATTTTAATTTATAGTTCAAGAAAAAAGAACCACTAAATTGCCTTTTTGTTTGGGTATTTTCCATTGCCAGTCCTCCTTTTTGGACTTGCTGGTAGTCATTGGTGTTTTGATGTCCCTCTGTTTAGTAAAGAAGGACTTACTGTAGGTCTTTGTGACCTAAGTACACTCTGTGCTCCTGTGTGCTTGAATGTTTGAGCATCAGATAAACCAGGGTCTACAACAAAGCATCCATATGTGTTCTTTTAATCCAGCAGTGCAAAGGCGCTGAAGGCTGTAGTTTTCTTTCCAACCTGCACTTAAGTCGAGCTGGCTCTCTTTGAAGTACTAACAGTGCAGTCCTTTGCTTTAAGGTATAAGGCGTAGTATGTGTGAGGTTGACGCTAAGAGACATGTCGTGTCACGAGGAGGTAGAGCTGTATCTGCTAACCGTTACAGCAACACGACAGCTCGCTCGGCTCAACCAAACACACGAGATGCTATTTACCTTTAGCCTAATATAGACATAGTGACAGTTAGGCCAGCCACTTAATACAGAGTGACACTGTCTTCTACGTGGACTTGGATTCAGAGGGGGACAAGACAAAGAGGGGGAGGAGGGGGTTGTGTGAGTCAGAGTAAATCTGGTTAAACTGAAAACAAAGTTGGGGAAAAAAAATGCGAACAAAGGCATTGTGCAAACAGTGAGACAAGCGAAAAAGGGAAAACAAGAGGAAGACCTTGGCGAAGACAGGTGACAAAAGATTTATGGAGTGACAAAAGTTTGCTCAAGAAAAGTGTTCTGTCCTGGTCATGGCATTGAATAAGAAGTGTGGCCTCAAAGTGGTACAAAGATATTATGTTTCAATGGCAATTTCTATGCCAAGAAATCTGAAACTAAAACAAAAAATGTGTAAAGACGAGCATATCATATTTTTCAGCTCTTCTTCTACTACTACTTTTTTATTTAAGTTCATGGACTTACAATGTGCAGAAAGTTTTGAGTAATCTTCAGTTGTAAACAAAACTCTTAACTCTTTTAAACTGGAAAAGATGCAACTATAGAATCTGGATGTCCTTCTCAACAACACAAGTGATACTGCAAAATGCAATTACAGGCTTGAGACACATTTTATTTCCCCAATCTTGATTTGTGACCAGTGAGATCTGAGTTTAGACTTGGGGCAAGTTTAGGATGATTTACGACAGGCAGCATCCAAGGAAGGTTGTCCTGGGACCGTTTGATCAGTCGAGGCTTGGGCTATCAGCGATAGATCATCATTTGAGGGCTCTTGGTCAGGGGACATTTATCTTTCAGTTCGGACTGAAATTGCATTGGATTTTCATGACATAAATATTGTTTTTATTGCCACATTCACCACGATGATACTATTTTGCAGGCTTAGTAATGGTTAATTGTCTTTAGAAGGAAAGTTCCCACCCAAAACTGCATCCACAATCTTCAAACTCCCTGTAATTTTACACCACTGACTGTGGATTTGTGAGAGTGAAATCCCACCCTGCTCTGTCTTATGGGTCTTTAGGGGAAGCGTGGAAGTGTGGAAACTGGAGAGACTGGGAGGAGATTCGGAGTAGTAGACGGGAGTCAAAGGGGGACAAGGTACGGGGGAGGGTATGATAAACGCTGAGTTTCTTTGTTTAGGTTGGTGGGTCGTAAATTCCAAGAAAAAACAGGGGGGGACGGGGGCTTAGGTAGAGTAACTGTTAGGAGAGGGAGAAGTGCTTTGGGTAATGTTTAGAGCAGCAGTTGTCTCTATTGAACTGATTGAACTGGACTTGTATCTACACCAAACCGAGTGTAACCCCATGTTAAAAAAGTTGCCAAATCATAATTATAAACTAAATCTGTCCCACAGTTTCAGAAGTACTGGTCTGGAATAATACAAAGAAGCAATGAAGAGTGCAGGAGGACTAGACTAGACTCCAGACACTGGGGAGTCTGGACAGTGTCAACATCGCGCCTGAATGTGTCCACGCTGTTTGTCCGGAAAAATACCTTTGCTTTGGAACTTCTCTGTGAAAGATTTTCTCATATCTGTTCTTTCAATTTAGACTTTTACTACAGTGTTTTTTTATTTTTTATCTTGGTCACACTGTTGTACAGCTGTGTACAGACCAAGGCCTTCACAGAGTACTGTCCTCCTTTTCCTTATCACTGCCAGTGGAAACACTTTGCAACTTTCACAAAACAGTTTGAGGAATTCAACAGGGCACAACTCAAGGCCAAGGTTTCCAATAAACACATGCTCATTCTCAGCCACAAAACCAACTACAAACGACAAGAAAAGCGCCGGGGGGAAAGTTTCATTCAGCAAAAATTGTCTGAATTATTGTCAACTTTCACAAATTGATAGTTTGTGTGTGAGTTTCGGGGCAGAACTTACTTGCTGCTTTAGAAAAGTTTTCTCATAAAGCAAAGACAAAAGAAACTTATGGTACGCAAAACATTAGTTAAACTCTGGGAAAACCTTTTCTAATGTTAATTTTTGAGTGACTATAGGTCTACAATGACAGTCAACAATGCTAATGTTTGTTTAATAGCACAAATTATCACCACATTTGGGAATAACAGCGGGGGCTGTTTAGGAACATTTGCATGCCGCGCGCAGACCCTATCCTTTTGACAGCGCTCAACAAATCATGTCAAGTGGGACAAACCTGGGGTCCAGACAGACAGATGCTGACTGTCTAAACGTCTACCTGGGAGATGGAGTGCATGGACTGCCTGTGTATAATATGTGAGTATGTGAATGCTGGCTGCCCTGCATGTGTGTCTCTTTAGTCATTTTGCAGACAGCTGACAGACAGGACGGCAAGACTGTGACACATCACTATCGCAGAACCGATTATATAAACCTTTAGTGCTACAGATAACGGTGGGTGTGTGTGTGTGTGTAGATTTAGAATCGGCTCAACGACCAATGCGAGAACGGAGGAAAGAGAAGTGGAAAGATGCATGAAGCAAGTCAGGAGATGGTAATCTTAATGGACCGGTCATCTGTCTGTAAGACCCTGTTCATACGCACACATAAAAAGGAGAGCTTAATGTGCATCTCCAAAGCTTAATACTGCTCTTGGGTGCAATCAGCTTAAAAACACTCGCAAGACAGTGGATGTATGCTTTAAGTGCCGGGAGATCAAGATAAGAGAATAAGACTTTAATATGTGATGTGGTGCACACTTTGCTTATGGCTACTCCTGTTAATGTGCCCTTATGACAGATGTCTTCTTACTGGACTAAATGGAAGACCCAATGCCCTTGGGTTGTGTCAGTCCAGCACAAAATCTACATCCTGGGCCATAGCGAGGCGTAAACTCTTGCCCTAGTGAGTCACTGTTAGTCTAAACAGAGAAACTGCTAAACATTACCGGTATTTTCCGGACTTTTAGCCGCTGCCCTCTATAAGCCGCATTTGCTCTATTTTGTACAAAAAACGATAATAAAACAATACATAGGCCGCACCTTTTGTATAGCCGCAGAACTCTTTCCTTGACTTTTGGCACCGCATGAGCTCGTCCCGCTGTCCCCTCCGAGCGTCACGCTACATTCATATGATGTTAAGCTTGCGTGCAGCGCGCGGCTTCCTAGCAGAATCGATGCCTTCAGCTTAAAACTTGCTTCGTACGAACTTCTTCGTTTGGGTTCCATAATAATGCGGCAAGAATTTGAAGAAATAAGATTTATAGTTGGTAATTTGTCGTCCGTGTTCTATTTGCTAGCTGAATCAAAAGCTAACATCCTGCTGTCTTTGCTTAACTTTTCTTGTAGTTTTGATTCCAATTCCGGTTAGTAGTTCGCCCCTAGCGGTGAAAGAAAAAAACCACAGAAAAGCCGCAGCCTCTAAATAAGCCGCATGGCTCAAAACATCTGACAAAAGTAGCGGCTTATAGCCCGCAAAATACGGTAGGTCGGAATCACAACAAACAAAACAAAATGTTTGAACGCTTGTTGTCATTATTATTAAAGAAAGAATGTGCCAAATCTATACATGACATGAGAAAGATCCTTCAAAAGGTTTGGTTGGCTTAAGAAAAGCTTTGACAATAGATTCACAAACGATGCTAATCACCATCTGGGTTGAAAATTCCCAAGCTTTGATTTAAATGTGACTAAAAGAAATGACAAAGAGTCCAACATCATTGAGACTATTAGTTTTGATCTTCCCATGACGCCATTTTATGCATGGGAAGTTCATGAATTGCTTCTTACTGTTTTTTTCTGTCGAATAGACTTGTTTTGGATGTGTTCAAATCCTTGTGTTGTTTGATTTAAGTGGGATTAACCAGAGATGGACCTTGCGTAAAATAAACTGTGGATTTTCATCACTTTTTCCCTCCAAAACTAAACTATAAACAAAAAGCTGTATTGGCTTTGACTTTGATGCTGGCTGTTGCTGCAAAGCCTTGTGGGATACCAAAACTCTTGTGTCTGCCTCCGCTGCGGATGGCGTCTGTGGTGCACACTTTACGAGCCTGTCACTTTCACAGAGGAAAAGAAAAACAACAAGTCGCTCATTAAGAAGCCGGGACAGACAAAAAAGATGGAGGCTGTGATTGTGGGATTCCAATATCGACTGTTTAGGATGGCGAGATTGAACTGGGCTTTTTAATAAAAACTTCCACCAAGTAAACTGCACCTGGGAGCTTCAGACAGCTGTCGTAGTCCACAGACAAGACGAGATCTGTGCGGGACAAGCGGCAAATGGACAAAGTGCACAGACTGCAGCAGAAATACAGGCACTCAAAGAATGCTTCAACTTAATTACTTGTTTGTGAAGACTTTACAAGGCCAAATTGTTTTATGTAACACAGGAAATAAACAAAACTTAAGACTGGAGTGCCACATGTAAGAGTTTCTGAGTTATGGATTTGAAACGTTCCATATAATAGGCAGCCATTAGTTGTATACTTTACTTACCTTAACCCAGTGAATGAACATACAATTTATTCTTCCACAGAAATTGCCTCAAGTGAAGGTTCAATGAGCTTTTCAGCTAAAACCTTGAAAAATATGCAAAACTAAAGTAATCCGCATTCACATGATACAAATAGGTCCTATAGATAAAGCGGCATTGTGCATTTAGTATAAAGTGAAGGGTTAGTGCAGGGATGGCAATGACCACGTGATGAGTACAACAAACTCCACTAAAATGGAATGGAGAAAGCCCGAGATGATCTACAATGGAAAGGGCTAATGACGATGGCGCTAATGGCTACGCTGGGACTATGGCAGTGACTGTGACAGATGAAGCTATTCGTAACTCACCCTTTTCGGCGCGTCCCAAGTGAGCTAGGTCCAAGAGGGGCAGCAGAGAGAGAACAAGACACGGTTAGATTTGCCGTGGTGCACAGAACAATAGTCACATATTCACAGCTGCGAGGCTTTGGGCTCGGTCTCTGAGGGGCCGAGCAAGCCCAGGGTCACACAATATGGTCAAGTTTAGCGGAGGAACTATGTTAACTTGGTTTGTATGGCTTTCAGTTTGAGCATCAATGTACAATGATACCTTGTTGTTGCATGCCCAAAATAAAACCCACAAGTGACTGCCCTGTTATGACCTCTGAACTCTGAACGAAACATGCGTGACATCTCACCTGTTCTTTTGTACTTCAAAATGGACTAAAATAACCCAAGAATGTCATCTGTCACTTCTGAACATCTTAATTGTTCTCATTTCACTGCTCACTGAAAACATAGCTCGAATTTCCCTTGCTTCCCTCACTTTGTATCCTTTTTTTTTTTAATACTGTTTGTGTAACATAAAATCTAGAGTTCACACAGCAACCATTGTCCAGTCACCTCTCCAATCTGAGCCTGCCCAAAGGCAAGAGCCAATCATAAAGAATTCAATGGTATATATGTTGCATTACAATATAGGCCTACAATTATATAATTAAAGGCCCTGTACCTGATTCTGAGTCTTAAAAACAGAAGAAAACAATGAAGTCTTTGCAGTGGTCCACATGTATCACTCACTAACCCAATGCCTTCTGAGCAGCCTAAATATTCACCACGAGCAGTTTATAAGCGCTTTTCAACAACTGTCTGAGGCCAGAGTGAGATTTTGCATCACGGTGAAGCTAACAACAAACATGCTAACAACAGAATAGATGTTTTGACATTATTGCTGTACTGTGGCAAAACAGATATTACTTTTATTACATGAAACGCTTGTCTACAGCCCCTTTAAAGAGACCGAAAAACCTCTCTGCTGCTCAAACTCCACCAGGTGCCATCATTTGCAGTCCTGCGCTGCTTGTGCACGGACACTTTGAGCTGGGCAGAGTAATGCAATTAATCAGAGAAGCTTGATTACTTAATCCGTCATTGGCCAGCCATGTGTGTACCGGGGGCATTTTGTCTTTTTTTTGGTGGGACCGTGTTAACGACAGCTGTGACCGGCGCTGAACGGTGCCACTCTGGAGATGGATGACACTCGCCTAATGCCATCCTTCATCCAGGAAATGAAAGCCCTGGATTGGACGATACAGAACTAAGAAAAGGGTTTTGTTTTCATTTAAGTACTGAACTTTGTATTTGTAAGATAAAAGTGAGAATGATCAGATTGGACCAAGGACAAAAATTGATAAACAGGTTTAAACAACTATGAACAAGACAATATTCACCGCTGCGAGGTTTTGCGGTTCTAAAGTCAGATATCTGCTGCTGGTCCGTGTCCACTGATACGTTTCATTGTTGACTGCCGCCTCCTAAAACAGTCTTCATCCCAGTACAGTACTTTGTCTTTTCATAAGGCTTAACCACCTCTGTTGTGTTGCCATTGTTATGTTTTCAGGGCGGATTTCTGCATCTGTCAGTTCTTTGGCCAATAATTTAATGCACATATTTCTGTTTGTGCCAGAAATAAATGGATTCAGATGAAGAGGCGGTGGTGGAGGAGGAGAGGCCTGAAAGTTAAAGCCGTTCAGTTAAACACTTCAGGGCACATTTTAGCTGTACTCTACAAAATATGTTGCGTATGTATGCGTAAAATACAGGCAATCGACCACTTGTGTTTTAGTTTTTGCTCCCTTTAGTCAGAGTTCAACAAAACTAAAGCGACTGGTCTAGACTTGCAGAAAGTACAAGGCGGCTTGAGACAACTTTTTTAATTTGGCACGACATAAATGACTTTGATCGCTCTTTGATTACAGTTATTTGATCGTTTCACAGAGAGTTTGGCGCAGAAACAACACAATGTACAATGTAAGTATTTGTTTATTATTTTACACATTTAACAGCAGAGTATGACTAGTTTTTAAGTTTGTTTGTTTTCAGCTAATCACTCTATTTGGTGATAGGCTTGAGACAGCATGCAGTCCAGGCCAACTGTATGTTATATAAAGGATGCTTTGGCATCCGAAAATAGACATTGTATGGAAACTTGAACTGAAGCCAGCGTCGGTCTTGGTACCTCTTCACTTCCTAAAAACAATCCTAAATTATTTCACCAAACACTGAGCATGGCCTGTCTCTCCAAACTGCCTCTTGCACATGTGCACTGGCAAACGGGGGATTAGCTAATGAATTCTCGCAGCACATTAATTACTTTTTACACTTCAAACTTCATCCCCAAATGACTGGTGACTGGTGGAATGAGACGCTATACTTTCAAAGGGAGAGAGTTTTAAATTGAAATCTGAGGAAACACACTGGCTTTGAGCAAAGGCTTGAAACTTTAGCGACAGTGATAAGAGCGACTGCAGACTGTAGTGGTGCTTTAATGAGAGGATCAATGACTTTGATTTGGATGTGTTTTAGTTTGGCACAAGAAGAATAGAGGCCTCCTTCTTCTTATCCATAGGAGGCATTTAAGGAGTCTTTAAGACACTGTGCCAGGTGCAAAATAATACCATACTTTTATTACCAGTGCAGTATTTATTGACAATATATTACAAGAAACTTAGAAATGAATGATTTTGAATATGGTTGTGTCTAATAATTATTTTAGTAGTCGATTCGACAAGTCAACGATAATTTTTTTGATTTGTCGACTAGTCAAACACATATTTATTTGTGCATTGAGACTAAATAAACACATTTTTAACAACTAAAAGGTAGAAATGTGTTGACTGAAGTCTTCTAGATGTAGATTATTCATAAATAAAATGTATTATGGATGAAAATTAGAAATAGTTTATTCTTTTTGATGTAATAATGCAGCCGTATTCCTGTTAAAAGTTATTTCCATTTGCGTTTAAGAAAAAAATACAACTATGATTATTTTTTACACTCGACTAGTCATGATTAGTCGATTAATCGTTGCAGCCCTAATTTTGATACAGTCGTGGTAATTCTAGTTTCCTATGTTTCTGCTGGTTGGTTTTCAGTCCAGGTTCCTGATTGAACTTTTGCAATGTTGCACATGCAAGTGTGATTAGTCACGTTGTTGTTGTTTGTAATTCTTTTGCCATAATATTGTACAGCACTACACTGTACTCGACTACCGTTGATGGCTGCATCTCTTTCCACAAGCGCACACTGGCTTCAACACTCCGTCTCGCTCTCTCTCTCTCTAGATTTGTGGAGATGCCAACAGCTGAAACCAGTGCTTTTCTTTTTTTTTCTCATTCCTTCTTACGCATCTTGCTTGTCTTCTCTCCCATTCCCTGCTCTTCTCTTTCCTCTGAGAAAAACACACATTATTTCATGTTCCAAATGAGGCTGAAAAGTAATTATAATTAACTTCTTAACGTCTTGAATGTTGAAAACTACTAAAATAATTTACAGTTCTAATTAAAGCAGCTTAGATGTGGGCTTCTCTACCCTCCCTGGTTTATGATGGAAAACAATTATTTCACTTCATTAAGATTAAAGAGGCGGTGTCAGTGTCACAACTCCATCAGTGAGGAGACAGATTTAGAAACTTGTCGATTAACATGAACTCACTTGGAGGATTTGAGACGTGGGAGGAAGATGCATTTATTCTCAACGACTTTCCAATGCGCCAAGTGATAAGACGAGACGCAGACTTGTGTAAATGTCATGAAGCACAGTGTTTTAGAGGACAGATGTCTCAAACCCAATGTGACTTTTCTTAAAGACTTGACAAGACAAGTTCATAATGGCGGGATCCACATTGAGCAGAGGACAAAATGTGTTTCTGTCAATTTGCTGAGAACAAGTGGGGAAAAGAGGAACTATTCGTCCTTGCTGTGGAAGACACGCCAGGCAGTGATTATGAACCAAAGAAAGAGAGAGATGGTTTGCAGGTTTGAATAGGCCCACTTACTGCAAAGGGGCTTTTTTTCCCTTGAAGCCTCAACTTCAATACTGCACATTGCTTTTTTTTTTTTTTTTTTTCAATAAGTAAGGCAATAAAGTAAGTTATTACGTTTTAACTAGGGATGTCAAGATTATTCGGTGATAATTGTGATTATTCAGGTCACAATATTCGGAATTCATTTCAATTCATTCTGCACGCTTAAAAAGTACACCTACATGTATAGTGCTTTTTATATCACAATAACTTTACTTTTGCATTCTGAAAGTTTGATTTCATAAAATTGGTCACATGCAATTGGAATAGTTATATATTAGAATGAAAGAAACTTAAGAATTTAACTTTTGTGTCAATAATTGTTATATTGTAATTGTATAACACTCACATTTGATAATATTATGACATTCTCAGTTGTAACACTAATGCACTTGCAAGTATGAAACTCTCCAGCTTCACAATTAGCATGATTTATATATAGTGAAAAACACTCTTTGATCTTTTGAGAGTCTCTATTTTGAATCTCGTTTGTTTTTATACCTTAACACTGGAGACTACTGCTACTTTTTACCCGCCTCCCTCGACAGTGGAGCCGCGTGTTGTCTTGTATTTACTTGCAAATCAACAGCACTCAAATTCCCAGAGAGCGGCCTCAAAGAAATTCCTCACATTTGTTACCCCCGGGGACCAAATGGCCAGGAGAGGGAGGGGCAGGAGGGTGGATGTGGGGGCATAGCCTGCAGCCACGGGTGCAGGGAGGGGAGGGAGACGAGGACGGGCATTAACACGTTCGTGTGTAATTAATTGACTAATTTCTATGCAAATCGTAAAGCAGGGAAGGCAAAGAGCTGAAAACGACAGCTTCTGGAAACGTCCCGGGCTTAATCACGCGTTAAACGTCCTTGAATGCAAAGTGCGGCAAGTTAAGCAGTGTTTTTTAGCAGGTCAACTTTCGAATATTCGCGATGCTGGCTGGCTCTGTGGAAGTTACTTTTCTTTCTCTTGGAGGTGAAGGCGGAAATTAAACCCGGGTTAATGATTAAAGAAGGATTTCCAAACGCATACAAGATATATCGCATTTACTCCAAACATTGCCAGACTGCGCGCTTCACGTAAGCGTTGTTATTACAGCCACCCTACACGTTTGGAGAGAAGTCTTTGCAAACTGAACGCCAAAGCAGTTCGTTCGTGCACAACTATGTCACAGCGTCGCTTTCTCTGGCTTCTTCACCTTTGCCCTAATTACACCCAGGCACAATCACCATTTACGCACGGAGCGCACATGGATCAAATTTAAAAAAAAATACTAAATACAAAAATGCAAGTGTCACAGCTCCGGGCCAGGTCGTGCTGCGGATCAAACATGCCATCGCTGTATTGCCACTTTTCACGATCATTAGCTTTCATTGCACGCGGCGGGGGATGAAGTTGGGAGAGGAAAGACGGGTCGTTTGGTTCGCAGGGGACCGGAGAGCCGCGCGGAGCTTTAAAACCTAACCGAGCGTCCCTCCTCCGTGCTCACCCGCGGACAGACGCTGAACTGTAACTTGCAAACGGAGTCGACGCAACGTCATTACGGATCTCTGGGCAAATAAAAGCCAATACAGATGATTGAGAATGAGCGATGTCCGCAGCCTACGTGTCCGTGCGCACCAAACTTTTCCCCCTTTATCGTGTGGAAACGCGGCTGCCTCGGCTCCACTGCTTTAACAATTGTCTTTTAAATATTATTAGCAGGTCTGAGGGCATTAAAATTAAAAACACTGCAAACGCATATAACAGCAGCGTCAATTGAAGTTGTATAGGCAATGTACGACTTTATTACAGCGCCGGTGCGTGACGATATAACACTTACACTGAACGGGACGAGCAGTGCACAGTTAACACACTTTAACCTTTTTAAATGTAAATAGCTATAGGTAAAGGTGAGGTGACGCTGCTTACGTCGGCCCGTGAGCAAATAAAGCAAATAAAAACACTCTTTTGCAAAGTTCCGTAAAAGGCAAACCACGAAATTCCACGACGCAAACGTGCAAATTGCAACTTTTAATTGCGTGAACGCGTGGAGGAAAAAAAAATAGTTGCATCGAGGGTTTGGAGCAAAACCGTGGCAGTTCAAAGAGAAGACACGCTCCACAGACTACGGGATACAAGTCGTGGCAAAACACCTCCGTGCGCCTGTTGGACACGGATCAAATCAGCAATAAAAGGTGGGTAATAAAGGTTCGTGCAATGTTTAAAACGCGCAGAGTAACTTTGAATGTCCACGTTGGCACACCTGTGAAAGATTAAAGCTTTACGAGAACGCACGTAATGTCGAACTAACTTTTTTTCCTCGCAAAACCAAAGCAAAAAAAAAGAATAATGAGCCAAAAGCCTGCTCTTACCTGTCGGGATTTGAGCGGACATCGGCGTGGAGAAGACACAGACAAGTCCAAGGAAAACCAAAAGTGTATCCATGTTTGAACCGTAGTGTAAAAGTTTCAACCCGGCGACTTTCTCCGTGCTCACTGCCCTCGTCCTCTCGCCGTCGTCGCTCGTTGGAGACAGAACTTTGTTGGGTAGTTATTCCTCCAGCGTCGGTAAACGCGAGGTCCCCATTCTCTCGAGGCTCGGGTCCGGTGTCTCTGCTGGTGTTTGGTCGCTTCTTTTCCCGCGGACGGAGACGGAGGAGAGTTGTCGCACCACACACCGGGCTTTAGGACAGGAGCGAGCGCAGCGCGAGACTGAAGCACGGAGAGCGCTCGTGCAGCCACGGCGCGAGCGAAAGTGCGTGACGTCAGCGGGCACGAGCGGTGTGAAGAAAAAAGAAAAAAGAAAACATAGGCCTACGTTTAAAAAGAAGTCAAATAGGAATGTTTTATGTAGTGCTCTGTATTTTCAGCACCTTTTCTCCAATGTTTATTTGATTTGATTGGCTTTTTTGTCGTAGTCTAAATCATGAGGGTTGTTAGGCAGGTAATGTGGCCAAAACACTCTTATTTGGTAAAGCTAGGTTTGGTTTATTGATATAGGTCCAGTGGCGGTTCTTGGGGTTAGGGTTACACATGATGGGTGATCCTGATGCCAAAAAGTACGAGTTTATGATGTTATAAATAAGGTGCCATAACAATTTCATTATTAAAAACATAAAAAATAAAATAAAAAGAAAGCATCATCTTCATTTGTTTGAGATCAGTTAAAAGGAAATAATTAGATTTTTAATAACCTCTGTGTCTCCAGAGACAGATAGGCAAATGAAATATTGTTATTCCTAATGCCAATTGTGACGCTGATTCATTCAAAACTGAAATGCCTAAAGCCCAGTTAAAGGGCAACACTGGCAACACAAGTTCAATTGTATTTGTTGTTCTTTTTTAAACCAGCAAGGCTAAATACAGTTCCTTTAAAGCCACACAATATGCTAAAATACTGTATGTAAAAAAAAAAAGAAAAGAGAAATATATTCACAAAATAAAATAAGCATTATATATATGTATATATATCACACCATAAATATGTTACCATATATTGGTACCATATACCATACCTCCTCAAATGTTTTCTGGCGCGCCCCCCTTGGGAGATTAAAAAAAAGTATCCACGCCCCCCCACAGCCTCTGGGACAGTGAAGAATTGGTGCTTCACTGCTGTAAATAAGGCATTTCAAGGAGAACACGCAATAATGTTACTCCTCATCACTGTGGATCACTTTTGTTGTTTTGTTCTTGTTGTTGTGGTGGTAGTGGTGGTGGTGGTGTTACTTTTAATGGCTGTTGGCAGCCAACTGAAAAGGTGTATTTACCGCCACCTACTGTAGTTGTACATCTTCAAAGTATGTGTTTTACTCTATACCATTAAAAAAAAGGAGAGAGCGAAAGAGAGAGAAAGAGAGAAAGACAGCGAGAAAAGAGAGAGAAAGAGACTTCTTCTTTGGTGGTGTTTAGTTGGTATCCATAGTGTTACATTACTGCCATTCTTTAGACTTTATTCTTTAGACTATATTCTTTAGACTTTGGTGTTGCTGTTGTTTTTTTAATGGCGGTTGGCAGCCAACTAAAAAGGTGCATCCACGGCCACCCACTGCAGCTGCACTCTCCCAAAGCACGTGCTCCACGCTACACCCTAAAAAGGAGGGACAGAGGAGAGACAGAGGAGAGACAGAGGAGGTACAGAGGAGGGACAGAGGAGAGACAGAGGAGGGACAGAGGAGGGACAGAGGAGAGACAGGAGAGACAGATGAGAGACAGAGGGACAGAGGAGGGACGGAGGAGGGACAGAACACACATTGCGCATAGAGAAGCCAAAGCCGTGACTTGTTCTAAACCCTGGGCAAACGTGTGTGAGGGGCACAGGCTGTCCCACTCCTCCGCTGCTCTCTCTATTTAGAAAATAACCCCATGTTGGCACTGGGCGTTTTTCTGTTGCTCAAAACATGATTTTCACGCACAATGTGGGCACATTTCTCAAAATTTCTCAAAATGTGCACACCCAAGTGGACGCGTCCCACACTTTGGGAAGCTCTGCCATATACTAATTGTAGTAATGTGCTCCTGTGAAAGTTAATTGTTTTCACAAAAATCTTGAGAGGGTATGAGCAATATATTGCCAGTGTGTAAAATTAAGTCACATTCACTTTTATTGCACTGAAATATAACCATAATATAAGCTAGAATTATGCATGGTAAACCGCATAGTTCTACAATTATACATTTCCCATCAGAATAATAGACAAATTATAGAAGAAACTGGCAAAACATTATTGAATATTTAACCCATAACCCACATATGAAGCAAGTATGGTGTGACCCAGGGTCCCCTTTAAGAGGTTTCCTGGGGAGTTGTCACTACAAATGTCACTACGCCCATGGTGTATTTCAGAGGAACGGGGGCCGTGGTGTCAGTCAGGGGGGTGCAACCATGGGCCCCAAGTAGAGCCCCAGTTTACCATATGAGCCTGCGGGCTGCGGGAAACTGCCCACCACACATTGGTTTATGTGGCATCTAAATGCATCTGTATCTATTCATCTATCTATCTATCTATATATCTATATATCTATTTATCTATTTATCTATTTATCTATTTATTTATTTTGTTCTTCCCTTCCTGAGGTTAGCATAGAACACCTTTCATGCCCTCTGATGCAGTCATTTTCAATTTGATTTGACATGTGTTTTATGCCAGGTGCCCTTCTGGAAAACCACAACAGTTTTGTACAGTATAATGTTGTCTTCTCAAATAACCAGGTTGATCAGCCCTCACCATTTCTCTGAACAGGCTACATGTACAGTCTAAATAAACCAGTTTTCAATGGAAATCCTTGACAGTAGTTACAGCAACGCAAAGGCGCCTCTTTCTGTGTGATGGACCAATCCGATAAATAAAACCTACTGTAGAGATCTGCGCAGTATTTTGCCAAACATCCTATTCAACACTCATTTGGCCAATTCAAAGCTGCCTTTTGTGGTGTTCAACCTGGAGCAGCTGGATTTCATGTAAATAGCACTGTGGCAATGAAATATATAGCATTTTCACCTGGAGCCAATAGAGCGTTTCAAATCCAAACTTTTACAATGCACGATACAAATATGTGACAAACAGAACAAAACACCTTGAAACCTGGTGGTACTTTTTTGCTGAAGATTGTTTTAAGAAAAGTTGTTTTTGAGTACAAATAATTTTTAGTTGATGATCTCCAAATATCCAGCCTTGGGAATACCTGTAGCTGTAGGAGAAGGTGGAAGTCTGAGACTGATGGGGGGATCTGGAATATCCATGAGAAACCCACACATACTGCAGGTAGAAGAACTTTATACAGAAAGGTCCCACACTGCACCGGGATTCACCTGGGGACCTTCTGGATGTGAGGTGATAAGTACTAGTGCTGATTACATTCTTTTTTCTTAAACATTGCTTCAGTAATTATTTTAGCTGACAGCGTTTTAGTGACCTTCTGTCGGAGAAAAAGAGGCATGTACGTTTGGAGAGATATCTTAAAATCTGTAATAAAATAGTAATAGCTGGGAGTTTTTAAGCTGTGGTGCCTGATTTTCAAACCACAAAACGGGGAAAACCCTTCTAGCTTGTACATGCCTCTCGCAAACCTTTTGACACAATAATATTCACATGCATGGTTTTTTATGTCGCTTGCACAGCTTTGAAACAGTTTTTAGAGAAGGAAAAGTGATGCAGGGTGGACCACTAAACAACAGCCAATCAGCTCTCATCTCAAAGTGTCATACAGTAATTTACAAGGCTCATTCTCACAAGTTTGGATTGATAAAATGTTTTATAATTAGATGAACACAGGGTGCAGGGTTTTGTTTTCGTGTTTTGGGGCGAAACTAAATGTACTCATTTACAAGAGAAAGGAGTAATTCAGCTTTAACTATGTGAAAGATATTAGTCATCCACAGTATGTACAAGCTCCATGACAAATCTATAGGGCCCCCTCTCTTGCAGCTTTGACACAAAAATATTTATATCTGGGAACCACCACAGGGGCCCCAATTCTCGGAGTGACCCTGTTTCAAAAAGCATCCTAAACACATCCATGTTCAACGCAACAAAGGCAGGAAGGTCTATTGGTTGATTTGCACGCTGAATTAATGTGGAGTCAGTGACTCCAAAAGACAGCAAAACAGAGCCATAAAACTGCTTCAGCTGGACATTGGACAAAAACTGGTCCTTTGTGAATCTGAAAGTGGAGCAGCATGGTTTATAAGTGCAGAGTCATCAAGATGTAGAGTCAGAAGAAGTTGCCTTTTCTTTTCATTTAGAGTAAAGTCTGTGGACAGTTAGATCTGTGGGGATGCGACCCTGACCTCACAGTGAGAATGCATGTTTTCAAATTTATTTTTATTTATAAAATTGAATAAATGTACGATATAATGCAAATTTGCGGGACATTTCCAGCAAAAATATAACTACTTGAGGGAGTGCAACTTTAAATAGACAAATAAGTGATAGTGATGCATAGTTAATTGACAAGATGATCCCGCAAATATGATAAAATTAGCAAAAAGCGCTATGTAATTCTAATGCATTATTAGGCCCGAGCGCTACAAGGTGGCGAGAGGCCTTAGTTTCGTAATACCGCACAAAGCGCTCGCCCGCGTCCAAACTAACTAAACTAACCCACTAACACACTTGCCAACTCATGTACGTCCTGTGCATACTAATGAGTAGAGGGAAAATCGTACCATATTGTTGTAAACGGGTGAAGCCCGTGCGAAGTGCGCACTAAAGGAGCACTTTACATAGGAAGTGTAAAGTGACTATGTTTGCACTTAGTCACTCACTAATGAGTTCATCATCGTCATAGTTGACGGGCATGAAAGTAGATGACAGGCATGAAAAAGAAAAAATAAATATTAAAAAATACGCCATCCGCCCAACCAAATGTCAGCCATATTGGATCAAAGTTTGTTAAGCATGACTCAAGTTTGAATCAATTTGAATCAGTTGTTAAACTTTTTTCCCTAAACCTACTCAATGTGAAATACAATTTTATATGGGGAGCAAACAATATAGTTTTTCGAAATGTTATTAAATTTAGTAAAACATTTCTATTTTGGCGTCCTGATACATTTTTGCGTCCTGATCAATTTAACCCTTCATACTTTTACAAACTTCTCCTTGGGTGTTTGCACAAACAAGGTCTAATTTGTTGAAAATAATCTTGAGGAGTTGGGCAACAAAACTAATCAAATTTTTTTGGACAAGTATTAACGTCTTTGAGCGGTGCAGCCGCAAACGTTTTCCAAAATAACCACTATCACATGTTTTGGGACTGTCCTTTTGCTAAGAAATATTGGAATAAAATTAACAATGCACTGTATTTGACATTGCCATCCCACTCTATTTTAGAACTGTGTACCTCAAAACTCCTGCCATGGACACAATAAATGAATACCTTTGGAACGTACTTTTAGCAGTCATCACAAAAAGGCCATCACAAAGAAATGGATGGCACAAACCTCACCAATGATCAAGGACTGGACTGACATAGTAATCCCTCATTCATCCAGGAGTGTTCCATTGTAGAAAAAGATTCAGTGGTAGTCATCTGGACTCTGGACGATAGTAACAGACATCAATCAAATGGAAAAAAATTACATTTGGACTTACTTTGGAAATGGACAAATTTGATAATTTACTTTCATTTAAATGTGCCATAAATATGTTTCTTTGGATGTTTAGTTGATCTCTATTTGTATTTTTTGTGTTTTCTGTTCTGTGTCTGTTTATTTTTATAGACAAAAAACCCCTGAAAAAACAAGTACCGTACATTTTCAGGTGACTCTGAAACACTCGATTTAAGATTTGATTAGACGGCATTATCTTCTGAATTACCCATGATTTCCCTTATGGAGAAAATGCATCAATGTTTCAGTTGAATCTTCCTTATAATATGTACTAGATGAGCCATGTATTTTCATCTATACACTGTTTCTAAGCATAGGCATAATTATTTTTTGCACTGGCAAGCATATTCAAAATCTCATTCAAACTCTTTCATTACCAACTATGTATCATTTTTACTTGTCTGTATTAAAAAACAAATCATCTTTCCATGTTTCTCCATCTGTCAACTCCAGTGACAGGCTGCAAATCAAAGTGGGGTAAAAAATATCCCGACGGGCCTGCCAGAAGGATATAACTAATGTTTTGATTTTGGATGAAAAGATGCTCGGATAGAATCGCATTAGTCAAAGAGTCTTCTGGTTTAGCATTCATTATTTACACCAATCAGCCGAAACATCATGAGCATAACTTCATGAAGGTAACTTTCTTGGACTATACTTTTAATTGCTGACCACAGCAAACTGGGAAAACCGGAGAGCAAGAGTTTTCAACATTCTCTTCTGTGTAATTAGTATATCATTTTGTATTCCTTAATTTACATAAACTTTGGTGTTAAGTCATCATCCAGTTAGGTTTTTAGAATAGATCCAGGGAAAAATATTTTCTGACGATAACAGCCACTCTGCTCAAAAACGTGCTGTAAAATCCACAATCAAAGAGCTAGCAATAAATATCTCAGGTTTGTTTATTAAGGCTAAGGTTAAGCTACACTTTATTGTCCCCGTAAGGAAATTTGTCCTCTGCATTTGACCCATCCTTCAATGCCACCGGGGTATCTCCTCAGGAGCAGTGCAGCGCCCGGTGACCCATCTCCAGATCTTTGTGCTAAACTTGGTCAGGACTGCCTTTGCTAGTGGATTTTACCTGGTGCATGTTTTTGTGTTGATGGGGGAAACCGGAGCAGCTGGAGGAAACCCACTCAGACACGGGAAGAAACATGCAAACTCCGCACAGAAAGGCCCAGTCAGTGCTGCCCAGTGAGTGGTTAAGGCACAATATACATGCCGTGAGTTTGAATCCAATAATTTACTGCATTTCCTTTCTAATAAATCCTACGGGCAAAAAAAAAAAAAGAAAGGCTTAATTTAAATAATAAATAAAACGTAAAATTGCTACGACAATAAATAAAATAAAACTATATTCATAATTATTCAATATGTCAATTTTGTGAGGTTACTTATTGTTTATTTTTTCACTTCCTTCAGTGAAATGATATGTAATCCTAAATAGATATAAATATATATTGTAAAGACCTAAATCACCAGTGATTAAATGCATTTTTAAATACACTGATGCTACCTGATGGTCGTTATATGTAACACACACAAGTAATCTTATAACTGTGGGTCCCCGGGCGCTGCACTGCTGCGACCTTTGCTCCTGAGGAGATGCCCCAGCGGCATTGAAGGATGGGTCAAATTTCCTTCCGTGCATATATACCAATGATCATTTTGAATCTCTGGCCAATATCGTTGAGTTGCCATACATTTTGTTAAAAGCGTTATGGCTCTTCTGATTAAAAATAGAGCTTTGTGTCACACCAAAACAGCACAGCTGAAGCTTTATTTGAATTATTAATGGTTTGGATATTCTGAACTGTTACAACTGTTTTCAGAATCAGAAAAGGTTTTTTTGCCATTGTCAATGAATAGAATTCATAAACATAGGAATTTGTTTCGGCATGAAAGTGCAACATAAAACACAAATCAATAATAAAAACAACATATATGAAATCAAAAGGGCATGCATTAGGAAAAAAATTAAAATAACTATAGTATAAAATACTATACACAAGAATTTACAGTTAAATTTACAGTTATGAGTGCAAAAAGGGACAGTGCAGTGAGTGATTAAAGTGACAGGTGTTTAAGAAGTGTTCATGAGTCCAACGGCAGAGGGAAAGTAACTGTTCTTGTGGCAGGAGGTTCTGGTTCGGATGGACCGTAGCCTCCTGCCTGAGGGGAGTGGCTCAAATAGACCATGTCCAGGGTGAGAAGGGTCAGCTGTGATCCGACCTGCTCGTCCCAGAGCCCTGGAGACGTACAGGTCCTGCAGAGAATGGAAGTCTACAGCCAATCACCTTCTCAGCAGAACGCACAATCCGCTGTAGTCTCTGTTTGTCCCTGGCTGTGGCTCCAGCGTACCACACGGTGATGGATGGACTCAATGATGGCCCGTGTAAAACTGCACCATCATCTGCGCTGGCAGCTTGGCTTTCCTCAGCTGCTGCAGGAAGTACATCCTCTGCTGGGCCTTCTTGATGAGGGAGCTGATGGAGGGCTCCCACTTGAGGTCCTGGGTGATAGTGGTGCCGAGGAAGCGGAAGGAGTCTACGGTGGTGATGGGGGAGTCTGTCATGATGAGGGGGGGCTAGGGGGCTGTGACTTTCCTGAAGTCCACGATCATCTCCACTGTCTTCTGGGCGTTGAACTCCAGGTTGTTACAGCTGCACCAGGACACCAGCCATCTCCCTTCTGTTGACAGACTCATCCCTGTCCGAGATGAGCCCGTTGAGGGTGGTGTCGTCCGCAAACTTGATCAGTTTATGGTGTCGTGGCTGGAGGTGCAGCACTTTGTGTACAGGGAGAAGAGCAGAGGAGAAAGTACACAGCCCTGTGAAGATCCTGTGCTTCTTGGGGACGGGAAAAATTATGGACAACTTGAAGCAGGCTGAGACATGGCATGGCCCCAGGGAGGTGTTAAAATGTCTGTGAAGACGGGGGACAGCATTCCTGCGCAGTGTCTTAAGGTGGCGGGAGAAATACCGTCTGGTCCAGCAGCTTTTCGGGGGTTGGATTTCTGAAATAGTCTGTTTACATCCTGTTCCTGAACTGAGAGAGTTGTGGGGGAGGTGGGGGGGACCAGGGTTGGGTTGGCAGAGGTGGCCACAATGGGGGAGGGGAGGCGGGGTTGTTGTCAGAGAACTGCTGCTTCAGACGCGTATTGTACTGTGATCTAGCGCTCGATACCGCTTTGCTAAATCCATACTTCGAATCTTTGTAGCGCTCTCTGTCACTAGCCCTGTGCGCTGCATCCTTCTGCTGCCTTAACTGCCTCAGTTTTGGTGTGAACCAGGGTTTGTCATCATTGAAAGTGACTTTGATGTATGTTGGTATGATGCTGTCCTCACAGAATCGAATGTATGACGTCACAATGTCCGTGTACTCATCCAAACTCTCTGTGGCAGCTCTGGAAACCTCCCAGTCTGTAATGTCCAAACACGCACGGAGCTCCTCCACTGCTTCATTGGTCCACTTCTTAGATTTCCTCACTGCAGGTTTGGAGAGCTTCAGCCTCTGTCTGTACGTGGGGATCAGGTGAACCATGGCGTGATCTAGAGCCCACAGCAGCTCGGGCCACGGCGCAAAAGGCGTTGCTGACTGTTGTGCAATAGTGATCCAACGTGCTCTGCTCTCTGGTCGGAACTTTAATAAACTGTCTGTACTTTGGTAGTTTGTGGCTGAGTTTCTCCTTGTTAAAATCACCCAGGATAATACACAAACAGTCCAGGAAGGTCTGCGCCACAATCAGAATCTGGTCCGCGAGCGCGCGCTGTGCCTCCTGCATGTGTGCGCTCGGTGAGATGTAAACAATAGCCAGAATGAATGAGGCGAACTCACGTGGTGAGTAGAATGGTTTGCAGTTAATGAACAGATATTCCAGATCAGGAGAGCAGTGCTTGGAGATCACAGTCACATCGCATGACCAGGCGTTGTTGATGTAAAAACAGACTCCACTGCATATTTTTCTACTCAGAGAGATCCCTTTGTCTGTCCGCACAAAGAAGCTCGATGCCCTCAATCTGTACGGCGCAGTATTACTGCTGAGTCAAATGTATTGCTGGAGAATTGTATGCTATTAGCCCATTTTATGCCAAATCCCTTGACTATAGTAAATAACAGATAATAAAAAATAATTAATTAATAAATATAAAATAAGATTTCATTCACTCCGTGATGTCTCTTCCTGTCAGAATCAGAATCAGACTCAGAATCAGATTGGGGTTTATTGCCATTGTCAATGAACAAAATTCACAAACACAAGTTTATTGCTATCTTTTTACGTGTTCACACCACGGTTTTGACCAGCATGAGTGGCTGTTACCATCAGAAAATACTTTTTTTCCTGGATTTTTGCTTCCAGTTGGACATTGACCTTGTCCGGAATCTCCACAACTCTAGTCCTGTTTTTGATGTCTCTGTTGACTTATAATGAGTGTAATTTAGACAAGACCTGCAGGGGGCTGTTTTGGGACACGAGATACAAAACGTCGATTTGGGGGACTTGTTGCTTATTTCCTCCTATTTCTTCTTCTTAAGCATGCACTGACGTATACATTTGTATCTTGGGTGCCCTGAGCTGAAACAATGCACACCTGCCTTAAAGGAAGTTGCTTGTTTAGTATGTAGACGGAGTCGTCCACAATCATGGGGCAGAAGCAGATTTTTGTAGTCAAGATGTCAGTGTCATGTTGAATGTCACATGTTGTTAGTCATCTGTCATTCCCCCAAACTGAATCGCTTTTTCTGTATACTGGATTCAAGATATTTTGCACAACTTTCTAAAATTACCGTAAAAATGGCAATTATAAAATAATTGCAGCTATTCAACATCAGGCCCGGGGGCCAAATCAGGCCCTCCAAGTGATTTAATCCGGCCCACATCCCAGCTTCCAAATATGAAAACAAAAAATATTGTTTATTGGTTTAATTCTGGCTAAGCACTAGTTTCCCTGTTTAACTCCGCTTCAGACCTGGTTGGTGCTAGTCTAGTTCTAGTTTAATTCTTGTTCTGGTCAATTTTGCAAAGCATTGCTTGTTATTTCTCACAAAAATCGAATCTATCAGTCATTATTTTATTGTATTAACTCCATTTATTGAAACAGTATTGGGGATATTTTGTGCGATCCAAATTACAGTTGTTACAGTGGCGTGTTGTGCACCTCCGGCCCAGAGGCTTTGGTCCTCCGAAAAATCTGGCCCTCAGGAAAATGAAGTCTACAAGACCAACTAACAAAGACAAATATTTAAAACTGGAGAAACTCAGACAAACAAAAAAGAGCATTAGAAAAGCTTTATTGCATGATTAAGTTCTTTGGCCCACTTTGACAGAAGAAATGATGAGTGTTCTGGGATGGATGAGAATTTAGGAGATTTCTTTCCCCGGGGCCTGAACACCGGTGGTGGTCGAGAAGGGCCAGGAGTATTAGAAGGATGCTGGGATGGAGGTGGGGCGGGCCAACTGGATAGCTGGAGAGCGGCTGGGTGAGAGGGGTTTAAATTAAGTGAGCAGGGGTTTAAATGAAGTGAACAGGGCTTTGATTGGCTTTTGGGAGGTGTGCAGCATGCTGAGGGACTGACCAGCCGCTGCACCGGTGAGGAGGCAAGGTGATGATTGAGTGATGAAGCCTCAGGTGGTCTTCTAGGCTTGAATTTTTGCCTAGGCTCCATTAATGAGACAGAACAGAAAACTGACCAAATTCTACTAAGGTAGGTCTTTCTAGATTTTTGGGGTCTGTATGTGTAAAATGGAGGAGTGAAGTCTTTCCTAGCTGCCAAAATCACTTACAACAGAACAGTGTAACAGCGTTTGGGTTTTACAAAGTTGTAAAAAAAATTGTGAAACCTCCACCTTGACTCAAACCAGTAGAAACATATTCCATTAGAATCAATATTGTCAGTTTTGAAGCTAGCTGTGGCAGGAACTGGTGTGTTTGATTTTAGACGGGTTTTTGGACTGGATGTTATTTTGCATGTGTTTGCGCAACCTTCGAATGCCACCTTGAATATGAAGCGTTTTTTTGCACTCACTTTTAAACTTCAAAATCAAATCAAATTTCACAAGTTTAATTAAAAAAGGACACATTTGGGAACATGAAAGGAAACTCGGCAGCATTGGTGGAAAGAATCTCAGTTAGAAAACCTTTTATTGCCATGTGACGGGATCAGGAAAATTTTATTTGAAATACATTTTGCGATAACAATATTTTACATTTGGAATATCCAGATACAGGGAGAACATGCAATCTCTGCACAGAAATGCCCAGTCCGGCCCGGGCATCAGTGCTAACCACTCAGCCACCGTACAACTGTTGCTTTTTTTAAATTATGAATTGCTTATTTATCACTTGGGATCATCAAACTGAACCAGGGTGAACCAGGTCCTGAAGTAGCAAATAACCATCACACTGCCACCACGAGGAGTGACTGGCATGATGTTCTTTTTATCAAGAGTCGTGTTAATTTCACAACAGATGTAATGGGTCACACTCCTTCCAAAAAGTTAACATATTGGTTGTTTCTTGGCAAAGTAATCTACACACTGTTTTTTTATTGAGACTTTTCACTTTTCTCAACCTAACGGCAGCATGTAGAGGTTGAACAGAAGGGGTCCCAGGATTGACTCTTGGGGCACCCCACAGGTCAAGGTCATGTGGTTTGAGACACAGTTACCAACACCATATGGTGGTTATGCAGAAGTCCTCTCCATGGTTTTAAGACTATACATCTTCTTCACACTTTTTCTAGAAACCTATTTTTTATTTAATTCATATCTTTATTTAACCAGGAAGTCCCATTGAGATCCAGAATATCTTTTACAAGCACGACCTGGCAAACACAGCAGTCAACACAATCAACACAGTACAAAAAGTCAGAGAAGACATGGTAAAAACAACTCTTTCAAGAAATACATAAACATTTCTCAGTCACCACATTTATTAGAATTTTGTTGAACTCATCATGAGAAAAAAATAAAAATTTTAAGTAAGGCTATCACATTTTAAATAGGATATGACTTGTGGAAGTAGGAGACAAATTACGTGTTGATTTTGAGAAATTAATCAGAATCAGAATGAGTTTATTGCCATTGTCAATGAACAAAATTCACAAACATAGGAACTTGTCTCGGCCTTAAGGTGCAACATAAAACACTGAGCAATAATAAAATAACATATATTCAATAAAAAGAGCATGTATTGAGAAACAATGCAACAACAGCAATAATTTGGTCCATGAAATCATTTTGACTTTGCAGAAGTCCTCATTATGCACCGAGCGCCCAACCTCACAGTAGCAAAGAGTAACTTAACTATTTCATTTCACGGACATAAATTCTGCCCTCTCCAGATGTGAGCCTAGACCAGAAGCCATGTGCCAGAGAGGTGAGTAGTCAAAATGCTTGGAAACGCTCCACCAAACCCATGCATATACAAAGGTTTTAATCTGCGCGCCAGAGATATGCAACGCCAAGGTCAGAGCCACAAAAATAAATGGATATATTTGCTTAGGTGCAGAATAGTTAGCTTGAGAAAGTCTGTAGCATGTCTTGACTTAGTCCTGCGGCATATTTGGGTGGTTTGTGGTTGTAAAGTTTCTCATTCATTTCCAGAACGGGCCCCTAGAGCCAGTTCTGCAACCCTTCTGTCAGCACGGGGCTTGTGTCTTTTGTGAGTAACAAGAATAGTACTGGAGCATAGCTGAAGGGAATTCCACCCTGCAAGGCCTGTGAGGAGAGGGACTGACTAGCTGACAGACTGAATTTAATTATAAGTATAATTCATGTCCCATAATTTACTATATTGATTTGTGCATTGAATGATTGTTATTTGTGAGATTTATTCGTCTTTACTTTCTTTCCAGACTGCATTCATACATATACATATCTAGTTCAAAGACAAATTGCTGTTTAACTGAATACCATTATTACATACCTACATAATATACAGTATCAGTTATAAATTATAGAAGTACCATTAACTGCTGTGTCCAAAACAAATGTTTTGTTTTGTGTTGCCTTTTGACAAGCAATTCTAATAACTAAATTTACTTCTCTGTCTTGGCTGGAAAGTCAAGAAGACTTTATTATAAGACCATAATGTGGTGCCAGTTCTGTGTTAGTGTCAGCAGCTTTTATGTTAGCTTTCTTACAGTGTAAGGCATTCATTATTCAGAAACAGCCAAAGTTTAAATATATAACCAGCAATTATCTTCTTCCTGGTATTTAATGTACTACTTTCAATTTTTTTCTTTCTAAAGGAAATGCTTGGTTTCAAGTTTATTTTCACTCTGCCCCGAGCAATACACAAAAGGTTAAGATAGCTCTTCTTACAATGAAAATTATATTATACTACACACAATTGAACAGTGAAAACTGTTCCTTTTGCATCTTCTCGATCCGATTCGTTGCAGTACTACTGGGCAATCGATAGGCGGTAGATCCATCCCCACAACCTTGTTTGTTTATATTATTATGCATCACTATAATTTTAAGGACTATGTTTCTGTAAAGATGACGGTAGAAGAAAGACCCAGCCCACGAGCCACGTTTAAAGGACAAATGTTACGCGCAGCGTTTTAAATCTGAGCACGTTAAAGACAAATGTTCACATGCGTTTTAATCGAGCACGTTAAAGGACAATGTTCACAGCGTTTTAATCAGAGCAGTTTAAAGGACAATGTTACGCAGCATTTAAACCCGAGCACTGTTAAAGGACAAATGTTCCAGAGGTTTTTAATCTAGCACGTTAGGACAAATGTTCCACAGCGTTTTAAATCTGAGCACGTTAAAGGACAAATGTTCACAGCGTTTTAAATCTGAGCACGTTAAAGGAGCAAATGTTTACACAGCATTTTAAACTCGAGCAGTTAAAAGGACAAATGTTACGCAGCGTTTTAAAAACCCGAGCACATTAAAGGACAAATGTTACGCGCGTTTTAAATCAGAGCAGTTAAAGGACACATGTTCACAGCGTTTTTAATAGAGGCATGTTAAGGGACAAATGTTCCACAAGCCGTTTTAAAATCTGAGCACGTTAAAGGAACAATGTTATCCAGCATTTTAAAACCGAGCAGTTAAGGACAAATGTTACGCAGCGTTTTAATCAGAGCAATGTTAAAGACAAATGTTCCACAGCGTTTTAAAATCCGAGCACGTTAAAGGTAACAAATGTTCCACAGCGTTTTAAATCTGAGCACACGTTAAAGGACAAATGTTCACAGCGTTTTTTAAATCTGAGCAATGTTAAAGGAAAATTTCCACGGCGTTTTAAATTCCGAGCACATTAAAAAGGACAAATGTTACGCAGTATTTTAAAACCGAGCACGTTAAAGGACAAATGTTCTCAGCAGCGTTTAAAATCTGAGCACGTTAAAGGACAAATGTTCCATCAGCGTTTTAAATCTCTGCAGCAACATTAAAGGACAAATGTTCACAAGCGTTTTAAATCTGAGCATGTTAAGGACAAATGTTCACGGCGTTTTAAAATCCGAGCACATTAAAGGACAAATGTTAGCAGTATTTAAACCGAGCACGTTAAAGGACAAATGTTCCACAGCGTTTTAATCTGAGCACGTTAAGAGACAAATGTTTCCACATAAGGTTCATTGGCGTTTTAAATCTTGAAGCAGCGTTAAAGGACAAATGTTCCATCAGCGTTTTTAAATACAGCACGTTAAAGAACAAATGTTACGCAGCGTTTAAATCTGAGATGATTAAAGGAAAATGTTAACACAGCGTTTTAAAATCAGAGCACGTTAAAGGACAAATGTTCCACAGCGTTTTTAAATCAGAGCACGTTAAAGGACAAATGTTACGCAGCGTTTTTAAACCGAGCACGTTAAAGGACAAATGTTCCACCGCGTTTTTTAAATCAGAAGCACGTTAAAAGGAAAATGTTACAACATGCAATTTTAACCGAGCACGTAGACAAATGTTACGCAGGCATTTTAAAACGCCGAAGCAACGTTAAAGGACAAATTGTTCCACAGCGTTTTAAATCTGAGCACGTTAAAGGAGACCAAATGTTCCACAGCGTTTTAAAATCTGAGCACCGTTAATATGACAAATGTTCCACAGCGTTTTAAATCTGAGCACGTTTAAAGGACAAAATGTTACACAGCATTTTAAACGCGAGCACGTTAAAGGGACAATGTTAACGCAGCGTTTTAAAACCGAGCACCGTTAAAGGACAATTGTTACGCCAGCGTTTTAAATCAGAGCATGTTAAAGGACAAATGTTTCCACAGCGTTTTAAATCAGAGCATTGTTTAAGGACAAATGTTCCACAGCGTTTAAATCTGAGCACCGTTAATAGGACAAATGTTATCACAGCATTTTAAACCCGAGCACGTTAAAAAGACAAATGTTACGCAGCGTTTTAAATCAGAGCATGTTAAAGGACAAATGTTCACAGCGTTTTAAAAAATCCGAGCATGTTAAAGGACAAATGTTCCACAGCGTTTAAAATCAGAGCACGTTAAAGGACAAATGTTACCGCAGCATTTTAAACCGAGCATGTTAAAGGACAAATGTTCCCACAGCGTTTTAAATCTGAGCACGTTAAAGGACAAATGTTCCACAGCGTTTAAATCAGGCAACGTTAAAGGACAAAAATGTTTCGACGTTTTAAACCCGAGCACGTTAAAAGACAAATGTTCCACAGCATTTTTAAATCAGCAGCAACGTTAAAGGACAAATGTTACATAACAGCAATTTTAACCGAGCACGTTAATAGGACGAAATGTTACGAGCGTTTTAAATCTGAGCAACGTTAAAAGAACAAATGTTTCCACAGCGTTTTAAATCCGAGCACGTTAAAGGACAAATGTTCCATCAGCGTTTTAAATCAGAGCACGTTAAAGGACAAATGTTACGCAGCATTTTAAACCCGAGCACGTTAAAGGACAAATGTTCCAGAGCGTTTTAAATCTGAGCACGTTAAAAGGACAAATGTTCCACAGCGATTTAAATCTGGCACGTTAAAGGACACAATTGTTCCAGCACAGCGTTTAAAATCGAGCATGTTAAAGGACAAGATGTTCCACAGGTTTTAAATTGAGTTCATGTAAGGACAAATGTTCCACGCGTTTTAAATCAGAGCACGTTTAAAGGACAAATGCTTCCACAGGCGTTTTAAATCCGAGCAATGTACAAGGACATAATGTTCCACAGCGTTTTAAAATCTGATGCATGTTTAAAGGACAAAGTGTTACACAGCGTTTTAAATCAGAAGCACGTTAAAGAGACAAATGTTACACAGCGTTTTAAATCCGAGGCACGTTAAAAGGACAAAGTGTTCCACAGCGTTTTTAAATCCGAGCACGTTAAAGGATCAAATGTTACATTCAGCGTTTAAATCCGAGCAGATAAAGGACAAATGTTCCACAGCGTTTTAAAATCCGAGCATGTTAAAGGACAAATGTTACGCAGCGTTTTAAATCCAGCACGTTAAAGGAGCAAATGTTAACGCAGCGTTTTAAATCCGAGCACGTTAAAGGGCAAATGTTACGCAGCGTTTTAAATCCGAGCAACCGTTAAAGGACAAATGTTACACAGAGTTTTTAAATTCCAAGCACGTTAACAAGACAAATGTTACGCAGCGTTTTAATATCCGAGCAGTTACAAGGACAAATGTTACGCAGCGTTTTAAATTCCGAGCACGTTAAAGGACAAATGCAGTACGCAGCGTTTTAAATCCGAGCACGTTAAAGGAAAATGTTACACAGAGTTTTTAGAATCCGAGCTACGTTAAAGGAGCAAAGTTTTAGCGACAGCGTTTTTAATCCGAGCACGTTTAAAAGGACAAATGTTTACAACAGAGTTTTAAAATCTGAGCACGTTAAAAGGGACAAACGTTAACACAGCGTTTTAAATCTGAGCACGTTAAAGGACAAATGTTACAGCAGCGTTTTAAATCGCGAGCACGTTGAAGGACAAATGTTTACAACAGAGTTTTAAAAATTCCGAGCACGGTTAAAGGACAAATGTTAGCGAGGACAAATGTTACGCAGCGTTTTAAATCCGAGCACGTTAAAGGACAAATGTTACACAGAGTTTAAAATCTGAGCACGTTAAAGGACAAATGTTACACAGCGTTTTAAATCTGAGCACGTTAAAGGACAAATGTTACACAGCGTTTTAAATCTGAGCACGTTAAAGGACAAATGTTACACAGCATTTTAAATCTGAGCACGTTAAAGGACAAATGTTCCACAGCGTTTTAAATCTGAGCATATTAAAGTGCCCCCTACAGGTCGGACGACTCATTGAACTAAAATGCAGTGAAGTTTTGTATATTTAAAAATATCATCACAGAATAGCATAATTTCACTTCCTGTTTGTTATTGATGACATCACACTAGGAAATTACCCAGCAAACACTGGGGGGAAAACTCATCTGATGTCAGTTTTTTTTATTTGACAAATAAAAATATGAGAGTGACTTTATTTAGTTGAATTAATCTTTAGAGAGTCAAAAAAGTTGCTTCTCTGTTTCATTTATGCATACTTTGTCATGCATTATTGTCATGCATGTAATTTTCTACAGTTTTCTCCATGTTTTCTCCACAAATACCAACTTGATTAGTGTAAATATAAAGACATATACCTGTTATAAAACAACAGGTATAAATACATGAAATAAAGTAAAAAATAGAACATTTTATAAAGTTATACGCACATTAAAAGACAAATATTACACATAATCTGCACTGTTATTGGACTTCAAACTTGCTATTTACATGTAACTAGCATAATCAGATAACCCAATCATTAGATGTGATTGTTGGTGTGTGTAACTGTTGTACCTGGAAGACAAAAGTACAACTGATTTTAAAATAACCCTTTCGCTCTTTAACCTTTTCTCTGCTGTCGTCTTTGCATCATTTCCCTCGTCAAAACCTGAATCAGATTACGGTTGGAGAGAAATCAGATTACGCACGTCAAATGTCGGGCGCGCATGTGAACATAGATCACTCACATCTGATTCAAGCGGCTGAGGTTTTGACGAGGAAAATGATAAAAAATGTTTTTAAAAAAGGACAAACGAGTGAGCAAAAGGGCAAAAATGAAAGACAAAATGTTAAAATTTGTTGTACTTTGTCTTCCGAAACACAAAAGTGACTCTAAAACACACAGATTCATCGACACGTGCGTTTCTGATGATCACATTTGTCTTCTACTGTACAAAAATCCGATCTAATTATTGTGTTTTCTGATTATTACATAGGTGGTTTTAATGTCCATGTTAACCCACCTTGTCAATCAATGATTTTAAATTTCTTTTCTCAATCATTTATTCAGTCTTCAATGTTCTTTTTTTGTCTTTGCCACATTAATTTGATTTCTGTCCGATTGTTCACACAAAAAGGCCAGATTACTCATATCAAAAGGAGCTGGCTATGTTCACACACACGCCGAAATTTTAATTACCGTCCCACTTCTGGACCGTTTGAGTTTGTTTAAATGACACGCAAACTGCCAAATCTGATCTGAGGGACCGCGATCGGACAGAAATGAGATCAGATTTGGAATTTACGTGTCGTTTCATGTGAAGCTTCCCCGCAGATGCTTGACCCACTCCAGTTTAAACACTACAGCAGGAGGATACTGGGAGGGTATCTGACACGCACCCATGGCCTGGTATCGGGGGGATATCGTGGTTGGGTGGTGCAGGACGATGATCTCGGCCTCAAACTCCCATGTGGCCTGGGGCTGCAGCTTCGGAGACACCATCACCATGCCTTTCCTGATCGCCGAGCGCTTGATCTGAGCACGTTAAAGGACCAATATTACACACCGTTCTCATCAGAGCATGTTAAAGGACAAATATTACACGCCGTTTTCATCCGAGCACATTAAAGGATAAATATCACATGGACTTCAAACTTGCTCTAGAGTAACTTTACTTTGCCATCAAATTGTCTTGTGTAAAATAATAATAATAATAACACAGTGTCCAAATGATACAACTGAATCTTGTTCTACAATGGAACCCTCCTGGATGAATGAGGGATTACACTGACTCTAATTTTTGATGTAAACACTCCAGAGAATATGTCTGTGTTTACTAAGCCCGGTGTTGGTGTCTGCGCACTGACTGACATAAACAGGGCAGAGTTGGACGTTTCCTGAACAGTTTTATGGTGGTCTTGCTCTACACCAGAACTAATAGATGCCACAAGGTAAAATTCAAGACAGAAGTAGTATTTTGTGTTGTAAAGTACATTCCAGTAGGCTTTATCATCACTAGTCATATTTAAATGACAGGTCCGGGTTGTTTTGATACCAAAATGAATAAAACTGTTGACCTTTTTGAGGGCGAAGGAGGCGGTCTGTCCCCCTCGGACCTCCCTCACTGGCATCCTCTTCCTGTGGATGGACTTCACTGCGATGGGAGCGAAGACTCCTAAAGGGTCCGGACCGAGGAGCAGCATGTCGTTCAGGCGTATCAAGCCACGTAAAGTAGTCCCTGATACTACTGTTCCCACGCCCTGAGGAGAGAGAGAACAGGCTTGTGTTTTTATGTTACGATCGGGAAGTAACAACAAATACAAAGATGTTGAACACGATTTTACAGACTTAAAAACGTAAAAAACAGAATTAATTATAAAACTGTTAGTAAACCTATTCTGAACACATTCCAAGCATCGTAACTATTCCCCGCGATGAGTTCAAACGTGCGTTTCCACAACTTTCAGTGGCCAGAGCAGAGTTTTTTTGTAGCCACGTTAAAGCTAACAAAAACTAGCATGCTAACCGACGGACAGAATGTATGCGGGAGGAGGTCTGGCCGCTTCTTCTCTCACCGGGACAGAGTAGGTGTCGTCGATCTGGAACTCGGCCGGCTCGTCCGTGTTGAACGTTGTTCTCGACGAGAGCAGGTTCAGGAACATCTTCAGCAGGTCCATGTTCTCCCCCGTCACGTTCGAGATTTGAAAGATCGGACACACTCTACAGAAAAGGTTTGGTTTGAATCAGGTTTAGTCCGGGCTAAACCTGGAGGCTGTTTCTTAAAGGATTACTTTAAATGAAAGTAAGACTGGACTAAAGCCGAACCTCTCTGAGCTGAAGTTCGACGCCGTGACGATGACGTCGTCTTTATTCTGGACCAAAACCGGGATTTTCCTGCAGCCAGGAGACTTCAGCAACCTCTGTAGCAACTTTAACGTCTCTGCAAAAGAAAGAACATCATCAGAACTGCCTCTGACCCTCTCCTCTGACCCTCTCCTCTGACCTCTCTGTCCTGCTCCCCCCTGACCCTGTCCCTGTGTTTTCCGACCCTCTCCTCTGACCCTCCCCTCTGACCCTCCCCTCTGTGTTCGCTGCTCCTCTTGACCCTCCCCTCTGACCCTCTCCTCTGACCCTACCCTCTGACCATCTCTCTGACCCTCCTCCTCTGACCCTCCTCTGTGTCTTCTGCTTCCTCTGACCCTCTCCTCTGTTGTCCTCTCTGCTTCTCTGACCCTCTCCTCTGACCTCTCCTCTGTGTTCTCTGCTCCTCTGACCCTCTCCTCTGACCCTCTCCTCTGACCCCTCTCTGACCCCCTCCTCTGACCTCTCCTCTGTGTTCTCTGCTCCTCTGACCCTCTCCTCTGACCCTCTCCTCTGACCCTCCCTCTGACCCTCTCCTCTGACCCTCTCCTGTGTTCTCTGCTCCTCTGACCCTCTCTCTGACCCTCCCCTCTGACCCTCTCCTCTGACCCTCTCCTCTGACCCTCTCCTCTGTGTTCTTTCTCCGCTCCTCTGACCCTCTCCTCTGTGTTCTCCGCTCCTCTTTCCTTCCTCTTTCCCTCCTCTTTCCTTCCTCTTTCCCTCCTCTTTCCCTCCTCTTTCCCTCCTCTTTTCCCTCCTCTGTGCGTTCACCTTGTAGGACGTTGGCTGGACACATGTCTATTTTGGTGACCACCACAAACACGGGACGTTCAAAGCCAGAGCGAGTCCGAGGTGCTCTTTGGTCATGCCCACGATGCCCGCGTTACTGCCCACCTACGAAAGAAACACAGGGAAAACAGGAATTGAATGTGTGTGAAGATTTGAGATCCTTAAGTCTCCTTAAGTGGAGACTAAAACCAGGTCCAAACCAGGTCCAAACCAGGTCCCAACAGGGTCCACACCAGGCTGGACTTTACCATGAGCATGCAGAAGTCTGGCAGGTGGCCGGTCATTCCCGAACACGGTGGTCTTCAGGTACTTCTCGTGTCCGGCCAGGTCGATAAACGTGATGATTTTAGAGGATTTCTCACAGATCTTTTGTCCAGTCCAGACTTCCTCCGTGATTGTCCGGTTTTGTTCACCACCTGCAGTTTAGGGTCGGATTATTGAACAAGCCGCTCCCTCCCCCTCTCTCATACCTGCCCCTCCCCCTCTCTCATACCTGCCCTCCCCCTCTCTTCATACCTGCCCCTCCCCTCTCTCATACCTGCCCCTCCCCCTCTCTCATACCTGTCCCTCCCCCTCTCTCGTACCTGCCCCTCCCCCTCTCTCGTACCTGCCCTCCCCCTCTCTCGTACCTGCCTCTCCCCTCTTGGTACCTCCCCCCCTCTCGTACCTCCCCCTCATACCTGCCCCTCCCCCTCTCTCGCACCTGCCCCTCCCCCCTCTCGTACGTGCCCCTCCCCCTCTCTCGTACCTGCCCTCCCCCTCTCGTACCTGCCCCTCTCTCGTACCTCCCCCATCTCATACCTCCCACCTCTCATACCTGCCCCTCCCCCTCTCTCGTACCTTCCCCCTCCCGTACCTCCCCCTCTCATACCTCCCACCTCTCATACCTGCCCCTCCCCCCTCTCGTACCCCCCCTCTCGTACCCCCCCCTCGTACCTGCCCCTGCTGGTCGAAGCCCAGGATGTCGTTGCCCACGCTGCTGGTGCGGCCGCTCTCCATCTCGTGTTTGTGTCTGAAGAGCTTCTGTCGAGCGAAGCCTCTTCCGTTGTCCAGTTCCCCGTGAGTCAGGACCCCGAGGAGCGTGCTCTTCCCCGCGTCCACGTTCCCCACCACGGCCACGCTGAAGGGCAGAGAGAGGGGCCGAGAGAGGGTCAGACCAGGACTGGACCAGGACTGAGCCAAGACCGAGCCAGGGCCGAGCCAGGTCCGAACCAAAGACCGAGCCAGGACCGAGCCAGGACCGAGCCAAGTCTGAAGCAGGACCGAGCCAGGACTGAGCCAGGACCGAGCCAGGACCGAGCCAAGACCGAGCCAGGACCGAGTCAAGTCTGAAGCAGGACCGAGCCAGGTCTGAGCCAGGTCAAATTTAAAATTGCTGAAGCTTCTAGAAAGACAATATTTACAAAATGAAGATGAAGTCAGAAAGAGCTTATTCTTTTTTTACTTTCTGAAATAATCTTGTTGTGTTTGGTATAAAAAGGGTTTTTGGTCTGTTTTTAGATTCTGTAGATCAGAGGAGTAAAGTTATCAAAGTACGACTACAAGTACTGTTATAACCACTAGTCACGATTAGTGGCTCCTCCTCCTCCTCCTCAGCTCTCCTCCTCCTCCTCCTTCAGCTCCTCCTCCTCCTCCTCTCAGCTCCTCCTCCTCCTCAGCTTCCTCCTCCTCCTCCTCCTTTCTCTCCTCCTCCTCAGCTCCTCCTCCCTCCTCAGCTCCTCCTCCTCAGCTCCTCCTCCTCCTCAGCTCCTCCTCCTAGCTCCTCCTCCTCCTCTCCTCCTCAGCTCCTCCTCAGAGCTCTCGCTCCTCCTCCTCAGCTTCCTCCTCCTCCTCAGCTCCTCCTCCTCCTTAGCTCCTCCTCCTCCTCCTCCTCCTCCTCAGCTCCTCCTCCTCAGCTCCTCCTCCTCCTCAGCTCCTCCTCCTCCTCAGCTCCTCCTCCTCCTTAGCTCCTCCTCCTCCTCCTCCTCAGCTCCTCCTCGTTTTGTGCTCATTGTGCCGTCTGTACTCACCGGACCTCCAGGAAGTCCTCCTCCCCGACCCTCCTCCGGATCAGATAGTCCCGGACTTGGCCCCTGGACTCGGGCCTCTCTCGGAGCAGGACCAGGTCGGCTTCGATCTGTTCACACAGAGAGTGAACCGTGGCCACAGACGCCTCCATGTCGGCCTCGTTCAGACCGTAGTCCCCTCCATCTGAGGAGAGACAGGGTTAAACCGGGTCTGAGCCGGGTCTGAGCCGGGTCTGAGCCGGGTCTGAGCCGGGTCTGAGCCGGGTCTGAGCCGGGTCTGAGCCGGGTCTGAGGTATATAAGGCGTATAACACACATATATAAAGCATATAACACACACACACATACACACATATATATATTATATATATATATATTACACACACATACATACACACACACACACACACACATATATATATACATATACATACATATATACACACATACATACATATATATACATACATATATACATACATATATATATACACATACATATATACATATATACACACATACATATATACACACATATACACACATACATATATACACACACATATATATATATAAACACACACACACATATACACACACACACCTATATATATACACATATACACACACATATATACGGCGTATAATACGCAGAGCGTATAACACACATATGACATGTATAACACACATATATAAAGTGCATAACACAATATAGTGCATAACACACATATAAGGCGTAAAACACACACATATATGGCGTATAACACACATATATAAGGCGTATAACACACATATATAAGACGTATAACACACATATATAAGGCGTATAACACACATATATAAGGCGTATAACACACATATGAAGTGCATAGCACACATATAAAGGCGTATAACACACATATATATATAAAGGCGTACCTGAGCCCATCCCGATGACGTAGATGGTCTCGCCGCTGCCCTCGTCGATTCGCTCTCGTAAGTGTCGCAGGAGTGCGTCGTACTGTTTGGCATTCGGACTCACCAGGAGGAACTGGAGGAACATCAGTGTGTGTTTAATGTTGTTGTGCACCAACAGTAATAAGTGAAGCCACAGCTGCCCTGGGGCAGGCTGACTGAACACTTCTAAACACCTGCCACTTCAACTACAACTATTCATCACTCACTGCACTACAACTTTAAACTTAACTGTAAACTTGTGTACATAGTAATGCCCATTTTTATTTTACACTATAGTAGTTTTAAATTGTCCCTTAAATGCCCTTTAGATTGAATATATGTTTTATTATTGCTCAGTGTTTTATGTTGCACCTTCAGGCCGAGACAAGTTCCTGTGTTTGTGAAGTTTGTTCATTGACAATGGCAATAAACCCCATTCTGATTCTGAGCCTGAAGAAACAGAAGAAACAGAAGAACCTGAAGGACCTGAAGCACCTGAAGAACCTGAAGGACCTGAAGGACCTGAAGGACCTGAAGGACCTGAAGGACCTGAAGAACACTCACCCTGCACAGACTGAGGTTTCATTTGAACATCACTTGTTGTTCTGAGATGATTTTACAATCATTAAACACGAAGCGAAGTACAAGCTTCATGTTCTTCATGAAGCCGGCCCCTTCATGTTCTCATGTTCTTCATGAAGCTTGCCCCTTCATGTTCTCATGTTCTTCATGAAGCCGGCCCCTTCATGTTCTCATGTTCTTCATGAAGCCGGCCCCTTCATGTTCTCATGTTCTTCATGAAGCCGGCCCCTTCATGTTCTCATGTTCTCATGTTCTAACCCGAGTCAAATAAAGAACCAAATATAGACTCCCATTTGTATTTCACGTGTCATTATGTTCTTCTCTTTGACAGTTGTGTTTGTCGTTTTTCATCAGAACTCTATAGAACTCTATAGAACTCTATAGAAACTCTATAGAACTCTGTGAACGCTTCAATGACGTGCTCTTCCTGCGCATGTGCTGAACACACGTGTCACTTTGTGCAGATCAACACGTCACACACGTCGTTTGTCCACGTCCAATAAAACAGTCGTGAATATAGTCGTTTCAGCGCGTGCGATGAACGTGTCACAAAAAGTGTGATTTTAAGGACAGAAAATAAACTTATCAGTGACTTTAGACTTTATTCTGAGTCTGTTCAAAGTGTCAGGGACGGTCACGTGATTTCTGATTTATAAAGGTTTGGCCCAAAGTGGTCTTGACTTTGCGCGGTCTTTCAGATACAAACCACACGTGTGTTTAAAGTTAGTCCCGGGGTCGTCCCGAGGCCCACCTTGTTGGTCAGGTCCAGCACGTCCGCGGGACTCTCCGTTGGGCTCGTCGCCGCGCTTCGGAGCGCTCTTCCTTCGGACTCGGCCTCGTCCTGGGCTCGGTCCGGGGCGAACATGGAGGCGGGGACCACGGTCTCCGCCGCCTCCGCCGCCCGCGGCTCCGGGCCTGAACCGACGACATCCCAGAGCTCAAAAGTGCGGAAAAAGCGAGAAAAAAGCGAGTCCAAAATAAAAAACAAACGAGCGCTACACGATCCGCGTCAAAAGTGCACTGCGCATGCGTGAGGCCGGACAGTTTGTACGGTGCGGACTTGGGACAAAAAAGCCCTGATGCCGAAGGGCCTAAAACAATGATCCTGTCCCGGAACCTTCTGGAGCTCCAGCACTTGGAGCTCCAGAAGGTTCCGGAACAGGACTTGGAGCTCCAGAAGGTTCCGGAACAGGACTTGGAGCTTCAGAAGGTTCCGGAACCAGGACTTGGAGCTCCAGAAGGCCTTTGTGAAGACGAGACTCTGAGTTTTGGACTCTGAAGTCTTTTGACTCTCATTTGAAGCAGACACCAAACGGAGGAAATCACGTTCAAATCTCACCTAGATTTTCTTTGATATTTATATGAAGGAGTGAAGCTGGTGTTGGAGGTCTGAAGCTAAAGTCACTCAAAATGACTTTTAGGGTCTTGTAATAAACCGGGCTGAATCCATCTAAAAGTCCTATTCATTTTTCATTTTATTTCAGGGTCATTTTTTCTTTGATGGTTTCAGAACAAACTGACCAGAATGAGAGATTTGAGCGTTCCAGCTTCAGCTTCATGTCCAGCAGATCCAGAGAGGTTTGTTTCAGAAGAAGAGGACAACATGAAAGAACAAGTCCAACGTCCCACAGGCGGACCCCTGGACCCCTGACCCCTGGACCCCTGAGCCTCTGGACCCCTGGGCCTCTGGGCCTCTGGACCTCTGGACCCCTGAGCCTCTGGACCCCTGGGCCTCTGGTCCCCTGGACCCCTGGGCCTGGGCCTCTGACCCCTGGCCTCTGGACCTCTGGACCCCTGAGCCTCTGGACCCCTGGACCTCTGGACCCCTGGACCCCTGAGCCTCTGGACCCTGGGCCTCTGGGCCTCTGGACCTCTGGACCCCTGAGCCTCTGGTCCCCTGGACCCCTGGCGCCTGCGGCCTCTGGACCCCTGGGCCTCTGGTCCCCTGGACCCCTGGGCCTCTGGGCCTCTGGACCTCTGGACCCCTGGGCCTCTTGGGCCTCTGGACCCTGGGCCTCTGGACCCCTGAGCCTCTGGACCCCTGAGCCTCTGGACCCCTGGGCCTCTGGTCCCCTGGACCCCTGGGCCTCTGGGCCTCTGGTGCACGCCACTGTAATTACTGTAATTTGGGCCGCACTAAATATCCCCAACACTCCCCAACTCAATACATTGAGTTAATAAAATAAAATAATTACTGATAGATCCATCTGATGAAGACACTGGTCCTGGACCACCTCCGCGCCACCGTGAGCTCAGCCATGGACCCGCTGCAGTTTGCAAACCGGCCTGGCATCGGAGTGGAGGGCGCCGTCATTCTCCCTGCTGCCACCGCTCTCTCTCTCTCTCACCTGGAGAAGCCTGTCAGCGCTGTGAGGCGCCTTCAACACTGTCCAGCCGCTGCTCCTGAGGGACAAGCTGGAGACGCCTTGGTGTGGACTTTCACCTGGGGGAGTGGATCCTGGACTACCTCACAAAACCGCCCCCAGTTTGTGAGCGCCCGGGACTGTGTGTGTCTGTCACTCGGACCTGCAGTGTGGGGGTCCCATGGCACCGTCCTCGCGCCCTTTCTCTTCACCCTCTACACCGCAGACCTCAGACACGACACTGACAGCTGTGTCCTGCAGAAGTTCTCTGACAACTCTGCCATCATCAGACTCATCACGGGTGACGACAATGCAGAGTACAGAGGACTCACGCAGGACTTTGTGGACTGGTGCCAGTAGAAACCACCTCATCATCAACGCGGAGAAGACCAAGGAGATGGTGGTGGTCTTCTGCAGACGCCACTCTGCTGCCCCCCTCACCAGTGAACATCCAGGGAAGGGACATTGAGAGAGTTGGACTCATACAAGTACCTGGGTGTTCATCTGAACCACAAACTGGACTGGACTCATCACACAGACGCACTGTACAGGAAGAGCCAGAGTCGACTCTACCTCCTGAGGAGACTCCGGTCCTTTGGAGTGACAATACTGTTATACTCCTGCAATAAGTTATACTCCTGTGCAATACTGTTATACTCCTGTGCATTACTGTTATACTACTGTGCAATACTGTTATACTCCTGCAATACTGTTATACTCCTGTGCAATACTGTTATACTCCTGCAATACCGTTATACTCCTGTGCAATACTGTTATACTCCTGCAATAAGTTATACTCCTGTGCAATACTGTTATACTCCTGTGCATTACTTTTATACTACTGTGCAATACTGTTATACTCCTGCAATACTGTTATACTCCTGTGCAATACTGTTATACTCCTGTGCAATACTGTTATACTCCTGCAATAAGTTATACTCCTGTGCAATACCGTTATACTCCTGTGCAATATTGTTATACTCCTGTGCAATACTGTTATACTCCTGCAATACTGTTTTACTCCTGTGCATTACTTTTATACTACTGTGCAATACTGTTATACTCCTGTGCAATACTGTTTTACTCCTGTGCAATATTGTTATACTCCTGTACAATACTGTTATACTCCTGCAATACTGTTATACTCCTGTGCATTACTTTTATACTACTGTGCAATACTGTTATACTCCTGTGCAATACTGTTATACTCCTGTGCAATACTGTTATACTCCTGCAATACCGTTATACTCCTGTGCAATACTGTTATACTCCTGCAATACTGTTATACTCCTGCAATACTGTTTTACTCCTGTGCAATACTGTTATACTCCTGCAATACCGTTATACTCCTGTGCAATACTGTTATACTCCTGCAATACTGTTATACTCCTGCAATACTGTTATACTCCAGCAATACTGTGACACAATGTCAATCATCCCTGTGCAATATTGTCTGTCCACATGACAGCTGTAAATAAGAGTATTATTATTAAGATTATAAGTCTGTTTGTATTATTATTCTGCATAATCTGTTTCCTTTTGTTGCAACAGTGAAATTTCCTCATTGTGGGACAAAGAAGATCTTATTTTATCTTATCTAGATTTTTGTGAGAAATAACAAACAAACCTTTGCCAATCCAGCACTGAACCAGAATTAAACTAGAACTATAGACTGGAACCAACCAGGTCTGAACCTGGACTAACCCTGAATCAAAACAGGTCCAAAGCCGAGTTAAACAGGGACTAAATTAAGACCAAAGCAGGTCCAAGCTAGTGCTAACCCAGAATTAAACCTATTTTTTAAAAATATGTTGTTTTGTTTTAATATTTGGAAGCTGGGTCCTGGGCCGGATGAAATCACTTGGAGGGCCTGATTTGGCCCGGGGCCTGATGTTAAATAGCCCTGGTGTGCATGTTTATTTAAATCACTTCTAATCAGAGGAAAAGATGCCACTTCAGGCCTGTACCTTTTTGTTTTTTCTGTCCTCGCGTACACGGATTGTTTACGTCATAACATGTATATTTATATATTTATATATTTATATATTTATATATTTATATATTTATATATTTATATATTTATATATTTATATATTTATATATTTATATATTATCAGAATCAGAATCAGAAAAAGGTTCACGAACATAAGAACTTGTTTCGGCGTTCAGGTGCAACATCAAACACAGGGCGAACTGGGCGAACGGGGCGAACGGGGCGAACTGGGTGAACTGGGTGAACTGGGTGAACTGGGTGAACTGGGAGAACTGGGTGAACTGGGTGAACTGGGTGAGAACTGGGTAACTAGGTGAACGGGTGAACGGGACCGTGAACGGGGTGACAGTGAACAGGGTGAACTGGTGAACTGGAGTGAACTGGTGAAGTGGGTGAACTGGGTGAACGAAAAGGGTTGAACTGGGTGAACTGGGTGAACGGGTGAACGGGGTGAACGGGGGTGAACTGGGTGAACGGGGTGAACGGGGTGAACGGGGTGAACGGGTGTGAACTGGGTGAACTGGGTGAACGGGTGAAGGGGTGAACGGGGTGAAACTGGGTGAACTGGGTGAACTGGGTCGCCCTGATCTCACTGAAAATGTTGTTTGGAATAAAATGTCAGATTGTCAGGGTTCCATCTGTTCTTGTTGTTATTAGTTCTTAGTTCCTTGGGTCTTAATCATTCTGTTCTGATTATAGTGACAATCGAACAAATAAAGTTTAGATAAAAAGTGTGTTAATCTCATTACAGGGGACTTTGCTGACCTCTAGTGGCCATGCATTAGGTTCTTCTTCACAATGTCCCTTTGAACCATACATTAAAGCAGGGGGCTTCATTTTCCCAAGGGCCAGATTATTCAGCAAGGCCTCTGGGGGGCTCAGCACGCCACTGTAACAACAGTGGGACGCACAAAAACACAACAGTGGGTAACGCACAAAACACAACAGTGGGACGCACAACAACACAACAGTGGGACGCACAAAACACAACAGTGGGACGCACAAAACACAACTTATTTCCATTGTCAATGAACAGAACTCACAGACACAGGAACTTGTCTCGACCTTAAGGTGCAACACAAAACACTGAGCAATAATAAAACAACATATATTCAATCCAAAGGGCATTAAGAAACTATTTAAAACTACTATAGCATCAAGTACAAATAACATAGGCATTACTATGTACACAAGAATTACAGTAAACTTTACTGATTCGATTTTTGTGAGAATAAGTGATATAAAGAACGTGTTTGAACATGTTTTAATGTATTTAAACGTGTTTTAAATGTATTTTTAATGTATTCTAATGTATTTGAACATATTTGAACGTGTTTTGAATGTATTTGAACGTGTTTTAATGTATTTGGACGTGTTTTAATGTATTTGAACGTGTTTTAATGTATTTGGACGTGTTTTAATGTATGTTGAACGTGTTTTAATGTATTTGAACGTGTTTAAATGTATTTGTACTTGTTTTAATGTATTTGTACTTGTTTTTAATGTATTTGAACGTGTTTTAATGTATTTGGACGTGTTTTAATGTATTATGACTGTTTTTAATGTATTTATGTTTGGACGTGTTTTTAATGTATTTGTGAACGTGTTTGTATAATGTTTTGAACGTGTTTTAATGTATTTGGACGTGTTTTAATGTATTTGGACTGTTAATGTATTTGGACGTGTTTTAATGTATTTGGACGTGTATTTTAATGTTATTGTGAACGTGTTTTAATGTATTTGAACGTGTTTTAATGTATTTGGACGTATGTTTTAATGTATTTTGAACGTGTTTTAATGATATTTTGAACGTGTTTTAAATGTAGTTTGAACGTGTTTTAATGTTATTAGATGTTCATTGAACGTGTTTTATGTATTTGAACGATGTTTTAATGTATTTGGACGTGTGTTAATGTATTTGGACGTGTGTTTAATGTATTTGGACGTGTTTTAATGTATTTGGACGTGTTTTAATGTATTTTGAGACGTGTTTTAATGTATTTGAACGTGTTTTAAATGTATATTGGAGACGTGTTTTAATGTATTTGATTTTGGACGTGTTTTAATGTATTTGGACGTGTTTTAATGTATTTGGACGTGTTTTAATGTATTTGAACGTGTTTTAATGTATTTGAACGTGTTTTAATGTATTTGGACGTGTTTTAATGTATTTGAACGTGTTTTAATGTATTTGGACGTGTTTTAATGTATTTGAACGTGTTTTAAGCTCTTTTCCGTCTTAAACAGTGACGTCACGGCGCCCCGCGGGGGTCACGTGGCGCTCGGTCAGCTGACTCGCACTTCCGGGTCTGTTCCGGGTCTGTTCCGCTGCTGTGTTTACGTCCGCGGCGCCTCTTGCTTCTGGTTCGTCGCGGTTTTCGGCTTTGACTTCAGGTAACAGCCGCGGTCACGGCGTGGCACGGGGCGCACCGGAACACACCGGGTTTTATCACGTCACGGTTTGTCCGAAAGACTCCCGAGACCCCCGTTTTCGCCGCAGCCCCCGCTCAAACTCCCACCAACTTCAGAATCTCGGCTTTGCGTCAGATTTGAATCATTGGAAAAGGAACTGAAACGCGAACAGAAAACTGAAAATGACAAAAGTGTTTACCCGTGCTTACCCGTGTCTACCCGTGTTTAACCGTGTTTACCCGTGTTTGCCCGTGTTTACCCGTGTTTGCCCGTGTTTAACCGCGTTAACCCGTGTTTACCTGTGTTAAACTGCATTTGGAAACGCGTCTTAAGATGTAAAGTGTCAAGTTTCCGCCCTCCATTCTCTTAAAGGGGCTTTTCCTGAGGCGCTGCACAGAAAACGGAACTCTCTTTGTTCTGAAGGAATAATCCGAGTCATGTCCCAGATTCAAACACGCCCTTCGGGTCAGAGCTGACGTTTTACTGCTGAATGTCATGTGCAAGTTCGTCTCATTCATTCATTCATTCATTCATTGTGTTGTCCCGTGAGAAGCGAACACGGGTCAGAGCTGATGTTTTACAGTTGTCTCTGAAGTGTCTGGGTTCATGCAGCAGGGTTATTATGTACAGGTTTGTCTTGTTCACTCATTCATTCATTCATTCATTCATTGTGTTGTCCCAGAGTTTAGCCTTGAACCCACGCGGCACAAAAAGAAGACACACTCAGACCCGGTGCTTCTGCTTCGGTTCACGGTCAAAAACATCTCTGAAACCAGAGATGAAACGAAAACGCTCTGGAAGTGAAACATCTTTTCCGTCAGCACGAATGAGGGCGGCGTCGTTTTACTCTGGAATGTTTGTGGCGTCTTGACCTCGGATAACTCTCGACTTTTGTTTAAACCTGTAAAATGGTCCGAACTATGGCCCAGACCAAAGGGTGAGGTTATAGGAGCCAAACGCACCTTCAAATGAGTACGACGTTGATAAATAAATGAATGAAAATAGTTTTTTTTCGGGCTTTTGGACCATTTTTTCCGGTGTGTTTGGTCGCCCCCTGGTGTAGACGTTTGTTGTGTTCTTTGGGTCTTTCAGGGGGAGACGGAGGGGACGCGCAGCTCGCAGCTCTGTGTATGGCAGAGGCAGAAGAGCTCAGACCAGATCAGGATCCGCTCATAGCTCTGGTAAATATCTACCAAACCAACAGGTCCAGACTTTCACGACGTCCCGCGGCCGGCGCTGGAGACGGGGTCGGAGTTCAAAGGTAGAACTGGTTTTGAACTGTCAAAACGCCGGAGTTTGTCTCGGTCCACATGAAACAAAGTTCAACGTTTTATATTAAATGTTTGAATTGAAAGAGCTTTTTGCACAACAACTTTCACAGGACAAATAACCCTGTCACAAGAATGTCGGTCAATTAATGAGGAACAATATTTTTGTGGTGGTCAAATAATGATTTACTTTTTAAGAACAGTTTTACATTTTACATTTAGAACAGTTCCCTCTGTCGGAATGCCCTCGACACATGTTTGTATCTTAGAACAGTTCCCTCTGTCGGAATGCCCTCGACACGACCTGATGAACTCTTTTCGATCCGTTTCCAGGAGACGATGAACGTGTCGGACAGCGAGGACGACTGTTACAACGAGAGAACGGCTTTGGTGCCTTCAGAGAACCCCACCCTCGCGTCGTACAGCCCCGACTTGGACAAACGCCATGAGTCCCCCCCCAAACAGACACAGGGTAACAGTGTTTACAGTGCGAGACCCCAAACAGACACAGGGTAACAGTGTTTACAGTGCGAGACCCCAAACAGACACAGGGTAACAGTGTTTACAGTGCGAGACCCCAAACAGACACAGGGTAACAGTGTTTACAGTGCGAGACCCCAAACAGACACAGGGTAACAGTGTTTACAGTGCGAGACCCAAACCACAGGTAACAGTGTTTACAGTGCGAGACCCCAAACACACACAGGGTAACAGTGTTTACAGTGCGAGACCCCAAACAGACACAGGGTAACAGTGTTTACAGTGCGAGACCCCAAACAGACACAGGGTAACAGTGTTTACAGTGCGAGACCCCAAACAGACACAGGGTAACAGTGTTTACAGTGCGAGACCCAAACACACACAGGGTAACAGTGTTTACAGTGCGAGACCCCAAACAGACACCAGGGTAACAGTGTTTACAGTGCGAGACCCCAAACAGACACAGGTAACAGTGTTTACAGTGCGAGACCCCAAACAGACACAGGGTAACAGTGTTTACAGTGCGAGACCCCAAACAGACACAGGGTAACAGTGTTTACAGTGCGAGACCCCAAACACACACAGGGTAACAGTGTTTACAGTGCGAGACCCCAAACACACACAGGGTAACAGTGTTTACAGTGCGAGACCCCAAACAGACACAGGGTAACAGTGCGAGACCCCTTTCTGAAGACATTATCGGTGTGTAGCATAAACCTACACTCATGAGCATTACTGAGCCAAAAGAATATACCCAGTTGTAAATAAATTGAGTACAAATATAATATTCAAATGCTGTGTACTTTCCAGGGCGGGGCCAGGAGGGCGGGGCCAGACTCCGCCTCATTGGACGGGGAGCAGGAAGTGGACGATGAGGAGCTGACGTTGAAATATGGCGCCAAGCACGTGATCATGCTGTTCATCCCTGTGACGCTGTGCATGGTCGTGGTGGTCGCAACCATCAAGTCTGTGAGCTTCTACACCGAGAAGACCGACCAGCAGCTGTAGGTCCACGTCTAGTCCTGATGTAGTCCTGATGTAGTCCTGGTCTAGTCCTGGTCTAGTCCTGGTCTAGTCCTGGTCTAGTCCTGGTCTAGTCCTGGTCTAGTCCTGGTTTAGAGCGGGTTTAGAGCGGGTTTAGTCCTGGTTTAACCCTGTTTAACCCTGTTCTGGCCTGTATATTTCAGTATCTACACGCCCTTCAGTGAGAACACGTCCTCAGTCGGTCGCAGACTCCTGAACTCGGTCCTAAACACCATCATCATGATCAGTGTCATCATTGTCATGACGATTTTCCTCGTGGTGCTCTACAAGTACAGGTGCTACAAGGTACAGGACACTGCCCACCGTTTAAGATGAAAACTGTGATATTATTGGCCGCTCCAAATCTTTTGGTTTTTGGGTCCAATACGGTCCTGGCTCTCGTCCAGTTGTCCTTCACAACAGTAAGACGTGTATGTAAATGTGATTCCTTCAGTTTATCCACGGCTGGCTGATCCTGTCGTCTCTGATGCTGCTCTTCTGGTTCAGCTTCATGTACCTGGGGTGAGTTTACTGCTGTGTTTTGTACTTGACGTTTGGGGACGTGAAACCTTCTTTCTGTCCTACGGTGTGACGCGAGCCTGGATGTCGCCAGATTCGTGTTTTTAGCTCTTCTAGTTTGGTTTGGTCTCTGCAGATCTGGTTCAGGCCCAGTGGTCGGTTTTCGTTGACTAAACTGTTTGTCCTTCACAGTGAGGTGTTTTAAGACGTATAACTTGGCCGTAGACTACCCCACTGTGGCTCTGGTCATCTGGAACTTTGGGGCCGTGGGGATGGTGTGTATCCACTGAAGGGGCCTCGCTCTGCAGCAGGCTTACCTATCCTGGTCAGTGCGCTCATGGCTCTGGTCTTATCAAGTACTCCCCGAGTGGCCGTCGGAGCCATCTCTGTCTATGGTACCCCAGTCCTGCTGTGGCTCTGGTCATCTGGAACTTTGGGGCCGTGGGGATGGTGTGTATCCACTGGAAGGGGCCCCTCGCTCTGCAGCAGGCTTACCTCATCCTGGTCAGTGCGCTCATGGCTCTGGTCTTCATCAAGTACCTCCCCGAGTGGTCCGCCTGGGTCATCCTCGGAGCCATCTCTGTCTATGGTATGCTTGGACCTGCTTTAGTCCTGCTTTAGTCCTGCTTTAGTCCTGCTTTAGTTCTGGTTCGGTCCTGCTTCGGTCCTGTTTCGGTCCTGGTTTGGTCCTGGTTCGTTCAGTCCTGGTTCAGTCCTTTAGTTGCTTTAGTCCTGGTTCGGTCCTGGTTCGGTCCTGGTTCGGTCCTGGTTCAAGTCCTGGTTCAGTCCTGCTTTACTTTAGTCCTGGTTAAATAGTCCTGCTTTAGTCCTGCTTTAGTCCTGCTTTAGTCCTGCTTTAGTCCTGCTTTAGTCCTGCTTTAGTCCTGCTTTAGTCCTGCTTTAGTCCTGCTTTAGTCCTGCTTTAGTCCTGGTTCAGTCCTGGTTCAGTCCTGCTTTAGTCCTGCTTTAGTCCTGCTTTAGTCCTGGTTCAGTCCTGCTTCAGTCCTGGTTCAGTCCTGGTTCAGTCCTGCTTTAGTCCTGCTTTAGTCCTGCTTTAGTCCTGGTTCAGTCCTGCTTCAGTCCTGGTTCGGTCCTGGTTCAGTCCTGCTTTAGTCCTGGTTTAGTCCTCTGTTGTGGTGAAAAGTATATAAGCTCAGTACTTGTTGTTGCGTCTCCAGACCTGGTGGCGGTGCTGTCTCCCAAAGGGCCTCTGAGGATGCTGGTGGAGACGGCGCAGGAAAGGAACGAGCCCATCTTCCCCGCGCTCATTTACTCCTGTGAGTACTGTAGACTATTACTACTCCTATTACTACTACTACTAGTAGTAGTACTACTACTACTACTAGTACTACTAGTACTACTAGTACTACTACTAGTAGTACTACTAGTACTACTACTAGTAGTACTACTAGTACTACTAGTACTACTCCTACTCCAAGCTCATGTTAGAGGACCTTGGTTCTTCAGGAGAAGAAGAACCAAGCTTCCTGCAGTACTGCTCAGCGGCCTGTAGAGGCCACTAAAAGACACTGTGACTTCAGCCGAGCTTCAGCAGAAGAAGTGAGGGGGAAACGGGCATAAACACATGAAGAGTACAACTGATTAGGGTTCATGTTTTCTCATGTTCTTTCAAAGTTGGAGCTTTTCACAGTCAAACGAGTCTGTTCTCAACAACACTCAGAGTAAACCCAGAGGATGGATAAACCACTCTTAACTAACGAGTCATGGTGTAATGTTGCTAGCGTTAGCCGCTAACCTTGAGCCTTATACAAAGAGCTAACTAATCCAGCGTGAGATCCACAGTTAACAAACCATGTGTGATGAATATTAGTCTTAATGAGATAAATCCATAATTACTGGAGTTTCAGTTCACTTTGCAAGGGGCACGTGGCGCGCTCTGTTGGCACAGTTGTGTATTACAGCGCTCTGATGTGTGTTTCAGCGGCGATGGTGTGGACGGTGGGGATGGCGGGACCAGCAGACACTCTCAGACCAGACACAGGTCAGTCTTTTACAATGACCCCGTGAAAGTTCAAAATGCCTCCATTAAAATGTATGTGTGTGCGCAGAGGAGGAGGCGGAGCAGAGAGCCAGAGGGGCGGAGCCTGAGAGGACGGAGCCGGAGAGGGCATCGTCTCGAGCGGTCACAGAGGAGGAGCTGGAGGAGGACCGTGAGTCATAAAGAGACGTGTGGGGCAAAAACACTCCCATGAGGCCCCCCCCTTTAAAGTGGCACTGTGGAACATTCAGGGCAGTCTTATATATACACAAGATGTATTTTGGGTGAAATAAATACCCTTTTTATCCAACATAAATATATTCCGCTCATAAATACATGTACATGCCATGAAGTCAGGCGCCTCCTTTTGAAACGTGCCTCAGGACCAGGAGGTTCACAGTTCAAACCTCAGAGCAGACAGTCCAGACAGAGGGAGTGTGTGAAAGTGCGTCCTGCAAAGCGTGTCGTGCACTCCTGTGGCGTGTTGTGTGTACATGTGTGGCGCGTTGTATACACGTGTGACGTGTTGTGTACATGTTGTGTACACGTGTGGTGTGTTGTGTGTACACGTGTGGCGTGTTGTGTACACGTTGTGTGGCGTGTTGTGTACACGTTGTGTGGCGTGTTGTGTACACGTGTGGCGTGTTGTGTGGCGTGTTGTGTGCATGTTGTGTACACGTGTGGCGTGTTGTGTACATGTTGTGTACACGTGTGGCGTGTTGTGTACACGTGTGGCGTGTTGTGTGCAGGAGGAGTGAAGCTGGGCCTGGGGGACTTCATCTTCTACTCGGTGCTGGTGGGCAAAGCTGCGGCCACAGGAGGAGACTGGAACACCACGCTGGCCTGTTTCGTCGCCATCCTCATAGTGAGTCTGCTCCGATTAATCGCTAATCGTGAATATTCAGCCCACAATATAATAAGGATCAAACGAATCATAATCGTGACCATTTTAGAAGCAAAACTAAGTCTTTTTGTACAGCTCAAACATGGACCTGAACTATTTTATCGGATGGTTTTTGTGCATTTTGTCCACGGGAATGACACAGTGAAGGACTTCCTGTTGTTTGGTCTCAGTCTCAATAATCGTGAATAATCGTTAAATCGATATCGTGACATCCGTACTCAACTACTTTGGTCTGGTTTATTTGAAACAAACAACAAATCTTTGCGGTTGTACATTAGGTTTGTACAGAACAGGAGCGCGTAATTGTACAAAATTGATCTGGACCCAAATCAAGAAGACATGAACCAATTCCTCGATAACACCCTCCTACCGAAACTCCACCCGGAACAAGTCACGAAACACCAATCACTGAAAAAGAACTACACTCCGCACTGAATCAAATGCAAAATAATAAAGCAGCAGGACCGGATGGCTTCCCTGCTGAGTTCTATAAACCTTATTCCCATTATTCACTAGAGCAATAACGCTACAGTCCCATCTCACATGAACACAGCCAAACAAAGACCACACACTCACATCCATCTGCCGTCCCATCTCACTTATAAATGTTGACATATGATCAGTAAAGCACTATCTCATAGAATTGAAAAAATGATGTCACAAATCATTAATCCCGATCAGACCGGCTTTAGAAAAGGAAGACACGCATCCAACAACACCTGCAGATTATATCATTTAATGCATTACTCATCAATACAACAGAAGGACACACACATAGCCACATTAGACGCAGAAAAAGCTTTTGATAGGGTCAACTGGAAATTTGCATTCACCACTCCACAAAGATCTGGCTTTGGAGAGTCATTTATTAACTGGATCAAGATTCTATATTCTATACACATCCCCATCTGCCACAGTCACAACCATCACAAAGCTTCACACTACACAGGGGGACATGGCAGGGATGCCCACTCTCTCCGTCTCTATTCACCATTTTTATTGAACCCCTGGCAGGAGCTATCCGCCTGAACCCATCAATCAAAGGTATTGAAAAAAGCACAAGTCCACAAAATCTCACTTTATGCAGACAATATACTACTATCTATACAAGAACCTCAAACATCAATCCCAGAAATAATCAAAACAATTCAGTCTTCAAAAATGTCAGATTATGCAATTCATTGGAATAAATCATCCATCCTCCCGCTACATAAAACCAAATGGGATGTGGCGTCCCACCAATCACCCATACCGATATGCCATGATCACGTCACTGACCTAGGCATCAAGATGTCCTCCAGGCTGTCAGAGTGGATAACACTCAACTTCACACCACTGCTAAAGATAATAGAAGAAGTCTTACGTCGATGGCTCAACCTTCCCCTCCATATTTGGCAGAATATCAGCAATAAAGATAACAATTTTACCAAAAATAAACTATTTATTCTCAATGATCCCACCCCACCCTCACCTGGTTCAAGTCACTAGACTCCATTATCACACTTCCATTGGAAAAATAAAACACCAAGGATTAAACTCAAGGAGGACTAGAAGCACCAAATGTCCAGTATTACTCATTGGCTCACCAACTACAAACACATTCACAAATGGACCCACCCCACAAGTAAGTATCGACACATAAATCATGCACCAGGCACTGCACACAGTCAAACGCTTCTGGAAGAAGTCACAGTCACTGTCCACACAGTGCACTACAGGGTCCACTACAGTGGGCTGCACTACACAGTGGGCTGCACTACAGTGGGCTGCACTACAGTGGGCTGCACTACAGTGGGCTGCACTACAGTGGGCTGCACTACAGTGGGCTGCACTACAGTGGGCTCCACTACAGTGGGCTGTCACTACAGTGGCTGCACTACAGTGGGCTTACAGTGGGCTACTACAGTGGGCTGCACTACAGTGGGCTGCACTACAGTGGGCTGCACTACAGTGGGCTGCACTACAGTGGGCTGCACTACAGTGGGCTGCACTACAGTGGCTGCACTACAGTGGGACTACACTACATGGGCTGCACTACAGTGGCTGCACTACAGTGGGCTCCACTACAGTGGGCTGCACTACAGTGGGCTGCTGCACTACAGTGGGCTGCACTACAGTGGGGACTGCACTACAGCTGTGGGCTGCACTACAGTGGGCTGCACTACAGGGCTGCACTACAGTGGGCTGCACTACAGTGGGCTGCCACATGCCACTATCCCCCCCTCTCTGCCTGCTCGGGATCTCACAAGAATAACTGAAAAAATCAACTTAAACAACTCCTCACAGCTCTAACCATCGCCAAGGAAACTATCCTCAACCCGACACCTGCGCTCCCGACGACCCTGCCGCTCCGACCCGACCACCTGCCGCCTCCGACCACCCTGCCGCCTCCGACCACCCTGCCGCCTCCGACCTGCCGCCTCCGACCACCTGCCGCCTCCGACCCGACCACCCTGCCGCGTGCGTGCGCGTGTGTGTACATATGTGTATATATATATACATACACGTACACATGTATATGTATGTATATGTGTATATATATTATAAATATATTAGAGGGAGAGATACAATGGCAGTGGTATATAATGATTGCTATCTACATGTACGACAATATGTGATGATGGTAATGATAACGTAACACATTTTTACTGTTTGAATGCATACACACACACTCACGCACACATATGCACAGATAAACATACACACACACACACACACACACACACACACACACACGTATAAACACACACAATCCCCCCGCTCTGAAGTTTCTAGACTGTTGTCCCTCTACTTGTCTAATGTTGTCTGTCTTTTACTGTTTTTTGTTGTTCTTGTCCTCATTATTGTTACTGTTTTGTATTTGTAAATAAATAAAACAAAAATTAAAAAAAAGAACAGGAGCACGTAGACCCCTCCCCCTTTTACTGCAGCGGTCACATGATCCAACTGAGAACTGTTTACGAATGTCACGTTCATTTGAACAGTTTAACCTAATTTAGTCGTGTTCGACACTTCTAATGCTCTTTTTATGTACTCTCTTCTCCCCCGTCCCCCGTCCCGTCCCCGTCCCGCCCCGTCCCCCCCCAGGGCCTGTGTCTCACTCTGGTGCTTCTTGCCATCTTTAAAAAGGCTCTTCCCGCTCTGCCCATCTCAATCACCTTCGGCCTCGTCTTCTACTTCTCCACGGACTTCCTGGTCCGGCCCTTCATGGACAACCTGGCCAATAACCAGTTCTACATCTGACACAAGCCCCGCCCCCTTGGCACAGCTGGGAACAAGCCCCGCCCACACACTACTGACTCTTAAAGCTCCTGTTTTCTGCTGTTGTTTCAGTCCTGCAGTTCTAAAGGGACACACTTCAGGATCAGGCCCCGATCAGGCCCCGATCAGGCCCCGATCAGGCCCCGATCAGGCCCCGATTTCAGGGAAATCACATGTTTTTGAGTCACTTTGCAAATAAAATGGGTTTGATGAGATTCATTCATTTAAATCTTTGTCACTCTTTATAAAACGTCACTTTCTTTGTCTTTGCTGCTGTTCTTTTATTATTTCTGTCTGAAACATGTTTCAATGTGTTTCCCGTTCACCTGCAGCGTCTGGACTTGACATCTTTCTGAATAACGAACATGTGTTTGTCCAACTGAAGTAAAAAAGTGACTCGTTTCTCAACATGACTTTGTATTTCAATGAAGTGCAGTTCTGACAGACCACCACTAGTGGGTGCTAGTTCTGTAATAGTGCTTTGCTCCACGCGGTTTCAAACTCACCAAGGACTTGATTTGATGTTTTGTGATCAGTCCGTGAGACCTTTGATTTGAATATTGTTTTGATCTGATTTAGGTTCATTTTCACTCTTTGAGACTGAAAACGTGACACTTTGTTCAAGAACAGAACTGTAAATGTGAGGCTTTTGTACCGACGTTTGTGATTCCAATAAACAGGATAAATGCAGATGTGGACATCGAGAGACGGTTTATTTTACACACGGTTAAAAAACAAAAGAGAAAACAAAAGGGCAAAAGGAGTTTTCAGCAGACAAATGTTCAGGTTCTGTCTTCAAACTGGGATTTATTCTTCAGTAAAAACGTGGCCAAGTATTCGATGGGGTTTGGAGGTCTGCAACCACAGAAGAGAGAGAGAGATCAGAGAGAGAGGAGAGAGAGAGATCAGAGAGAGAAGATCAGAGAGAGAGAAGATAGAGAGAGAGAGAGATCAGAGAGAGAGAGAGAGATCAGAGAGAGAAGATGAGAGAGCAGAGAGAGAGAAGATGAGAGATCAGAGAGAGAGATCGAGAGAGAGAGATCAGAGAGAGAGAGAGAGAGAGAGATCAGAGAGAGAGATCAGAGAGAGAGATCAGAGAGAGAGAGAGAGAGATCAGAGAGAGATCAGAGAGAGAAGAGAGATCAGAGAGAGAGAGAGAGAGAGAGAGAAGAGAGAGATCAGAGAGAGAGAGAGAGAGAGAGAGATCAGAGAGAGAGAGAGAGATCAGAGAGAGAGAGAGATCAGAGAGAGAGAGATCAGAGAGAGAGAGAGAGATCAGAGAGAGAGATCAGAGAGAGATCAGAGAGAGAGAGATCAGAGAGAGAGAGAGATCAGAGAGAGAGAGAGAGAGAGATCAGAGAGAGAGAGAGAGAGAGAGATCAGAGAGAGAGAGAGATCAGAGAGATCAGAGAGAGAGAGAGAGAATCAGAGAGAGAGAGAGAGAGAGAGAGAGAGAGAAGAGAGAGAGAGAGAGAGAGAGAGATCAGAGAGAGAGAGAGAGAGAGAGAGAGATCAGAGAGAGAGATCAGAGAGAGAGAGAGAGAGAGAGAGATCGAGAGAGAGAGAGAGAGAGATCAGAGAGAGAGATCAGAGAGAGAGAGATCAGAGAGAGAGAGAGAGAGATCGAGAGAGAGAGAGATCAGAGAGAGAGAGATCAGAGAGAGAGAGAGAGAGAGAGAGAGAGAGATCAGAGAGAGAGAGAGAGAGAGATCAGAGAGAGAGAGAGAGAGAGAGAGAGAGAGAGATCAGAGAGAGAGAGAGAGAAGAGAGAGAGAGATCAGAGAGAGAGAGAGAGAGAGAGAGAGAGATCAGAGAGAGAGAAAGAGAGAGAGAGAAGATCAGAGAGAGATCAGAGAGAGATCAGAAGAGAGAGAGAGAGAGATCAGAGAGAGAGAGAGATCAGAGAGAGAGAGATCAGAGGGAGAGATCAGAGGAGAGAGAGAGAGATCAGAGAGAGAGAGAGTCAGAGAGATCAGAGAGAGAGAGAGATCAGAGAGAGAGAGAGAGATCAGAGAGAGAGAGATCAGAGAGAGAGATCAGAGAGAGAAGAGGGAGAGAGAGATCAGAGAGAGAGAGATCAGAGAGAGATCAGAGAGAGTGAGAGGAGAGAGAGAATCAGAGAGAAGAAGATCAGAAGAGAGAGAGATCAGCCAGAGAAGAGAGAGATCAGAGAAGAAGAGAGAGAGATCAGAGAGAGAGAGAGAGAGAGAGAGAGAGAAGAGAGAGAGAGATCAGAGAGAGAGAGAGATCAGAGATCAGAAGAGATCAGAGAGAGAGATCAAGAGAGAGAGAGAGAGAGATCAGAGAGAGAGATCAGAGAGAGAGAGAGAGAGAGAGAGATCAGAGAGAGAGAAGAGAGATCAGAGAGAGAGAAGAGAGATCAGAGAGAGAGAGAGAGAGAGAAATCAGAGAGAGAGAGAGAGAAATCAGAGAGAGAGAGAGAGATCAGAGAGAGAGAGAGAGAGGGATCAGAGAGAGAGAGAGAGAGAGAGAGATCAGAGAGAGAGCGCGGCCAGAGAGAAGGGAGGGCATCCGGCTCACCTCTCCTTGGCGAGCACAGACAGGCCCTGCAGGAGGATGGGCACCACAGTCTGGTCCAGATACGCTCTGGTGGGCAAAGCCTGAAGATCCACCTTCTGCTTCTTCTCCCCGGACTTTTCCCCGTCCAGCGCCCTCTGCAGGCTGTCTGTGAGGCCGAAGTCTGCGTGAGGGTTCTCCCGAGACCTGGGGCGAGAGCGAGACTGAGACGAGGCGGGACTGAGGGCGGGACTGAGAGGCCGGACTGAGGGCGGGACTGAGGGCCGGACTGAGGGCCGGACTGAGGGCCGGACTGAGGGCCGGACTGAGGGCCGGACTGAGAGCCGGACTGAGGGCCGGACTGAGACAGGGTCTCTCTCTCTCTCTCCTTTACTTTACGGCACAGCGTAAAACACATACTTTGAGACGTACTCCAGTAGGGGGCGGTAAATGCACCGGTAAATGCGGCCAACGCCATTAAAAGTAACAACAACAACAACAAGGAGCAGGGACTGAAACAAGACACTCACTGCAGTGTCAGAGTGAGAGAGTGAGCATGACAGAGTGACTCACTGGAGTGAGTGTGAGAGTGACAGAGTGACTCACTGGAGTGACAGAGTGACTCACTGGAGTGACAGAGTGTGTGTGACAGAGTGACTCACTGGAGTGACAGTGTGTGTGACAGAGTGACTCACTGGAGTGACAGTGTGTGACAGAGTGACTCACTGGAGTGACAGAGTGTGTGACAGAGTGACTCACTGTGATGTGACAGAGTGACTCACTGGAGTGACAGAGTGTGTGACAGAGTGACTCACTGAGTGACAGTGTGTGTGACAGAGTGACTCACTGGAGTGACAGTGTGTGTGACAGAGTGACTCACTGGAGTGACAGAGGTGTGACAGTGACTCACTGGAGTGACAGTGTGTGTGACAGAGTGACTCACTGGATGACAGAGTGTGTGAGTGACAGAGTGACTCACTGGAGTGACAGAGTGAGTGACAGAGTGACTCACTGGAGTGACAGTGTGTGTGACAGAGTGACTCACTGGAGTGACTGACAGAGTGTGTGTGACAGAGTGACTTCACTGGAGTGACAGAGTGTGTGTGACAGAGTGACTCACTGGAGTGACAGAGAGTGTGTGACAGAGTGACTCACAGAGTGACAGAGTGTGTGGACAGAGTGACTCACTGGAGTGACAGAGAGTGTGTGACAGAGTGAGTGTGAGAGTGACAGAGTGACTCACTGGAGTGACAGAGTGTGTGACAGAGTGACTCACTGGAGTGACAGAGTGTGTGACAGAGTGACTCACTGGCTGGAGTGACAGAGTGACTCACTGGAGTGACAGAGTGACTCACTGGAGTGACGGAGTGACTCACTGGAGTGACGGGACTGTGTGACAGAGTGACTCCACTGGAGTGACAGTGTGTGTGACAGAGTGACTCACTGGAGTGACAAGTGTGGACAGAGTGACAGAGTGACAGAGTGACTCACTGGAGTGACAGAGTGTGACAGAGTGACAGAGTGACAGAGTGTGTGTGACAGAGTGACTCACTGGAGTGACAGTGTGTGTGACAGAGTGACACTGACAGAGTGACAGAGTGTGAGTGTGACTGAGTGACAGAGTGACTCACTGGAGTGACAGAGTGTGTGTGACAGAGTGACTCACTGGAGTGACAGAGTGTGTGAGTGTGTGACAGAGTGACTCACACAGAGTGTGTGACAGAGTGACTCACTGTGACAGAGAGTGGAGTGACAGAGTGACTCAACGGAGTGACAGAGTGAGTGACAGTGACTCACTGGAGTGAGAGAGTGAGTGTGACAGAAGTGACTCACTGAGTGACAGAGTGTGATCACTGGAGTGCAGTTGTGTGACAGAGTGACTCACTGGAGTGACAGAGTGTGTGACAGAGTGACTCACTGGAGTGACAGAGTGACTCACTGGAGTGAGAGTGGTGTGACAGAGTGACCACTGGAGTGACTGTGTGTGACAGAGTGACTCACTGGAGTGACAGTGTGTTGTGACAGAGTGACTCACTGAGTGACAGAGTGTGTGACAGAGTGACTCACTGGAGTGACAGGAGTGTGTGACAGAGTGACACTCACTGGAGTGAGTGCAGTGTGACTCACTGGAGTGACTCACTGGAAGCTGACAGAGACAGTGTGTGACAGAGTGACTCACTGACAGAGAGTGACAGAGTTGACTCACTGAGTGTGTGACAGTGACTCACTACTACTGTGTGTGACACGTGAGTCGACTGACAGAGTGCTGAGTGACAGAGTGTGTGACAGTGACTCACAGTGAGGTGACTCACTGGAGTGAACAGAGTGACTCCTGGAGTGAAGGAGTGACTCACTGGAGTACAGAGTGGACAGAGTGGTGACACGGAGTGACTGGAGTGGAGAGAGTGACAGGAGTGACCACTGTGAGAGTGACTCCTGGAGTGACAGAGTGTGTGACTCAGAGTGACTGTGTGACGGGAGTGACGGGGACTTGACATCACAGGAGTGACAGAGTGTGTGACAGAGTGACTCACCGGAGTGTGCGTCTCCATGGGCTGATCGGCCTCGGTGTGATCTGAAACACATTCAACACAAACATCAGCTGCGACACTTTGTTTTTGCAGAAAGTGGCAGTTTTTCAGTTGAAATCACATTTTGTTGCACTTTTGTCTCGTCGCGTTTCAGGAGCTTAAACCAGCAGCGGGTTCAGTCTGCGCTTTAAACACACGGAACCTTCACGTGCGGACACTGCGCATCCGCAAACAGATCACGTGTTTACTGCTGTTTCTGCGCAAACTGTGGAGACATGACACGATAGTGTTTGTACGGGTGCGTTCCGTCGTGTCCGCTCTGAGCTCGTCTCTGGGGTGTGTTCACTCAGTTACACCTTTAAATAAACCTTTAAATAAACCTTTAATTATTCAAACTGCGTTCATGTGACGTTTGCGACGTAAGTGAAGCGCGCGCGGATGAAAACTGCCGCAGATTAAAGATAAAACCGCCGCAGATCTGGAACAATGAACTCACCGTCCGCCATCTTTGTTGTGGATGCTTACGTAAGAGATGCCGGGTTTACGTCGCTAACGTCACTTCCGTCTACATCAGTGGCGTCCCGCCCCCTGCTGGAGGTTCACGAGAAAATGAATCGGTTCATTTTTTTATTTTTTATTTTTTTTTTATCTTTGTTTGAATCTTTGTGAATCTTTTTGTTCAATCAAACTTAGAAGAAGAGTTTTGTTTGTTTTTTTCACTTATTTTGAAGAATATGGACCAAAAAACAACATATTCTTTATTGAACAAACTTATTTTTACGATCATTTTAATAATTTATTTTAATATTAGTTTTAAATCGCTAGAAAATCTTGAGAACAAAAAACAAATGTACATGTTATCAATCTATAAAGAATTTAAAGTATTTAAAACTTTTTAGCCAAAACAAAGTCTTAAATAAAAGAATGTGATTTATGTGTGTTTTTCAGTTTTGTTTGTTTTGTCTTTACGGTGAGCGAGCTGCAGCTCCACAAACCTGACTCGTTTCCAGGGAAATGCTGTTCTTTGGCTGTAATATTCCACACGAACACACTGTGACACACTGTAGTGTAGCCCCTCCCCCACAAAGTGACACACCGTAGTGTAGCCCCTCCCCCACAAAGTGACACACCGTAGTGTTGCCCCTCCCCCAGAAAGTGTTGCCCCTCCCCACAAAGTGACACACCGTAGTGTTGCCTGCCTCCCCCAGAAAGTGACACACTGTAGTGTAGCCCTCCCCCAGAAAGTGACACACTGTAGTGTTGCCCCTCCCACAGAAATTGACACACCGTAGTGTAGCCTCCCCAGAAAGTGACACACTGTAGTGTTGCCCTCTCCCCAGAAAGTGACACTCCGTAGTGTTGCCCCTCCCCCACAAAGCGACACACCGTAGTGTTGCCTCTCCCCCAGAAAGTGACACTCCGTAGTGTTGCCCCTCCCCACAAAGTGACACACCGACACACTAGTGTTGCCCCTCCCCAGAAAGTTAAACAGTGTTGCCCCTCCCCCCGTAGTGTAGCCCCTCCCCCCCCCAGTTGAAAGTGACACACTGCCCTCCCCCCAGAAAGTACACACTGTAGCCCCTCCCACAGAAAGTGACACACTGAAGTGTAGCCCCTCCCCCAGACAGTGACACACTGTAGCCCTCCCCCAGACAATGACTGTAGCCCCTCCCCCAGACAGTGACACACTGTAGTGCAGCCCTCCCCCACAAAGTGACACACTGTAGCCCCTCCCCCAGACAGTGACACAATGTAGTGTAGCCCCTCCCCCACAAAGTGACTGTAGCCCCTCCCCCAGACAGTGACACACTGTAGCTTTATTTCCTGTTGTTGACAAAGTGAGAAACAGAAACAGATGAAGCAGGTTTTATTGTTTTTGTGACATGACAAACTTCACAAACTTCACTGTACATCACCAAGACCAAGACCAGGACCAGGACCAGGACCAGGCCAAGACCAGGACCAGGGCCAAGACCAGGACCAGGACCAGACCAGGGCCAAGACCAGGACCAGGACCAGGACCAGGGCCAAGACCAGGACCAGGACCAGGACTAAGACAGGCACAGACCAGGACTAAGACCAGGACCAGGACCAGGACCAGGGCCAAGACCAGGACAGGACCAGGACTAAGACCAGGACCAGGCCAGGACAGGCCAAGACCAGACCAGGCCAGGACCAGGACCAGGACCAGACCAGGCCAAGGACCAGGACCAGGACAGGGCCAAGACCAGGACCAGGGCCAAGACCAGGACCGGGCAAGACCAGGACCAGGACCAGGGCCAAGACCAGGACCAGGCCAAGACCAGGACCAGGCCAAGACCAGGACCAGGGCCAAGACCAGGACCAGGACCACCAGGGCCACCAGACCAGGACCAGGACCAGGACCAGGACCAGGGCCAAGAGCAGGACCAGGGCCAAGACCAGGACCAGGACCAGGACCAGGGCCAGAACCACGACCAGGACCAGGACGCAGCCAAGACCAGGACCAGGACTAAGACCAGGACCAGGACCAGGACCAGGCCAAGACCAGGACCAGGACTAAGACCAGGACCAGACCAGGACTAAGACCAGGACCAGGACCAGGACCAGGCCAAGACAGACCAGACCAGGACCAGACCAGACCAGGACCAGGGCCAAGACCAGGACCAGGACCAGACTAAGACCAGGACCAGGACCAGGACCAGGCCAAGACCAGGACCAGGACCAGGGCCAAGACCAGGGCCAAGACCAGGACCAGGGCCAAGACTAGGACCAGGGCCAAGACCAGGACCAGGGCCAAAGACCAGGGCCAAGACCAGGACCAGGACCAGGGCCAAGACCAGGACCAGGGCCAAGACCAGGGCCAGGACCGAACACGTCAGAGCTTCATATTTACAGCCGAGTCGCTCAGAACGGCTCAAAACGCACAAACTTCTGACTCAGGATCAGGACCAGAAGCTCCAGGCTCCACAAACCCCGACCGGCCCAGAATCTAACGAGAAACAAGTGGAATATTTCGAAAAAGCCTTTGAACGCTTGGCTCGGGGGACGGGGGGTCTGTGGGAGTCCGGAGCTGCTGGTTTGGACCTCATTTCCTTTCAGAAACAGTTCAGACAGAGCTGCGATTCTCCGGCTGTAGAAACAATCAGAAGAACATCATGAAGGAATTCCCTTTGGACAATAAAACAGTTGAACAAAGAGGAAATGCCACAGGAGAAGGTCAAAGGTCAAGGTCAGCAGAGGTCAAAGACTTCATTTAAACACCACATTTAAGTCAATATTATAAACCAGGTCTAAACCAGGACTAAACCAGGTCTAAACCAGGTCTAAACCAGGTCTAAACCAGGTCTAAACCTGGACTAAACCAGGTCTAAACTAGGTCTAAACCAGGACTAAACCAGGTCTAAACCAGGTCTAAACCAGGTCTAAACCTGGACTAAACCAGGTCTAAACAGGTCTAAACCAGGTCTAAACCAGGTCTAAACCAGGTCTAAACCAGGACTAAACCTGGACTAAACCAGGTCTAAACCAGGTCTAAACCAGGACTAAACTAAACCTAAACCAGGTCTAAACGAGGACTAAACCAGGACTAAACCAGGACTAAACCAGAACTAAACCTGGACTAAACCAGGTCTAAACCAGGACTAAACCAAGACTAAACCAGAACTAAACCTGGACTAAACCAGGTGTAAACCAGAACTAAACCAGAACTAAACCTGGACTAAACCAGGTCTAAACCAGGTCAAAACCAGGTCTAATCCAGAACTAAACCAGGACTAAACCAGGTCTAAACGAGGACTAAACCAGGTTTAATCCAGAACTAAACCAAGTCTAAACCGATTCGTCCGCGTTTTGTGAGTTTTGCCTTTAACCGCTGCCGAGTTCGGACAAACAAACAAACAAACAAATAAATAAATAAATAGATAAATAAATAACACAGACAAAGGTCGAGTCTACAGCTTTCATAGTTCAGCGTTTGCCTCCTTCTCTCACACACACAAAAAAACAACAACAACAAAAAACTGGTGTAAACATTTTTAAAAATCCGTTTCGCGTCCTCAGAATCCTCAGTGAGATTTCAGTTTTTAAGTGAATCCAGATGAGTTTGTACAGTTCCAGGCCGAGTCCAAACGGGGGAAAGTGCTTTTGTCTGTCAGCGTTTCAACCACGTCTACGTCAAAACCCCTCCATCATCCGTCCAACACAGACCAGATTATTATCATAGGTGATTTTAATGCACACGTGGAAGGACACAAAGTGCAAAAGTACTGTATGTACGCGAGTAAAATAGTTTGTACTTTCTACTAGTTCAAGTTTTAGATCTGATTATGAGTATCATTGGATCATGTTTGATGACACGTGACACTGTTTGAAAACGAAAAACGAGAAAAAACACATCGAAAAATTGCTTCTGACCGAAAAACCTCTTCATCAAGATCACAGTTTGACGCCCAAAATCGGCCTAAATTGGTTTAACTTTTTACATTTCGTGTCAGTTTCTAAAGGGAGCACTTCAATACTTTTACTTAAGTAGTCATTATTTTTAATTGACTGTATTTTTTGCTCCCGTGTCTGCGTTTGTACTTAAATTGTACTTCACCAACTAAGTGAAGTACAATCAGAGGTTTTTTGCTGTTTAAATGTCCTTTTAATCATTTTTTACTCCAAAATTTCAGTGTGTGTAACTGCAGACCAATGTGAGTAATCTGATTTCTCTCCGATCGTTCACACTGAGCAGGTTTTTGACAAGGAAACGAAACAAAAAGAGGAAAACTAACAAAACGAAAGAGAAAATGTTAAAATTTGAAAAGAGTCATTTTAAAGTTCTTTGTACTTTGCTTTCCAGATCAGATTATTGGCTTGTTTGTTAGTTTTACTGATCCCAGTGCATGTTCTATTTCAGACACGGGCAGAACGTGCAAAATCTCAGCAGAAAGGCTCTAAGTGGTCCTGGGAATCGAACCGGAGATCGTCCTGCTGTGGGGCCAAGGATCGACTTACTTTAAGGCGAGACGCTGCTGGCAAAACTCAACTCTTAATCATTTAAACTTTCACCTGGAAATGTTTTCTGACAGAACCAACTCAAGGATCTGTTCACTGATTCGGAGTCGGATTTAATCAGGTTTTTAAAACAATCTAAATAAAAAAAATGTGGCAATTTTACACCCGTTTTCAGTCAGATCGAGTTCAATCAAAAACTAATGAGTGAATGTTTTTGTGTCAATAAAAAGCAAGACTTTTAAACCTGCTGTCATAAATGATGTCATAAATATGTGACATTTTGGCCGTTTTTTTTCGCAAAAAACGCCTTATTTCTGTCTGAAAACATGACATGATGAAAAACCTGTAACACATTTGTTTCTTACGTTTATGTGAGTAAACGGCTGGAGAAGTTTCGCATTGATTTCTTTAAGTTTAAGATTTCTTCCTATTCGCCTGCAGCGTCTGGCCTTGACCGATTCATCTGGACATCCCTAGTGACCACTGGCACAGAATGGCAGCCACATCTCTGTCACTCTGCCGCCTCGTTGCACCGTTCTGCCCTCGTCGTTCCGGTTCCCTCCGTCCCCCCGTTCGGACTCGGCCCGGTCGTAAAATGGAACGTCGCGCGACACACGGCGAAAAATGACACTCAAAAACTCTAAATAAAAATCGCAAGAGTCTGTTTTTTTTTTTTGTCGTTTTTTTTTCCCGGGGGGCAGATTGTTCCAAAAGAAAAGCTCTGCTCTTCTGCGTCTCCGCCCTTTTTTGTTCCCAAACGGGTCCTTCAAAATCAAAGAACATCAACCACAAAGTCCACACGGCTCCTTTAATACTGGATTTAAGGTAGTTCAGGTGAGAGAGTCCTTCACTGGTCCGAAAAAAGGAAGCTGCAGATTTCAAGTCCACATTCATGCAGCAGCGGCAAAAGAACAAGTCTCGGGTTCAATTCCAATAAAGTATTCAAAGTAAAAAGGGCGTGGCTAAGACTACGCAGAGCCGTTGTTCCAAGAGGTTCTGATCGAGGGGGAAAAAATGACAAAACGCTGGACCAAAAACCACGAAAACAAAGACAAGAACTGGTTTTTCATAGAAGCCGTTCACACCAAACGTTACGGAAAAGCTTGTCATCGAGTTTCGCCGTCATCGCGGTGAAGCTAACGGCGGCTGGCATGCTAACAGCGCGCGGCGGTTTCAGCTGCTGTTGCCTGGGCAAAAAAAAAGCCAAAACGAACTGCGCTCGGCGACGCGGACCGAATCGCGAAACGAAGTCGAATGGAGGACTTGTGAAACGTCTTGCCTGGTCACTCTTCAGCGACGTCGCTTGAGTCACTGAAACGACTAAAACAACTGAAAAGTTTGGCAGTTAAAGTCACACAAAGGCATTTAGGAGTTTAAAAATCGGCGCCAACTTGAATCCTACGATAGAAGAATCATCCGCAATTCTTCCAAATTAAGCTTGAGCCGTAATATTTGGTGTAAACGAGCCGTCGCGAAGACAAATGACCGGTACTTTCCGTGGTTTTGGTCCAGCGCAGAGTCCAGTCCAGGCACAGGACAGGCTTGAACCCGGAAAACCCAAAAGCCAAACGGGTGGAGACGAGAGAGGGGGAAGCGGGTTTGTTCGTATTCTGTACAGACGACAGCGTAGCGACCCAGCGCCAGCTCGGAAGTCTCAGAGTTCAGAGGTCAAAGGTCCGACACGAGAGAGAGAGAGGCCTTTCCTTTTCTTTTCGTCAGGCGGTTTTTGTTAAACGGAGCGGGCGATGAAGGCGAGGTCGAGGGGGGAAGCGGTCTGTGCTGGTGAGATGGTTTGAGAAGTGACTTTAGCTTCTCGACGTCGCAGAGGAGAGGAAACACTAGGGCTGCACGACACGTCGCTGAAGCATCGCCATGGCACCGTTATCGCACCGTCAGCGAACGCGATGAACGTATGAGGGGCCGACTATGAGGGGCCGACTGTTGGCGTCCAAGTCAGAGTTCAGATTGTCTTCATTTGGACCGAAGTCCGCCTTGTTTTGGTTTGTGTTTTAGCTCTAATATTTTGTCTGGTTTTAAGGCTTTCGGGGTCGACTTGTCCGCGATCATTTTTCCAATTCGTCAACGAGTCAAACGAGAATTTCTTTCGTACATTGGGACTATTATTTATCGGAAATGCTTTTTGATGACATAATGCTGCCGTATTTGTCACGAACGGTCTTTTTGTCAAGGTTTTAGAGTCTTGCTTAGTCCAGACATCGACGAGCAACATACGACACGAGTTGATTCGTCGTTGCAGTCCAACTGAAAGTCTACTGCACTCTTGTTGTCCGTCGTTGCAAGTCCAACTAAAGTCTACTGCCACTCTTTGTTGTTCGTCGTTGCAGTCCAAACTGAAGTCTACTACACTCTTGTTTGTCCGTCGTTGCCAGTCCAACTGAAGTCTACTGCACCTCTTGTTGTCCGTCGTTGCAGTCCAACTAGAAGTCCACTGCACTCTTGTTTGTCCGTCGTTGCAGTTCAACTGAAGTCTACTGCACTCTTGTTGGCCGTCGTGCAGTCCAACTAAAGTCTACTGCACTCTTGTTGTCCGTCGTTGCAGTCCAACTGAAGTCTACTGCACTCTTGTTGTCCGTCGTTGCGGTCCAACTGAAGTCTACTGCACTCTGTTGTTCGTCGTTGCAGTCCAACTGAAGTCCACTGCACTCTTGTTGTCCGTCGTTGCAGTCCAACTAAAGTCCACTGCACTCTTGTTGTCCGTCGTTGCAGTCCAAACTAAAGTCCTACTGCACTCTTGTTGTCCGTCGTTGCAGTCCAACTGAAGTCTACTGCACTCTTGTTGTTCCGTCGTTGCAGTCCAACTGAAGTCTACTGCACTCTTGTTGTCCGTCGTTGCAGTCCAACTGAAGTCTACTGCACTCTTGCTTGTCCGTCGTTGCAGTCCAACTGAAGTCTACTGCACTCTTGTTGTCCGTCGTTGCAGTCCAACTGAAGTCTACTGCACATCTTGTTGTCCGTCGTTGCAAGTCCAACTGAAGCTACTGCACTCTTTTTGTCCGTCGTTGCAGTCCAACTGAAGTCTACTGCACTCTTGTTGTCCGTCGTTGCAGTCCAACTGAAGTCCACTGCACTCTTGTTGTCCGTGAACGTACCGTGTCAGAATATTATGGCGACTGGTGTTGCGTCTCGTGCAGCCGTAGTGAACACTGTAACTACACTACAGAGGCTTGGTTCTTGGTCAAATGGGGTTCGGGTGAATGTCTCCGCGTGGCGATGGCGAGTTGAACAGTTTTCAGTTTGGTTGCATAAGTTGGGAGTGGCACAGTAGTCTTTTCGGGGCTGTGTCAGCTGGGTTCATGTCCGCAGTCCCCTTCAGGAGAGTCACACGGAGCGGCGGGGGTTCAGGACGCGGCTCTTGGGCCTGAGGCAGTGGCACCATCTCCAGCCCGAGGTCGGCGTCCTCTCCCCTTCCTCCGGGCTCCTCCTCGCGCGGCCCCTCTCCTCTCGATGGCTCGTGTCAGTGGCGGACCTCGTTGGCGATCAGGCTGTCCTCGCCGGATTGGAAGTCGGCCTCGTTGATGCTGTTGATGGAGTTGTTGGCGTTGATGATGTCGTCGTCCTGCGAGGAGCCCCGGTCGTCCTCGCCGCTGCCCGACCCCGGCTCGTCTGACCCCGGGTCCTGGAGCACCTGAGCGATGTAGGACTGCTGCTGCTGCGTTTGCCCCGCCTGCAGGGAGGAGACCACAGACAAAACAAAGGGGTTAGTGACTCTTTGTAGCTCTGCACACGACGCGGCCGGTCCTCACCACACGGGCTTTTCTGTGTGCGGTTCTGTCCTGAGCCTTGTTATGTAAAGACAATGAATGAAAAAAAGAAGCAGAACAGGGTTTTCAGGGTGTTTTGGGTCTTAGGTCTGTGACTGACCTGAACCTTGGTGGTCGGGGACGTGGTGGTCCGAGCTGGTCGCCCGTTCTCCACCGTCTCTACCTCGGCCTCTTTAGTGTCGATCTGAAAACACGGAGACTCTGATTGGTCCAACGCCAGGGAGGTTTGAACAGTACCAGTATTTTGATCTTATACCTTGTAGTTGTGAGCGCTGAGGTACTTGAAGTGTCCGAAGCAGACGTGGGACAAACACACGACGATGGTGATGACCAGGACCACCAGGGTGAACATGGACGTCGGGGTTTCAAAAACCTGAGACCAGCGAAGACGAGAGAGACTTCACAACGGTCAACTTGTCCTGGTTTAGTTTGGTTTAGTTCTACTGTAGTCTGGGTTTAGGCCTGGTTTAGTGCTGGTTTAGTGCTGGTTTAGTGCTGGTTTAGTGCTGGTTTAGGCCTGGTTTAGGCCTGGTTTAGGCCTGGTTTAGGGCTGGTTTAGTGCTGGTTTAGTGCTGGTTTAGTGCTGGTTTTAGTCCTGGTTTAGTCCTGGTTTAGTGCTGGTTTAGTGCTGGTTTAGGCCTGGTTTAGGCCTGGTTTAGGCCTGGTTTAGTGCTGGTTTAGTGCTGGTTTAGTGCTAGTTAGCCCGGTTTAGTCCCGGTTTAGTCCTGGTTTAGGCCCGGTTTAGCCTGGTTTAGGCCTGGTTTAGGCCTGGTTTAGGCCTGGTTTAGTCCCGGTTTAGTGCTGGTTTAGGCCCGGTTTAGGCCTGGTTTAGGCTGGTTTAGTGCTGGTTTAGTGCTGGTTTAGTCCTGGTTTAGTGCTGGTTTAAGTGCTGGTTTAGGCCTGGTTTAGGCCTGGTTTAGGCCTGGTTTAGTGCTGGTTTAGTGCTGGTTTAGTGCTGTTTAGTCCTGGTTTAGGCCCGGTTTAGTCCCGGTTTAGTCCTGGTTTAGGCCCGGTTTAGGCCTGGTTTTAGGCCTGGTTTAGGCCTGGTTTAGGCCTGGTTTAGTCCCGGTTTAGTGCTGGTTTAGGCCCGGTTTAGGCCTGGTTTAGTGCTGGTTTAGTGCTGGTTTAGTGCTGGTTTAGTCCTGGTTTAGGCCCGGTTTAGTCCCGGTTTAGTGCTGGTTTAGGCCTGGTTTAGTGCTGGTTTAGGCCTGGTTTAGGCCCGGTTTAGGCCTGGTTTAGTCCTGGTTTAGTCCTGGTGTAGGCCCGGTTTTTAGGCCTGGTTTAGTCCTGGTTTGGCCTAGCATCTCATCCTTATTTATCCCGGTGTAGAGCTGCTTTAGAACTGGTTTTGCCCTTGATTCTTTTATCGGTGCCTCATAAAAGAGACTTGGATCTCAATGGGCTTCTCACCTGGTTACATGAGGTAAAGCAATACATCTGCCCTCTGCTGGTACAATCATGCATTTCACAGCATTCAAAGTGCACATGATTTGTCGGTTGCTTTCCAGTCGTTTCCCTGTCGTTCTGAATGTGTCGGTGCTGAACTGTACCTGTCCTGACGGTGGAGAAGAAGAGCAGCCAGAAGAGGCAGAGGATGGGCGCGGCCACCACCTGCGTCACGGCCCCAGAGTGGATCTTCTTGTCCAGCTTCGACGGCAGGTAAGCGTAGTACATGTTATACCTGTCCACCAGGTGCTTCAACAGCATGTACATCAGGCCTGAGGAGAGAGAGGACAGACATTCAGCCTGAGGGTCGGACTGGAGCCACTTTGGTTCCCCCCACACTGCACTGAGGAGAGGGTCAGAGGGTTGAAGAGGAGGTGGTACTGACCGAAGGGCACGATGATGGGGCAGGTGATGCTGTATAGGCCATGACCACAGTGAAGACGTTCATCATCCAGGCGTAAGCCGCTCCGAACTGGAACTCGTAGGCCTGGTGCTGCGCAGGAGAACAGACAAGAAGAACTTTATATCACAGAGAGAGAAACAGAAGGAGGACTAAACCCACAGTGAGAAGAACACAGAACACAGACATATTATCATTATTTATTATAGGAGTTGAGCAGTTTTGACCATGAACTTTAAATTGCACCAGGAATTGAAACAGCTCGGTTAGAGAATTGGTGAATTATGCAGTAATTTACAATGTTTTTTCGATAGTATTTGTTGAGTTTCTCTGTTCAAAAGCTTCTTTTACAGAAGGAAGGCACTCACTACAAGTTGTAAATCTTTTAATAATAGGTTTATTTGTATATATTTTTGCCGTTTATTTCATTACTGTTTTAAATAAAAATAGTGTCATAATGTAAAAGACTACATTGTGAAATCATCTCGCAACCCCCAGCTCATGAGCAAGCGAAAATACAATCAAATATATGAGAAAAAGTAGCTTTGGTTATGGCTGAGGAACACGTCAGGGGTGTCCACTGTCACCCGTCCATGTTTATCACAGCTTTCTTTCAGCACCCACAGAGCTTTCTGTGTGAGGTTCTGTCCTGAGCCTTGCTGTGTAGCTAGTTATGCCAGTGTTTTTTATGGCAGAGATGCGTGTTTGAAACTCAAAAATACGCTTTTTTTCCTTCCATGGCCCTGATATGCCTTCGTAACCTTCTCATGTAGACCTTTTTGCAGTGTTTTTCTTATTAACCAGCCTAGTTACAAGTGATACATTTTCCCTTAAATTTCTCCAGTTGTGGCTGAATAAGGACTAAATAAAACCAACAGCATGTGGCTTTGGTTGTGTCAGAGGAACACGTCAGGGGTGTCCACTGTCACCCGTCATGTTTATCACAGCTTTCCTTTCAGCACCCAGAGAACTTTCTGTGTGAAGTTCTGTCCTGAGCCTTGTTTGTGTGGCTAGTTATGCCAGTCTAAAATGCAAGCAAATATACAATCAACTATATGAGAATAAGTAGCAAACGTGCAAGTTTTTTCTGGCCGAGATGTGCGTTTGAACTCAAAAATACGCTAGCCATTTTTTTTCCTTCCATGGCCCTGATAAGCCTTTGTAACCTTCTCATGTAGAGCTTTATGGCCACAAAAAAACACACTCTTAATGGCAAGGCAAGGACTTTGTGGATTCAGTGAACTTTTAAATCCGAGCGAGCGCGTGTCCGTTCAGCGTCCTCACCCGTTTGACGTTGCGGCGGTCGGCGGCAGAGCGGGCCAGCGACAGGCGGATCATGTACATCATGAGGCCCGGGATCCGCAGCAGATCCATGGCGTTTCCGATGAACGCCGAGGTGATCACGTAGTTCACGAAGAAGGCCCCGTTATCCGGCAGGAACACGCACCTGAACGCACCGCACACAGTTACAGTCACAGCTCCAAACGATTAGCTTCACGCGACTTCACAACGTTATGAGCACAAGCGAACAAAGGTGCAACTGTTTCATTTACTTTTCTACTACAAATGTGGCCAAAGTATTCACAGGTACGAAGCTGCGAAAGCCCCTGACCTCCAGATTGTGACATTAAAGGAGGATCGACCAGGAACACAGCCTTTATTTGTAGATGAAAACTCACTCAAATCGAACTTTAGCGTCAGCCAGAAACTTCTTGTCGAACAGCCATCGGAAAAACACGTCCAGACTGAAACAAGAGACCGAGAGGGGGGTCCGTGAGAGACATTCCGTGTGCATATTCAACATATAATCATCATAAAAGAAGAGTGAAATGTGCTGAAGAGTGTCTGACCTGCTGAGGCCCAGAGACGGCAGCAGAAGAACCATGAAGATCAGGAACGTGTAGCATTTGTGCATCGTCGTGCGGTTTTCTCCAGATCTGCGAACACACCGAGGTTCAGCGCATTCTTCAAAACACGTTCTCCAGGTTATATTGTTAGCACGTTTGCGATGACGTTCTGACTAAAGGTTTTGAGTTCAAGTCCCAGCGCTGAGCAAACAAAACCATGCGCACGCAATTCACAAGGAAATGAAGACATTTGTTGGAATTACTCCTGTCGACCAACTTTGTCAAAATCACTCAGTTTAACACTTCAAAATATGCGTAAATTACTCTAAAGTACATATTTGAACCTGTGCTAACCCTGTACTTTTACTTAAGTAACATAATTAAAGACCAACAACAACTCTTACGACATAAATCATGGTCCGTGTTGGAAGAATTTATCTGATTTGATTTCCCTTATTTAGACAGTACAAGGTGAAGTAATTTTGGTAGTAGTATTTAATCCGAGTGGTTCTCTACGCACTTCAGGAACAATGTCTACACAGAAACACAATACTATCGCAAGAATCCAAAAAATAATAACCGTGACAATTTTAGAAGCAAAATGACGACTTTTTAGTTCAATTTATCGTCCAAAAAGCAGATCTAACTTTTTACTTTATTTTGTCTTTCATAAAGTTGAATTATCGTTAAATCATGATGGTTTTCTTCCTCACAGTAATCGAAACAGTGACGTTTGATATCGTGCAGTGTAGCGCTAGTAAAAGTAATATCAGTAGTAGTAGAAGTAGTAGTAGTTGAAGTAGTGGAGATACCTGGTCCAGTGAGCCTCGAAGAAGGCCGAGTAGTAGACGATGGTGGGCAGCAGAGCAGAGAAGGCCCACAGCAGCAGAGTGGGGAAGAACTGAGTCACGATGGGGTTCTGAGAAGGAGAAGGAGGAGAAGGAAAAGGAGGAGAAGGAGGAGAAGAAGGAGAAGGAGGAGAAGGAGGAGAGAAGAAGGAGGAGAAGTTACAGCTGCAGACACAAAACCCAGAGCCTGTCGTACATCATGGTCTTATTTCTACAGAGATGTTTGACTGGAGTGCACAAAGCTCGGCTCACGTTCAGGTACTCGACGGGCTTGGTGACGTTGAACTTGTCCATGGTGGAGATGATGATGGCCGGCGTGGTGAGGAAGAAGAGCAGCAGGAACAGGATCACGTTTATGATGAAGCAGCGGATCCACCACGAGACGCCGCCCAAGGACAGGTTCTCCCTGGAGCAGAGAAGAGGAACGTGAGACGAGAGCGCGAGGCGAGAGGAAACGCCCCCAAAACACAACGGGGGGAGGAAGAGCGTTTACCAGCGGACGTTCTGAGGGTCCGGCGCGTACGTGACACTCCAGTTGTAAACGTGGAGGACCTCGCTGAACTGAGACGAGCGCGGCTCCTGGCGACACATGCAGCCCTGCACCTGACACGCGTTAAAGTCCTTCAGGATCCTGCAGAGCAAAGACACAACGCTCTGAACATTCAAACACTGCCTGAACATTCAAATACTGCCTGAACGTTCAAATACTGTCAGAACGTTCAAATACTGCCTGAACATTCAAATACTGTCTGAACATTCAAATACTGCCTGAACATTCAAATACTGCCTGAACATTCAAATACTGCCTGAACATTCAAAAATACTGTCTGAACGTTCAAATACTGCCTGAACATTCAAATACTGCCTGAACATTCAAATACTGCCTGAACGTTCAAATACTGTCTGAACATTCAAATACTACCTAAACATTCAAATACTGCCTGAATACTCAAATACTGCTTGAACATTCAAATACTGTCTGAACATTCAAATACTGCCTGAACGTTCAAATACTGTCAGAACGTTCAAATACTGCCTGAACATTCAAATACTGCCTGAACATTCAAATACTGCCTGAACGTTCAAATACTGTCCGAATACTCAAATACTGCCTGAACATTCAAATACTGCCTGAACATTCAAATACTGCCTGAACGTTCAAAACGAAAATACTGCCTGAACATCAAATACTGCCTGAACGTTCAAAATACTGCCTGAACATTCAAATACTGCCTGAACGTTCAAATACTGCCTGAACGTTCAAATACTGCCTGAACGTTCAAATACTGCCTGAACATTCAAATACTGCCTGAACATTCAAAATACTGCCTGAACGTTCAAATACTGCCTGAACGTTCAAAATACTGTCTGAACATTCAAATACTGCCTGAACATTCAAATACTGTCTGAACATTCAAATACTGCCTGAAACGTTCAAATACTGTCTGAACATTCAAATACTGCCTAAACGTTCAAATACTGCTGAACATTCAAATACTGCCTGAACATTCAAATACTGCCTGAACATTCAAATACTGTCTGAACATTCAAATACTGCCTGAACATTCAAATACTGCCTGAACGTTCAAATACTGCCTAAACGTTCAAATACTGCCTGAACGTTCAAATACTGCCTGAACGTTCAAATACTGTCTGAATACTCAAATACTGCCTGAACATTCAAATACTGCGTGGACATTCAAATACTGCCTGAACGTTCAAATACTGTCTGAACGTTCAAATACTGCCTGACATTCAAATACTGTCCGAATACTCAAATACTGCCTGAACATTCAAATACTGTCTGAATACTCAAATACTGCCTGAAACATTCAAAATACTGTCTGAATATTCAAATACTGCCTGAACATTCAAAATACTGCCTGAACATTCAAATACTGCCTGAACATTCAAATACTGCCAGAACATTCAAATACTGTCTGAATACTCAAATACTGCCTGAACATTCAAATACTGTCTGAACATTCAAATACTGCCTGAACATTCAAATACTGTCCGAATACTCAAATACTGCCTGAACATTCAAATACTGCCTGAATACTCAAATACTCCTGAATACTCAAATACTGCCTGAATACTCAAATACTGCCTGAACATTCAAATACTGCCTGAACATTCAAATACTGCCTGAACATTCAAATACTGTCCGAATACTCAAATACTGTCTGAATACTCAAATACCGCCTGATCATTCAAATACCGCCTGATCATTCAAATACTGCCTGAACATTCAAATACTGCCTGAACATTCAAATACTGTCTGAATACTCAAATACCGCCTGATCATTCAAATACTGCCTGAAACATTCAAATACTGCCTGAACATTCTGAAATCAAATACTGCCTGAACATTCAAATACTGCTGAACATTCAAATACTGCCTGAACATTCAAATACTGTCCGAATACTCAAATACTGCCTGAACATTCAAAATACTGAATACTGCCTGAACATTCAAAATACTGCCTGAACATTCAAAATACTGCCTGACATTCAAATACTGTCTGAATATTCAAATACTGTCCGAATACTCAAAATACTGCCTGAACATTCAAATACTGTCCGAATACTCAAATACTGCCTGAACACTCAAATACTGCCTGAATACTCAAATACTGTCTGAAATTCAAAATACTTCAAATACTGCCTGAATATTCAAATACTGTCCGAATACTGCAAATACTGCCTGAACATTCAAATACTGTCCGAATACTCAAATACTGCCTGAACATTCAAAATACTGTTCTGAATACTCAAATACTGCCTGAACGTTCAAATACTGCCTGAACGTTCAAATACTGCCTGAACGTTCAAATACTGCCTGAACATTCAAATACTGCCTGAACGAATACTCAAATACTGCCTGAATACTCAAATTACTGCCTGAATACTCAATAACTGCCTGAACACTCAAAATACTGCCTGAACATTCAAATACTGCCTGGACATTCAAATACTGCCCTGGAACATTCAAATACTGTCCTGAAAATTCAAATAATGTCTGAACGTTCAAATACTGCCTGAACGTTCAAATACTGTCTGAATACTCAAATACTGCCTGAACATTCAAATACTGCCTGGACATTCAAATACTGCCTGAACGTTCAAATACTGTCTGAACGTTCAAATACTGCCTGAACATTCAAATACTGTCCGAATACTCAAATACTGCCTGAACATTCAAATACTGTCTGAATACTCAAATATTGCCTGAACATTCAAATACTGTCTGAATATTCAAATACTTCCTGAACATTCAAATACTGCCTGAACATTCAAATACTGCCTGAACATTCAAATACTGCCTGAACATTCAAATACTGTCTGAACATTCAAATACTGCCTGAACATTCAAATACTGTCCGAAATACTCAAATACTGCCTGAACATTCAAATACTGCCTGAACATTCAAATACTGCCTGAATACTCAAATACTGCCTGAATACTCAAATACTGCCTGAATACTCAAATACTGCCTGAACATTCAAATACTGCCTGAACATTCAAATACTGCCTGAACATTCAAATACTGCCTGAACATTCAAATACTGTCCGAATTACTCAAATACTGTCTGAATACTCAAATACCGCCTGATCATTCAAATACTGCCTGAACATTCAAATACTGCCTGAACATTCAAATACTGCCCGAATACTCAAATACTGCCTGAATACTCAAATACTGCCTGAATAACTCAAATACTGCCTGAACATTCAAATACTGCCTGAACATTCAAAATACTGCCTGAACATTCAAATACTGTCCGAATACTCAAATACTGTCTGAATACTCAAAATACCGCCTGATCATTCAAATACTGCCTGAACATATCAAATTACTGCCTGAAACATTCAAATACTGTCTGAATACTCAAATACCGCCTGATCATTCAAATACTGCCTGAACATTCAAATACTGCCTGAACATTCAAATACTGCCTGAACATTCAAATACTGTCTGAACATTCAAATACTGTCCGAATACTCAAATACTGCCTGAACATTCAAATACTGCCTGAATATTCAAATACTGCCCTGAACATTCAAATACTGCCTGAACATTCAAATACTGTCCGAATACTCAAATACTGCCTGAACATTCAAATACTGCCTGAACATTTCAAATACTGTCTGAATATTCAAATACTGTCCAAATACTCAAATTACTGCCCTGAACATTCAAATACTGTCCGAATACTCAAATACTGCCTGAACACTCAAATACTGCCTGAATACTCAAATACTGTCTGAACATTCAAATACTGCCTGAATATTCAAATACTGTCCGAACATTCAAATACTGTCCGAATACTCAAATACTGCCTGAACATTCAAAATACTGTCTGAATACTCAAATACTGCTGAACGTTCAAATACTGCCTGAATACTCAAATACTGTCCGAATACTCAAATACTGTCCGAATACTCAAATACTGCCCGAATACTCAAATACTGCCTGAACATTCAAATACTCTCCGAATACTCAAATACTGCCTGAACATTCAAATACTGTCTGAACATTCAAATACTGCTGAAACATTCAAATACTGCCTGAACATTCAAATACTGCCTGAACATTCAAATACTGCCTGAACATTCAATACCGCCTGAGCATTCAAAATACCACCTGAACATTCAAATACTGTCTGAATACTCAAAAATACCGCCTGAACATTCAAATACCGCCTGAACATTCAAATACTGCCCTGGAACATTTCAAAAATACTGCCAACATATCAACTAATCTCTAAGCCAAGGCTGAACATTCCCAAAACTGCCCTGAACATTCAAATACCGCCTGAGCATTCAAATACTCACGCTGAACATTTCAAATACTGTTCTATATACTCAAATACCGCGCGAACATTCAAATACCGCCTGAACATATCAAATACTGTACTGAAACATTCAAATGACAGCCTGAACATTCAAATACCGGCCTGAGCATTCAAATACTGCCTGAACATTCAAATACTGCCTGAACATTCAAATAACCGCCTGAGCATTCAAATACCCGCCTGAACATTCAAAAATACTGCAAAACTGAACATTCAAACCGTCTGGATACTCAAATACATCTGCAAAACGCGACTGATCTCTGAAACATTCAAATAACTGCCTGAATATTCAAATACTGCCTGAATATTCAAATACTGCCTGAACATTCAAATACTGCCCTGAACATTCAAAATACTGCCTGAATATTCAAATACTGTCTGAATACTCAAATACTCTCTTGAATATTGTCAAGATAAGCAAAAAAAAAAAAATAAAAAATCTTAAATATAATGTTTTGTTAAGACAGAGGAAGTGTCTGGGGATGTGGAGGACGAGAGGGAAGTGTCTGGAGGACAGGGGAAGCGTCTGGGGAGAGGGGGACTCACACGCCGGTCATGGCTTCGTTTCTGGAAGGTGACGAAGGCCATTCCCAGAGGTTTGGTGTGGACCTTCTCCTTCTCCTTCCTGTATATTCCTCCTTCAGCTTCGCCTCGCGCTTCGTGGTAGAAGCTCACTGCTTCCTCCTGCAGGACAAACATGGCATTACACCACTGAGCCAGGACTAACCAGGACCGAAACAGGACCGAGCCAGGACCGAAGCCAGGACCGAGCCAGGACCGAGCCAGGACCGAGCCAGGACCGAACAGGACTGAGCCAGGACTGAACCAGGACCGAACCAGGACTAAACCGGAGGTCGAACTAATCCTGTCCGAGTTAGTTTAGAAATGAAGACCAAAAGACAAAGAGGAGATTGTTTTGTCCACTGAACAATACAGTAATGTCATCCAATCAGAACTGCACAGAGCTACAGGGCGTCATGAAGCCTGAACCGGGCTGAACCGGGTCTGAACCGGGTCTGAACCAGGTCTGAGGTCTGAACCAGGTCATATGAGGTCCGAACCAGGGTCTGAGGTCTGAACCAGGTTCTGAACCAGGTCTGAACCAGTCTAGGGTCTGAAACCATGTCTGAACCAGGTCTGAGGGTCTGAACCATGTCTGAACCAGCGGCTCTCTGAAGCGGCTCTAAAGCGGCCTCTGAAGCGTCTCTCTGAAGCGGCTCTTTGAAGCGGCTCTCTAAAGCGGCTCTGAAGCGGCTCCCTGAAGCGGCTCTTTGAAGCGGCTCCCTGAAGTGGCTCTCTGAAGCGGCTCCCTGAAGCGTCTCTAAAGCGGGCTCTGAAGGGTCTTGAAGCGGCTCTGAAGCGGCCCTGACCTAAGCGGCTCTCTGAAGCGGCTCTCTGAACGCCACGCTCCTGAATCGCGCTCTTCTGAAGCGGCTCTTTGAAGGCGGCTCTTCTTGAGCTGAAGCGGCTCTCTGAAGCGGCTCTCTGAAGCGGCCCTGAAGCGGCTCTCTGAAGCGGCCCTGAAGCGGCTCTCTAAAGCGGCTCTGAAGCGGCTCATTACCTCCTCACAGCCGGTGATGGCGCAGCAGCACAGGTGACCACAGGGTTTGGGGTTGATCATGGTGGGCACGTGCTCTTTGGCCATGAGGTCGGTGAAGAACTTCTTGCTGCGCTCGGTCTTCTTGCGCTCGGCGTTCAGGGACATGAGTCTGGCCACGTTGTAACAGATCCGCGCCTCCAGAACGATGCAGTTCTCATACGCCTGCCTGCAAAAGAAGAAGGATTTATACCAGAACTACAAATGTACAAAACAATGTTAATCAATGATGCATCTATGCTCCTTCTCTGAGCCTCACAAACACACTCGGTTTCAAACTTCCCAGAGTTGTGTCTTTGTCAAAGTGTTTGCATTAGCATGTCAGGGCAAGCTAGCTTTTGTTTATTTCCCTATGGTAAAAATCACTGCAGCCAGTAGCTGTAGCGCTAACACCAAACCTGATGAGAGAACATATGACATAGAGAAAGTTATGTGTGGTTTTCAGAACAAACTTTATTTTAAATTCTGGAACACGAGACACCACAGCGAAAGAACAAGAGCGAGTTTAAAGTTTAACAACACAAAACGCTGCAGCTCAGGAGACCTCCGGAGCTCGAGCTTTTACATCGCTAATCTGGGACATTGTAAAGTGAATGTTTTTGTGAGGCTCAGGGAAATACAAACACAAATCCAGCCATGAGAGAAAAGGTCATATTTACATCCTGTGTCCTTTAATGTTTTCATCATGTGTCCTTTCATGTTTACATCATGTGTCCTTTCATGTTTACATCATGTCCTTTAATGTTTTCATCATGTGTCCTTTCGTATTTACATCATGTGTCCTTTAATATTTACATCATGTGTCCTTTAATTTTTACATCATGTCCTTTAATGTTTTCATCATGTGTCCTTTCGTATTTACATCATGTGTCCTTTAATATTTACATCATGTGTCCTTTAATATTTACATCATGTGTCCTTTCATGTTTACATCATGTGTCCTTTCACGTTTACATCATGTGTCCTTTCACGTTTACATCATGTGTCCTTTCATGTTTACATCATGTGTCCTTTCATCGCTTTCAATGTTTTACATCATGTGTGCCCTTCAGTTACTTTGTTTTATGACATCGATGTGTCTTTTCATATTACATCATGTGTCCTTTCCGTTTACATCATGTGTCCTTTCACGTTTACATCATGTGTCCTCACACGTTGACATCATGATGTGTCCTTTCATGTTTACATCATGTGTCCTTTCAATGTTTACATCATGTGTCCGTTCACTGCTTGTGTCATGTGTCCGTTCACTCTTGCGTCATGTGTCCGTTCACTGCTTGTGTCATGTGTCCTTTCACGTTTACATCAAGTTGTCCTTTCATGTTGGCATCATGTGTCCTTTCATGCTTGTGTCATGTGTCCGTATACTGCTTGTTGTCATGTGTCCTTTCATGTTTACATCATGTGTCCTTTCAAGTTTACATCATGTTGTCCTTACACGTTACATCATGTGTCCTTACAGCGTTTACATATGTGTCCTTTCAATGTTTACATCATGTGTCCTTTCATGTTACATCATGTGTCCGTTCACCTTGCGTTTGGTGTCAATGTGTCCTTTCCAAGTTTACATCATGTGTCCTTACACGTTTACAATCATGTGTCCTTTTCATGTTTACATCATGTGTCCTTTCATGTTTACATCATGTGTCCGTTCACTGCTGTGTGTCAACTAGAGTGATAAAGTGTCTTACATCAAAGTGCTGTTTGATCTGGGATTCTCGGCGTATTTGGAAATGCCGTTAATGAACAAAGTGCGTTTCACCTGGAAAAGACAAAGACAAAGGAAGTGAAAGAGTCGAGTATTCTGTATGTTCGAGATCTGAGCTGTCGCGGTCACATATTGCGTGTAGAAGAGCGCTGTGTTGTCTTATATTGGCGTGCACAGAGCCATGTTGGTCATCGATTTGCGTGTACAGAGCTGCGCGATCACATGTTATGCTTGCAACAGTAGTTGGCCGGCACATGTTGCGTGCACAGAGCTGTGTCGGTCACGTATTGCGTGCACAGACTGGTGCGGTCACATATTGTGTGCACAGAGCTGTGTGCGGTCACATGCTGCCGTGCACAGAGCAGTGTCAGCATCATCGCGTGCACAGAGCACGTGTTGGTGCACTATGTTGTGTGCACAGAGCTGTGCGGTCACATGTTGCGTGACAGAGCGTCTGTGTCACCATGTTGCGTGCACTGAGACCTGCGAGTCACATCGTTGCGTGCACAGAGTGTGCGGTCCACATGTTGCGTGCACAGAGCTGTTGGTCACATGTTGCGTGACTAGAGACCTGCGGTCATCACATGTTGCGTGCACAGAGCTTGTGGTCACATGTTGCGTGGCACAGAAGACCCTGCGGTCACATGTTGCGTGCACAGAGCTGTGCGGTCACGTGCTGCGTGCACAGAGCTGTGCGGTCACATTGCCGCTGTTGCACAGAAGCAATGTGTCGGTCCACATGCTAGCGTGCACAGAGCAGTGTCGTCTACATTGTTGCTCACCAGGTCGTCCTCCTTGTAGTGCATCTTGGACGTGTGGCGTCTCATGCTGTAGACGGTCAGCAGCAGGTACATGAAGGCGAAGGTCGTGTGGAGCCACAGCAGGTTCGTCCTGAGGAGGAAGTAAATGTACGAGTGTAAATATATGTATATAATATTATAAATATAGATTATTATAAATGTATACAACATTATAAATGTATATATTATAATTGTAGATATTATAAATGTATATAATATTATAAATATATATATTATAATTTTATATAACATTATAAATGTAGATAATATTATAAATATATATAATATTATAAATGTAGATCATTATTAATATACATAATATTATAAATGTATATAATATTATAAACGTAGATTATTATAAATGTATAAATAAATTATAAATATCTGTGTCCAACATTAGTCCTGAGGGTCCTCCTCACTTTGGGGCTAATCTACGTTACGACTGCACTAGATTAAAGGTGCATTATGTAACATTTCCGGTGAAGTGTCCAACAGGAGGAATGTTCCGCATTACTGGCATTACAAACATGTCCGTCTCTTTGGAGTTTGTGGCAATAAAAACTCTCAAAAATTGGATGAATGAGAGATGAATAGGTTTAATGTCACACTGCGGAACATTTCACTCAGAGCTATAAAATCTCCACGGAGACGAGCAGGTGACACAAAGGTACGTGGTGCAGCTTTAACCCAAGTGGCTTCACTCACCCAGATTTGAGGTTGGCGATGGTGGTCCGTCCAAAACTGTAGGCGTTGTTTTCTGGAAAGAGAAGTTTCATCAGCTTTCCTTCTGAAGTCATGGCAACGAAGTCAACATGTGAAACAACGGCTAGTTATTCACAACACACAGAAAAAAAAGAGTAAAAACGTGAACATTTTAGAAACATAAATTCAACTTTTTCTTTTTGCTTTATTTTAATTTTAATTATAACATAGAACAAAAAACAACAACAGGGAGAGAGGGGGGGGGAACACAGAACAGGTCCAGGGAGAACATAAGGTGAGTAAAGGAGTAAACGTAGAAAATAAGGGCGTGGCATCAGAAAAAAAAAAAGAAGAATTAGAGCCTCATTTTAATTGAACATATACTAAAAAAGTGAAATGTAAAATGTTTTTAACTGTCTGTTTACGTTCGATTTCACGAACCAGGTCTCGGACCGAGGAACGTGACCTTTTATTGTGAATGAAAGATTCTAATAATGACCGCGACATCCGTAACGCCAAACCGCCACAGGCCGCGACGCCAAAACGGCTGAAACGTGGCGAGTCGTTTCCTCAAACCAGGTCGAGGCAACAAAACCTCCTGGTGCTTCGTCAATGAGGCTGTGGGTGGCGCTAAAAGCTACACAGATCTCTATAGTGGGCCGCTTTGTTTGAATCACACACTGAAGGGGGGAACGACACGACTTGTCTACGGGATCTGCTCTCTGGGGTCTTTGTTGGGCCTGGCTGTACCTTCTTTGGACGGGGGGCCCGGCGATCCCATGTACAGGAACGCTTCGGCGCTCAGAATTCGGACTGGACATCAAACACACATCATCGACGTTAGACACTTTAGAGTTTACAGTCACGTGACGTTCCACTGGAGGAGGCGGAGCTACGGCGGAGACTTACGGCTGGCGAACGCTCTTAGTATTATCAAAGCATTCACGAGTACAAGGAAAAGAATGGAAAAATACATGTATACAGAAAAGTACTCGTAAAGTAGTCGTAGTGGCAGATAATTCCTGATTCACTGATTCTACAACTTCTTCTGCTGTCGTCCATATGAATCCTTATAATAAAAAATACAAATCTTTGTCGGCCTCAGACGGGCTTCGCCTTGGAGCACTTTGGAGCGGTTCTATGAATGACGGAGTGTGCGGCAAAAAGTGACAGAAAGCGACAAAGACTTGACTATTAGCGGCAAAAAATGGACTATAAGCAATAAAAACGTGCGTAACGCACAAAAACCTGATTAAAAGCAATAAAAGCAACAAAAACGTGACTTAAAGCGACAAAAATGCAACTGAATGACACGTTTTAATCCTGAGGCCGATTCAGAAAAAGACGTTTAGTCATTCCAAGTTCGTGTGTGTGAGGGGCGTGGCTAAAGCGAGCGTGCACAGGAACAGTTTTGCCTCATTTCTTTGCCTTCTGTGCAAAGCCTCTGCGCCGCGTTAGAACCTCTCTTCATGGAACGCTTTGTGGAGCTGTTCATCTGCTCGTGGTCCCTCTTTCTGCGTTAGCATCACCTACACTGAGCCACTGTGGACACAAACACAGCAGGGAGGCGGAGTCTCACCGAGCAGGTCTCCAGAGAAGTTCACAGGCAGAACGATCCCGACAGAGAGAACACCCACCACCACCAGCAGACCAATGATGTGCCTCTGGAAGGACAGGTAATGAACCGCATCCTCACCACACTTTTCACGGATCTCCTCGTCTCTGCAGCAACGGGGGAGACCGGTCAGAGGAGGAGCAGAGGAGGAGGAGGAGAAGAGGAAGAGGAGGAGGAGCAGATACTCACTTTATTCTGAAAATGGCCGTCAACCACGAACAGAAACCCTGGAATTAAACAAACAAATGCTGTAGATTTGTCACAGAAATACACGTACAGGGTTACTCCAGGGCTGTAACGCTTTACTCCTAAATATTCCTCATCTAGAAGTCTTTGGGGGCCGTGTTCCCACCCCCGCTTGGTCCAAAAGTATTTCAAAAGTCTCAGCGTTCGATAGAAATAATCGTTTTACTGTCAAACACTAAAAGAACGGTTTGCTCCTGTTTGCTTCTGACAGTAAAGTCCCATTCGTCACAGTCTAACTTCATTTATCGAAAGCTCAGTCCTGCCGACCTTTGACCCTTCCGCTGACCCCCCGCTGACCCCCCGCTGACCCCGGTGCACGCTGCGGCTCCGTGCGGTAACGAGCCGGTACAGATCCCCGTCGCCCCCTGATCCCTCCGTGAAATGCGCCGTGTCATAGGAGAAGAGGAGACAGACCAATGACATCGCAGGCAGTGGGAGTGGCCTAAAGAGTCTCTGGGTTAACGGGATTAGACCTGGATTAGACCTGGGCCCAAACCGGCACTTTCACATCCGAGTCCAGCGAGATTCCGAGGAGAACCACGAGTCAGCAAAAAAAAACCCACAAAGGGGCGGAGTCAAAAAGCCTTTGTGACGGCGGGGGGGGGCTGGTGGGGGCGCGACACCACATGGTCCTCAGAGCTCCAATAAGAACGAGACCGTCAGTTCTTGGGTGACGAGCCACAGTTCACGTTCGTTTAGTCAAAGTGTGGCAGGAAAACCGAACCGAAAGAGTTCTCTTGTCGCTGTGATGGTGCAGCTTAGCTTTAGCTCGCTCGCTAACGGCAGGGAGATAAAGGACACGTCAACTCAACACAACAGTGAATTTTCTCCAGAGTGAAGGTCATGAGTTCATTCTTGTTCAGTGAGAAATGTTGTTCATCTGCTTTTCTACTTTTTAAACCTCAGGTGCAAACTAAATAATTAGCAGAGTCGTTGGCTTTCATAGTTGTTGTTAGTGTGTGTTTGAGCTCTTACAGGAGAATGTTTGTGTGTTCTCTATTAAATGTGTCAGGACATTTTCGACCTGGATGAAGCTAAAGATACTCGTGTGTCCTCACGTTGTCGCGCTGCTCGAAGTCGACGGAGCTGGAGACGAGGTGAGGCGCTCTAACGGTCCGGAGTCTCCGAGTGCATCGCGGACGCCACGCTGCGAACAACAGGACAGACAATGACAACCAGGCGGAGTCCAGCGGGCCCTGCTTCAGGGCTCATTTAGCCCTGATAGTCCTGTTAGTCCTGGTTAGTCCTGATGAGCCTGATGAGTCCTGTGGTAGTCCTGTGTGTAGTCTTGATGAAGTCCTGATGAATCCTGGTTTAGTCCTGGTTTAGTCCGATAATCCGGAAGGATGAAGTCCTGGTTTAGTCTTGTAGTCTTGATGAAGTCCTGGTTTAGTCCTGGTTTAGTCCTGATGAGTCCTGATGAAGTCTCTCGTTTAGGTCGCTGTTTAGTCTGGTTTAGTCTTGAGAAGTCCTGTTTAGTCCTGGTTAGTCTTGTGAAGTCCTGTTTTAGTCCTGGTTTAGTCCTATGAAGTCCTGCGTTTAGTCTTGATGAATTCCTGGTTTAGTCCTGGTTTAGTCCTGATTAAGTCCCGTTTAGTCCTGGTTTAGTCTTGATGAAGTCCTGGTTTAGTCCTGTTTAGTCCTGGTTTAGTCCTGTTTAGTCCTGGTTTATGTCTTGATGGAAGTCCTGTTTAGTCCTGTTTAGTCCTGGTTCAGTCTGTTTAGTCCTGCTTTAGTCCTGTCAGTCCCTTTTAGTTCCTGGTTAGTCTGATTAAGTCCTGATTAAGTCCCGGTTTAGTCCTGGTTTAGTCCTGATTAAGTCCTCTTTTAGTCCTGTTTTAGTCCTGTCTTAGTCCTGGTTTAGTCCCGTTTCGCACTGTTTAGTCCTGATTAAGTCCTGGTTTAGCCATGGTTTTAGTCCTGGTTTAGTCATGGTTTAGTCCAGGTTTAGTCCAGGTTTAGTCCAGGTTTAGTCCTGGTTTAGTCCAGGTTTAGTCCTGATTAAGTCCTGGTTAGCCATTTTAGTCCTGTTTAGTCCTGGTTTAGTCCAGGTTTAGTCCAGGTTTAGTCCTGATTAATGTCCTGTTCAGTCCTGGTTTCTATTGTGTTGTCAGGCAGATTTCACACTCCACAATCCACAAAGCTCATGGAAATGTAGTCCCCAAAACATATTCACTACAAATTCAAACAGTCTAACCTATGGAACAGTGTTTCTCAAACTGTGTGGCGCGGATTCCTCAGCTATCAATGATGTGCTTTAAAGGTCACATTTTTGGTTTAACTTTTAGACCTGGTTTAGACCTGGTTTAGACCTGGTTTAGACCTGGTTTAGACCTGGTTTAGACCTGGTTTAGACCTGGTGGTACTCAGAGTTTGAGAACCACTGCTACAGAACGTCTTGGTTTTGACTCGGCGGTTCCCCGGGCTAACGGAGGTTAGCTGACGCGCTAACACGTCACACTCCGCCGTTTCCGGAGGCTAACGAGGGTTAGCTAACACGCTAACACGTCACGGGTCACAAACACGAGGTCCTTCACTCGACGTTTTACCTTTTCACCGGCTCATAGTTCTCTCGCTCTCGTCGCCGGCTGAGTTTAAATAAAGTTAGAAGCATTGGAGCGGCAAATGTTAGCATGTTAGCGCTGTTAGCATCACACACAAGTCACACATGGAGAGACATTAGCGCCACAACAAGACATGATTTACATGAACCACTTTACAAAAGCCATAAAGTAGATCCAGGTTTAGTCCTTGATGAGTTCTGGATGAGTTTGGAACTGATTTTGGCACGGTTTAGCCCTGGTGTTGATGTGGTTTACACGTGTTTCGACCTGGCTTAGACCTGGTTTAGACCTGGTTTACACGTGTTTAAAGCTGGTCTTGATTACTGGTTTGTACTTGAATTCAGATTGAGTCCCAGTTTAGTCAAGGTTCAGGTTCAAACTGAAAAGTAGCATGGTTTAGTTCTAGTTCTCGTGTAGTACTGGTTTAGTCCTCCTCTAGTCCTGGTTTAGACCTGATTTAGTCCTTGATCATGTTGTTATAACACAATTTCAGACCTATTTTAGTCCCAATTTAGTCCTAATTCAAGTGTTTGACTGGTTTGATTCAGATTCAGAACAGATCTAGACCTGGTTTAGGTGCAGCTGGTCTTGGTCCAGATAGTCCTGGTTTAGTCCAGTTTAAGTCCTGTTTCATGTTTCTGTATTTAAGTGGCACTGATGTCTCTCTGTTGTCACACACGGCACACTGTGAGAAGAGAAGAGCTATGGTTATTATTATTCTTATTATTGAATCAAAGTCTACATTTTGCAAAGTCAAACAAAACACACTGATTGAAAACGACATTAGTGGAAAAACCCCCCGACGTCAGCACGTACTACACTTTTTCGTCTCCCGCGCGGCTCTCCGTCTGTAGCCTTCGTCAAACAGGACACAGCGTCAGCTCATGTAGCGTTAGCATCACAAATCCATCAACAGAACATCCAACGAGATTTTCCATCACCCAAAACCGTTTGTCGCGGCAAATACCGGCGTAAAGGGACGCCAGATTGGGATAAAAAGCCTGGAAGCCCCCTCACCTGTCTGCGTCCGTGACCAGCGCCAGGCGTCCATAATCCCAGGCCACTTTACGGAGGATGGAAAAAACAAACAGCAGCACCTTTAAAAGTAAAACAACAACCTTTGAATATCAATACAACAAAAGCAAACGCTCAACAAAACCACAGTCTCAGACCACAATCCCCCCGTCACTTTGTGATGTCACAAATACGGACAAAATTCATCTTCGTTTGCGAGGTCAACAGAGGCGGCCATCTTGGATGGTTTATGAAAACAAGAACACAAGGTGAATATTGTACCTCAAACATCGGCCAATAATAAAGTTAGCATTAGCTTTGAGGCCATGGATACGACACGCCCCCCCCGCCCCCTCCGCCCGCTCCGCCCGCGAGCCGGATTGATTCATGTCTGCTCCGCGTTTCACAACATGTTCACTCAAAGTTAGGTTTAGCCTAGCTTTGCTCTCAGCCCGCGACACTCCTCTAAGACACTTTTGTAGCCACAGCGGCCCCGGGGCAGACTGACAGAAGCAAGGCTGCCAATCTCCCCCATGGGCTCCTCCCACCAACAGCCCTCACTCGCTCACCACATTTACACTGCTTTCATTCGCTCACACGCGACAAAGAAACAACCAAAAGTGTGAATGGAGCAGAGTTTGCGTATTAATGAGCTGAAGGATGATGTCGTCATGTGACCGCCGTCACGCGACCGCCGTCACGCGACCGCCGTCACGCGACCGCCGTCACGCGACCGCCGTCACGCGACCGCCGTCACGCGACCGCCGTCACGCGACCGCCGTAATGTGACCGTCACATTAAATCTTGATTGGTGTAAACGTGTTTGGATGTAAACAGAGAAGAGTACCAGGAAGCACATGAAGTCGAGGGCGAGCACAGTGGGCACGCCCCCAAAGGGCAGGCCCTGCAGGACCGTGCTCCGGATCCGAGCTGAGTAACAATAAGCTTTGGACTCGCTCTGGGACGAGCAGTTGTCCGGCCCAGAACAGGGCGGGGCCAGGTTTAAGAGTGGCATGATGACTGACAGCCACAGAGCCCGCCTCCTGCTCCCAAACAGCCAATCAGGAGAGTCGGGCCCACCCTCCGCACTGCACCGGCCAATCAGAAGAGTCGGGCGTGTCCAGAGCCCAGCATCGGCCAATCAGGAGAGTCGGGCGTGTCCAGAGCGCGGCACCGGCCAATCAGGAGAGTCACAGGGTCCACCTGCACAAACAGAAGAGTCAGAGGTTGATTTTAGGCAATATTTAAGACGATTCGGAGCTGAACCTCGACGTGATTCGCCCAAATGAGTAAATAGAAAAAGCAGCACATTTTATGACAAAACCGGCCCAATGCGTCCCAAAGAATGTCCCGCCTACGTCCCGTTTACGTCCCGTTTACATCCCGTTTACGACCCGTTCACGTCCCGTTTACGTCCCGTTTACGTCCTGTCTATTTACGTCCCGTTTACGTCCTGTCTACGTCCCGTTTAGGTCCCGTCTACGACCCGTTTACGTCCCGTCTACGTCCCGTTTACGTGCCGTTTACGTCGCTCAGGTCAAAATGAGACCGTTGTACGCCGTCCGACTCTCATTATACAGCGTTTTATTCTCCGCGAAGCAGGAAGTGCACGGTTAGCATGCTAATGTTTGTTAGCTTCCCCGTGACTCCGCTCTGGGCTCTGAAGGTCGTGCAAAGCTCTCATAAACCCATCGTGTCGTTTCAGATCTTCAGAACAACTCTGCTTTCGCTGAAACTGAAACTAAAACTGCTCATTTCGTATTCTGCTCCCATTGAATCCACTTCATCCATGGATTTCTCTGGCATTTGGATTTCTCTGGGACATGTGTCCCTCCCACAGAGAGTACCTGTCTGCCTGAAGAAGAGCCGATTGATGTGACTTTTATGGGGTTTGTTTCCGGTCCCATGACGCTCCCTCTATCTGTTGTGACCCAGTTATGTCGTCGCCGTAGGAACCGCTGCAGAGTCCTGACCAGGTTCTTCGTACTCCGAGCGTACTGAGCTGCATCCCTACCCAGCAGCCTCCCCCGAAGGTCTGAACCAGGCGCTGAACCAGGTCGGGTGAACTCTAGGTCTGAAACAGGTCTGAACGGCACCTGCGACCACGGACTGAACCAGTCTGGAACCAGGAACTGAACCAGGTCTGGGACCAGGCCATGGACTCTATGACAATTGAACCAGGTCCTGTGGACCAGGTCTGAATCCTGGCCTGAACCCATGGTTGAACCAATGGTCTGTATACCAGGCTAATCCAGGCCGTAAACCTGAGGTTCTGAACCGAGGCTGAACCAGAGTCTGACGCAGTCTGAATCCAGGCTGATATTCCGAGCTGGCGTGGACCAGTACTGAACCCAGGTCTGAACCAGGACTGAACCAGGACTGAACCAGGTTGCTGAACGGTCTGAACCAGGTTCTGAAACCAGTCTGAACCAGGTCTGAAAGCTATTAGCTGAACTCAGTCTGAAACCAGGGACTGAACCAGGTCTGATATACCAGGCCTGACCAGGAACTTGAACCAGGTCTGAGACCAGGACTGAAACCAGTTCTGAACAGTTTGCTGAACCGGTGCCGTGGACCAGGACTGCAACCAGGCTGACCAGACTGAAACCAGGTCTTAAGCCAGGACTGAACCAGGTTGAAACCAGGTCTGAACCAGGGTCTTGAACCAGGCCTTACCAGGAGCTGAACCAGTGCGAACCAGGACTGAACCAGGTTCTGGACCAAGGCATGGACCTTATGAGCTGAACCAGGTCTGGACCCATTGTCTGAACCTGGCCTGGACTGGCAGGTCTGAACCAGGTCTGGACCAGGTCTGAACCATGCCTGGACCAGGTCTGGGGGTGTTGGTGTTTTTGTGAATGCGAGCAGAATGTGTGCGTTCGTTGGAGACGCAGCAGCATGACTCATCTGCGTGTTTAAATAAATAAATAAATAGATAAATAAAAACCCTTCGATCCAGAATCAAGAAAGGAAAAAGAGGGAATGTTAGACTGCTGCGCCATTCTAGCAGGACGAACAGGCATTGCACGACACTTAAACATAATTAGTCTGTTCCTCAAAGATCGTTATTTTGTTTAATTTTCTGTGAAAACGTGACTTCCTTTTTCTCGATGTTTACTGGTAACTTTCGCTACATTTAGATTGTGTTTTTTCCGGGCGTGTTTTCGATTTGGAGACAAAATCGAGGTGTCATGTAAAACAAGTTTGGACACGTGACTAGTGTTGAAATAAAAGGAGGATTTCTACACAAATATCATTGAAAACAAGGGACGATTTTGAGAGCTGACCAGCCTTTAGAGATCCAGCGAGCTGTCGGTTTGGACGAGCTCCGAGTCGTTTGATCACATTCTTCCAAATTCAAACACGTTTCCTTGAACCTGCCGAGAATAAACACCATGGAATCTCCTATTTTTCGCATATTCAAGTCGTTGTAATTTTGCAGCAAACATTGTTTGAATTGTGGTGGTAAAAGTGTGGAATGTAAAAGTCTGTAAATGTGTGTAAATCTTGTGTTAACAGGTTGATGTAAAAGTGTTAAAAAGTGTGTAAAGTGTCGTTGTAAAGTGTGTAATGTGTGTTAAATATGTGTAGAACAGTGTGTAAAGGTGTGGTAAAAGTGCATGTAAATGTGTGCAAATAGTTGTTCTGAATGTGTGTGTAAAATGATGTTGCTAAAAGGTTAGTAAAGTATTTTGTAAATGTGTCTGTAAGTTGTGTAAAAAGTGTGTAAAATGTATGTTTAAATAGTGTTGTTATGATTATGTGTAAATGCAGTTGTTGTAAATATGTGTAAAAGTGTGAAATTGTGTAAATATGTGTGAATGTGTGTTAATGTTGTGTAGAGTGTGTAAAGTGTGCTAAATTGGTAAAGCGTGTAAATGTGTTGGTAAATGTGTGTAAAATGTGTGAGCACGTTGTTTGTAAATGTGTTGGGTAAATGTGTGTTAAAATATGAATTGTACAGTGTGTAAACATTTGTTGTTGTAAAGTGTGTGTAAAAGTGTGTAAAATGTGTGTAAAAGTGTGTAGAATGTGTGTAAATGTGTGTGAATGTGTCTAAATTGTGTAAAAGTGTGAAAATATGTGTAAATGTGGTGTAAATGTGTTTGTAAATATGTGGAATGTGTTGTAATGTGTGTAAGTGTGTTAAAAGTGTTAAATGTGTTGTAAAAGTGGGTGAAATGGTGTTAAATTGTGTGTAAGATATGTGTAAAAGTGTAAATGTGTGTGGTGTAAAATGTGTGAATTGTGTAAGATGTGTGTTAAGTGTGTAAAAAGTGTTGAAAGCGTGTAAATGTGGCTGTTAAGATGTGTGTAAATGTGTGTAAAAGGCTGTAAATGTGTGTAAATATGCGTGAATGTGTGTTTGGGTAGATGTGTGATAGAAATGTCTGTATAAGTGTGTATATAAGGTGTGTGAATGTGTGTAAAAGTGGTAAAAATGTGGTAAAAGTGTGTAAATCTGTTGTAAATATGTGTGATGTGTGTAAAAGTGTGTAAAAAGTGCTGCTTGTAATATGTTTAAAAGTGTTTTGTAAATGTGTGTAATGTGTTAAAAGTCGTTTAAAAGTCATGTAAATGTGTAAATGTGCTGTAAATATTGTGTAAAAGTGATGTAAATGTGTGTAAATATGTATATGTGGTTCCCTAGTGAATGTGTGTAAATGTGTTTTAAGAGTCTGTAGAATGTGGTTGTAAAAGTGTAGTGAATGTGTAGAGTTTGAATGTTGTAAATGAGTTAAAGTCTGTAAATGTGGGTAAAAGGTGTAAATGTGTTTGTAAAAGTTTCTGTAAATATGTGTGTAAATGTGTGTTAAAGGTGTGTGTTGTGAATGTGCTGTAAATGTGATTACTGTGTAAAAGTGTTGTAAATGTGGTAAAAGTCTTTAAATGGGTGTAAATGTGTGTAAATGTGTGTAAAAAGTCTGTAAATATGTGTAAATGTGATTGTAAAGTGTGTGAATGTGTGTGAATGTGTGTTGAAAAGTCTTGTAAAAGTCTAGTAAAGGTGTGTAAAAGTATGTAAATATGTTTTTAAGGTGTGTTAAACATGTTGTGTAAATGTGTTTGTAAATGTGTGTAAAGTGTCGTGAATGTATGTGAATGTGTAGTGTTAAAATTGGGGTAAGAGAGGGTGTGTAAAATGTGGTAAGTGTTGTTAATATTGGTGGTCTTGTACTGTTTGTAGAATGTGTGTAGTGTTGTTAAATGTTGTATGTACAGTGTGAAAATGTGTGTAAAGTGTGGTGAATGTGTGTTAAATGTGTGTAAGTGTGGTGAATGTGTTGTTAATTGTTTATGTAAATTGTGTGAAAAGTGTATGAAAGTGTAGATTAAATGTAAATGAGCGTTTTAAAACAAATCTACTTGAATTTTAATTTGACGAGCGACAAAGAACTCTCGATAGTATCTTTAATGATTTGATTATTCAGATCGACTTTATTTGTGGTAGGGTTTTTTGTTGTCTGTATGGCAGGGACCCGGGGAGTAGGTGAGTGATTGAGTGACACTAATTGGTGAGTGGGATTAGACCACTAATTTATATTAGAGCACTAATATGTGATATTAGACACAATAGATTGATTGTATTATTATTAACACTAAGTGTGTGAATTAGAGGCTACTAATGGTCGATGATTAGATCACTAATGTGTTATGATTAACGACTTTCCTCTGCCATTTCCCGCGCTCTCCCTCAGCCTAAGCTCATTTATATCAACGTCATGAGAACTTACGGCCAATAACACACACCATATCGCACGGGTGCATATGCTTAACTTTAGTTGTGATTATGATCTCTTATTGTTGTAACGTTTGCTTGTCTTAATGACATTTAGTCCAAGTGGTGGGGTTTTTGTTTTGTGTGGTGGGTTTTTTGTTTCATTTTTTTGGTGTAGTTTTTTGGGTTGGGGGTAATCGTCCTGGTCAAATACGTATTTCTCAGACGTGAAGAGAGTTTGCAGGATAGTTAGTCCCGGTGTGGTCTGGTGTGGGTACGAGCGCTGTCTCGTCCCTCTGCTGGGAAACACTCGTCTGATGAACGACAGAAAAGAACGAAAACAAAGTGACGATGCTTTACCGACTAAGAAGAAGTCTACTTTCTGTGATAACGGCCATAACGTTCTCGCCACGATGTATGTTCTCGCGATGGGCCTGGGTCGGTTGGTCCCGTTTGGTGTTGGCGGTTAATTTTTAGTGATATCGCTTGAGATAATAAACCTTCGAAGGTTGTAATCGTCTTTGGTGATTAACCTCAACGCCGTTATGTCGGCGCGCATTCGACAGTTCACTTGCGGCCGGTAATGATGACTTACTGAGAGAAGGTGACGAAGGCGGAGAAGTCTCTGTGCTGTTGTTTCATTGAATTCTGGGGCTGCGTCTGGTAGTTTTTTTTTCTAGATTTCAGAAACTCGAGATCGCGCGCCGCGTTCACTGATCCCGCCGGTAAACGCGGGGACGCGAGGGCTGATATTTATTGCGAGCGCGCGGTTTTCCAATTGTATGGTGTCCCGGTGGTTGCTCCTAGGTTGCCCAAGAGGGAAGCGTTGTTCCCTGCAATAAACATCCGAAGAGGTCCATGTTCCTTGCCGCTGGTATTCCACGCCACGCACGTGCAATTCCACCTCTCCCTGATCAGCCATCGAGTCTGCTGTAACGACCCTCGTAGTCTGGCTTTGATCTGCATTTTAAACTCGACTAATCGTTTTGTTTGAGACTCTCCCCCTCTAGTTGGGCGTCGAACTCACGTACTTCTCTGCTTGATTGGTTCGCAGCATAAAAGCATCGCTTTCCGACACTAGAAAAACAGCTTAAATAATTGTTTTCGAGTCTTCCACGCAAAGTTTCCGGCTCTTTTCTCCCTCAAACCAGTGTCTGCTTTTTGGGTTCGGTGTCGAACCGTAACCAGTCTTCTCTTTGTATTTACATCGTGCGGATTACTACGTGTTGTAGAAACATGCATTACTTTGAGACAGGTAGGTGGGGCTGGATATGAAGACCTTTCTGGTCTCATGGCCTAAGCCTCGCCAGAGTTTATAAAGTGAGACAAAATCAACAACGGTTTATATCAAACAGAGCAGAATAATTTCCAGCAGGTTGTATTCTACACTTTGTTCTGATACCGCCTCGATGTTTGTGTGTAGTGATACGCGCTTGTACGTTTGTTCGCTTAGGACGTAAACTTATGTGGTATTGTGGAGCTGAGGGGCAGACATTGTCGAGTGGCTAGAGTTCTATGTGATCCTGACGGAGCTTGCGTGTGCTATCGTCTTTTGTTGGCGGGGATTTCGAGGCTGACTTCCGACTGTCAATTAATCGCTCTGTATATTGATCGTCCTGAATGTTTTCTTTTGTGGGCTGACCTGGAGCGAACCCATCTCATTAATAATGCCCCACTTCGCTAAACCGATAGGTCGAAGCGTTGACGAATGCGTAGAGACCAGCCTGTTATTGTCTCTCGTGCTGTTTTTTCGTTTCTGACAGGTGAGCAATTCTGTTCTATTTCCAGCGTTTTGTGGGATTCTGGTGTGATTCTTTGCAACCAATTTATGGATTTGCATCTTCAATGTTAATTATGGACGTTATGCAAAAACTGTTATTAATACTCGATCCATACTGCTGAGTGCTCATTATATATCTCGTCATGTATTTTCCTATTTTCATCAAAATGGAATGTATCGAGGTATTGCTGCTGGTTAAGTACTGACTCGGCAGACAAAGTATGAGATACATTCGCTTACTATTTGTGATTTTATGAGACTTTAAGAGATAGGAGTCTCGAGTTTGTTGTTATATTTTCTTAAAAAAAGGTCAGACAGTGATAAAGCATACTTTGTTTGAACGGTGAGGTTAAATAGATATCTAGTGAGTCACCGATGAATTTTCCATCATCCTTCTAGTGGTCGAGTTTCTGGCGAGCGGGTTAGTCCACTACAGGTGTCGAGGTCCACGGAGCACTTGGTTGTGCAATTGTCCACTAGCTATTAGGTTGCATTAGGAGAAGAGTTTGCGGGATATTTTAACTCGCTTTAGTCGAAACAGAAACTTGTACAAGAATGTACCTTGATATGCACTCAAGAATAACGAATTTAATTGGAGATAACCGCGTGCAAAACATCACAACTATAACAATTATTCACGATTATATAATCTATATCATGACCCAAAGCCTACAATTTTTCAATTATATGTGACAGCAGAATGCGAAACAGAGTAGTCTGAGTAGTGGCTTATGTTAGCTTTTAGTGATAAATAGCCTAATCAGTGGGAAATGATGGTGATGATAATGATATAATGTATATGGCATAGTAATAACTAATTGATGATTAAACTTAAGTCTAATACGACATAGATGTAATGCATAACATAATGAAATAATTATTATATATGATCTCATAGAGTGAGATTCTCTCCACTCAGTGACATGCATGGATAATGTATTAATGGAATAATGTGTCTTGTACGATATTGACGTGATGATTAAAATAGATTAATACATTCCATGATACGTGGTCAGGCCGCTGGTGAATTGTGTATTAAGTGACATCGACGACTTGAATAATATGTTTGTTGGTCGAGTAGTGATTTAATAATTGTTTATTGAATGAATTAAAATGATAATAATAATGATAATAGATGACTGATTTTTCTTAGGTTAGCAAGAGATTAGTGATAAGCTAGGGTATTGATTCACTATGATATCATGGAATACATGATAATAATGACGATGATAATAATATACTGGAAGAATTACATATGATGATAATGATTGAAATAATAATAATAAAATGATGATAATGGTGAAGTTCTGTCTACTTTTGTGCGATCAAATAACTAATAATCAAGTTTGTGGATGGATTTATCATATGAATTGTCGAGTAAATGTCATTATTAATAATCGGAAAGTAGAGTGTAGAATGTGATATAAGTTGAATTGAGCGATGTGATATGATTAGATATCCTCCAGTCTCGAGTGGAATGAATGCATTTGATTCTTACTCTATGAGTATCTTCACTACTTGGAGTTGTACAGTCCCTCTATTTGATAATAAAGATGAGTATTAACATCTATTATCGAATAGACCGTTTATACAATAAATTGAGCAATGGATTCCTCCGAGTGGGATGACATAAATGAGCCAAGTGAGATGATCCTGACTGAAGAAAATAATTAAGGCTTGGTATAGTGGAGTGGAGTGGTAACATGAATGATGATGGATAAAATGTATGATAAACATATAGTCTCATAATTCATTACACCAGATGATCGTACTTGATAATAGTGTAGTGTGACTCTGCCTCAACAACATAGATTCCGTCAACTCTAGCTAATGGCAATTAGATGAGTGATGCAATACCATGCGAATTTGATTATAGTGAGCTAATGATTAATCTATAGATTCAAGCTATCGGATTAATTATCAGCTTAGGTCAATCCGACTATGACGACACATGTTAGAAATCTAAACTCAAACTGTGAATATCTGACATATGATGTGTTTGGATTAATTAGATGAGCATATAGACGAGTTTCTGTAGCTGAATTATAATTGAATGAGATTAGTGAGATAATAAGAGTGTATTGTAATTGATGTTTCAATTGTTTTATGATCTGACTCTCGATTCAGCTTTAGATTAATAGATGAATGGCTAGATCACTGAGTCATATCGGATGTATCATACATATTTAGGAGTGAATAATTGATTGTCATGCAGATTCTGCATTGCCATGTGTCACGATACAGAGTAAAACAGCGTTGTGCATCATATTATGCGAGACATTATTAATGAGACGATGAATACATGGCTTTTGCAATAACCATATAGACTCTGATTAGACATATGGCATTGTTAATTATTAATTTCAGCGATCAATATCGTTATGTTTCATAATAATGATGATAGATCGAATAATGGATATGAATAAGTGTACATAGCGCTAGATACTGTAATAGTACAGTTACATTTCACTAATTATACGATGAAACAATTATATAATGGATCAATTTATGCATTTAATGAACTCTAATGACACTAATAATAGTACAATAAAATTAATTGTTAAGCAAAACGAAGATTTCAGCTTAGTAGTCATCTGAACTCTTGTATTTTATAGACCCTCGTATGATCTTGGGTCTCTGAATACAAACAAGTGGATGGTAACCATATGAGAGCTGATTAGATGCTGATAATAGTGGCAGCAAGAAAAGGTTACCGAGGATTTATTGGCACTATGACGAAGCAGAAGAGTGTAAGACGAAGTTAGGTGTGACTCATTGTCACCGTCGTGGGCATCGGTCCCCCATAAGTGTCTTCTTGTTTCTCTATTGTTGTCAGTATCCTCTTTTTGTTCGCGCCATACAGTGTCCTCTGCCCCTTATTGTCTCCGTTCCTCCGTTTATTTCTCGCGTCTCCTGTTATCAGTTCTGCAGACTGTTTCTCAGATGAGATGAACTCTGTGTTGGTTTGTATGATGTGAGTGCATAATGAGCGTTCTAGTTTTTTCTAAAACTTAGGTCCAGATTTGAAGACAACTGAATCTTTTATCTTATACTGTTAAACCTGTGAGCTTACGTAGAAATGATGAGTTACACTCTGGCAAGAGTTAATCAATTATCGTATACACGAAGTAACTTAGTTTTGGGCGTATTATTAGTTTTTATTTTATAATAATGACTGATGATGATGATGATGATAATAATCATCATCTATCGGATCGTATATTCATCATCATAATAATAATAAGAGCAGAATACAAGCAGCGGTTTTGTGACGTCTGAGAGTCGCGTACGTCTTGCTTAGCGACAGTTAGTTAATGATCAGACTCAGATAAGACTCTGACGCTGACAGAAGAGGTTCCTCACTGATATGCAACACCATGGTTCTCTCTGTATGTTTGTTGTGGGGGTCGCGCTTGCGTTCTGACTGGTTTCTTTGTCTTTTGCCGTTCCAGCCAGACCTAGTTCTAATAGCAACTACAAGCAGTGGTCCAATGTGAAGGACCAAACCCAAAGTTTGACGAGCGCGCATTTCAGACAGTTCTGAGCGAGTACTGCTGGGTTGGGACCTGCTTCAATAGTGAGGAGAATGAAGGAAGAGTTTAAGTAAATGAAGAAGGTAAGAATAAGTAGAGATATGTAAGGTAGGTAGAGTATAGAGAAAGAGGTATTGTTAAGAAGAAGAAGCAGGGATAGAAGATATGTGAAGGTTCTAAGAAGTATGAGATAGTGTAAGATGTAGAATGAAGAATGATATTGGAATGCTTTTGCTCCTTTGTATGTTATTCACTTTCCTTTGGGGCTCAGCAAGAGAATGTTATTCGATATGTTGAGAATATAATTATCAGTTTATCTGTGAATAGAATTCCAAGTACTTTCAACTATGACTCGCTTAGTTAGAGCCACTGTAGACTACATCTCTCTGCTTTATAATCTACACCTCCTATCTGGTAATTCATCACTCTGCCTTCTGATTGACGATCACAACCCCTGAATACTACGCCCTGAACACACCGTCCGCTGATACTATCACACCGCCCTGATCCCTGTTTTGATGACTGAATCCCTTTTGAAGCTTGCTGAAGCACATTGTTTACTGACCTTTGAACATCTGTTTTTGTGACGATACTGCTGAAATATACGCAAATTCCTGGTTACACACAACCTCTGTTGTTGTAAGCAACAGACCGTCTGATACACACCACCCTGTACACGAGCCACCTGGAACACACCACCCTGAACACACAAACCTGAACACACCCACGCCTGAGACAACACAACCCTGAGACAACACATCGCGCTAGAGGCAACACAACCGCTTAGTAATATCACGAGGCCACTACGTGAACACACCACCCTGGAACACACAACGGCTTGAACACACCACCCTGAATCACTCACATAGCTCGTGAACACTGATTCACTCTCTGAATTAGCATCATACCTTCTACGACACAGACCTAACACACCACCGTCTGTAAAAACGACCTGGTAAGCACACAACCCGGGTGAACACCACCACCTCTGAACACACTAACCTGAACACGACCACCCTGAAACTACGGAGAGCACATCTACCCTGAATACACACCTCTGGAATTTGTCGACCATCCTCTTGAATACAACACACCCTGAACACACAGAGCTCCTGTGGAACACACCACCCTGAACATCGCGACGAGAATCCGCTGGAACCGCACGAGCCACCCTGAAACACAGACCTGGAAGCACACACCTGTGAACCACGACCACCCTGAACACACCATTCCCTGACACACCTCGCGCGTGAACGAGCACACCGCTGAACACACAACCGGGCTGAACAGCAGCCAGCTCCTGAACACAGACTCGTGCGCCTGAGACACACCCGCGCTGAAACACACCGCGCGGCTGAAGCACACCTACCCTGAGGCACACACCACCCTGAACACAAGTGACCGCTGCAGACACAGCAACCCTGAGACACGACCACCCTGATCAGGCACAACCGCTAACGTGGACGTAGAGCCCTGAACGACACTCACCCTGGAGTCAGCGACAACGCCTAGGAGCACACCACCCTGAACACGAGCCGCCGGGCTGAACACACAGACCCGAACACACCGACCTTCTGACCCTGAAACACAGCCACCCTCACGACAACCCTGCAACACCGACAACCCTGAAACACACAACTCCTTGAGACACGAGCCACCCTATCACAGCCACGCTGATCCACACCAGCCGGCTGAACACACGCACCCTGAGCACACCTACCCTGAACACACGCACCGCTGAACCACACCGGCCGTGCTGGAAGCACACAACCTGAACGACTCGACCTCGCGAGACACACCACGAGCCGTGAACACACCACCCTGAACACAACCACCCTGAAACACCGCCCTGAAACACACCACCCTTGAACACACCACTGATCACACAACCCCTGACACATTCAACCCTAGGACACGAGCGAACCCTGACACCACCACCCTGATGCACAGCCACCCTGATGCACCACCCACCACTGAATTCACACCACCCCTGAACACACCCACCCTGAAACAACCACCGGCTGAACACACCGCCTGCTGAACACAGCCACCCGTGAACACTCGACCCTGAACCAGCCAGCCTCTGAACCACCACCCTGGAACACTACCCAGCTCCTGAACACACCCTGATCACACCACCCTGAACACACCACCTGAACACACCACCCTGATCACACAACCCTGAACACACAACCCTGAACACACAACCCTGAACACACCACCCTGATCACACAACCCTGAACACACCACCCTGAACACACAACCCTGAACACACAACCCTGAACACACCACCCTGAACACACCGCCCTGAACACGAGCCCTCAGAGTCAGAGCGTTGGCGCTCGTTCCTTTGAGTTGCACTTTAACAATCTTTGCACTTTCTATGTGTCCGTCTGCACACTGGACCGGCCCACGGCCCACGGCCCAGTGTGGCTTCTCCAGAGGCTCCTCCTCCAGAGGCTCCTCCTCCAGAGGCTCCTCCTCCAGAGGCTCTGTGCGTTCGCTTTTCTTTTCATGTTGAGTAAATATCTAAATTTAAGTTGTTTTTTAAATTATCATTATTATCATCATCATCATCATCATCATCATTATTATTATTATTATTATACTTGTCTGGTATTTTATTTCAGATTTTTAGTATTTTGCAAATCAATTTCATATACGACTTAATGTTTGATTTTAAATTCTGAATTCTGAAAAGAAAATCCAAACCCCAGAAAAACACTTAAAAGTAACTCTAACCAGTACTTTTCATGTGTACTTTTTACTTTTACTTTAGTAGAGTGTACTTTTGTAACTGCACTTATACTACACATTTGTTGTACTCTGGATACTAAAGAATACTTTTACTTAGTAGATTGGAGGAAACTTGATTGTGATTGGTGGAATCCAGCCGTCTAAAACACAGACCGAATGATTTGTATCGCCATAAATAATTACAAATCAGAGGTTTTATCACAAAGATGTGATGATACGGAGTCAGGCGTACGGGTCAGGTCTGTGGAGAAGCCACTTCACACTGTAAGAACACGTGGAGTTGAATTAACGTAAGAAAGATGAGTTAAAGATACGATTCAAAAGTGACTGAAGTCATAGAAAATATGTTTAATGTCCTGGTTTAGACCTGGTTTAGTCCTGGTTTAGTCCTGGTTTAGTCCTGGTTTAGTCCTGGTTTAGACCTGGTTTAGACCTGGAACTGGTTTAACCTGGTTTAGACCTGGTTTAGACCTGGTTTAGACCTGGTTTAGTCCTGGTTTAGCCTGGTTTAGCCCTGGTTAGCCCTGGTTTAGTCCTGTTTTAGTCCTGGTTTAGACCTGGTTTAGTCCTGGTTTAGTCCTGGTTTAGTCCTGGTTTAGTTCTGCTTCAGTCCTGGTTTAGACCTGATTTAGACCAGGTTTAGACCTGGTTTAGTCTTGATTTAGACCAGGTTTGTCCTGTTTATTTAGTCCTGGTTTAGTTTGTAGTCCTGGTTTAGTCCTGGTTTGGACCAGGTTTAGTCTGTTTAGTCCTGGTTTAGACCAGGTTTAGTCCTGGTGTAGTCCTGGTTTAGTCCTGGTTTAGACCAGGTTTAGACCAGGTTTACACCTGGTTTACACTGGTTAGTCCTTGTTTAGTCCTGGTTTAGTCCCTGATTTAGCCCTGTCTAGTCCTGGTTTTAGTCCTGGTTTGGACCAGGTTTAGTCCTGGTTTAGTCCTGGTTTAGACCAGGTTTAGTCCTGGTGTAGTCCTGGTTTAGTCCTGGTTTAGACCAGGTTTAGACCAGGTTTACACCTGGTTTACACCTGGTTTAGTCCTTGTTTAGTTTCTGGTTTAGTCCTGTTTAGACCTGGTTGTAGTCCTGGTTTGTCCTGGTTTAACCCCTGGTTTAGTCCAGGTTTGGTCCTGGTTTAGTCCTGGTTTAGACCAGGTTTAGTCCTGGGTTTAGACCTGGTTTGGTTTGGTTTACCTGGTTTAGACCAGGTTAGTCCTGGTTTAGTCCTGTTAGTCCTGGTGTAGTCCTGGTGTAGTCTTGGCGTAGTCCTGGTTTAGACCTGGTTTAGACCAGGTTTAGACCAGGTTTAGACCTGGTTTAGTCCTGGTTTAGAACCAGGTTTAGTCCTGGTGTAGTCCTGGTTTACCTGGTTTCCAGGTTTAGTCCTGGTTTAGTCCTGGTTAGTCCTGGTTTAGTTCTGGTTTAGTCATGGTTTAGACCTGGTTTATCCTGGTTTACTGGTTTAGCCTGGTTTAGCCCTGGTTTAGTGCTGGGTTTAGTCCTGGGTTTTAGTCCTGGTTTAGTCCTGGTTTAGTCCGGTTTAGTCCTGGATAAAGACTTGGTTTAGACCTGGTGTAGTCCTGGTTTAGTCCTGGTTTAGACCTGGTTTAGTCCTGGTTTAGTGCTGGTTTAGCCTGGTTTTTAGCTGGTGTACCTGGTTTAGTCTGGGTTTTAGTCCTGGTTTACACAAGTCCTGGTTTTAGTTTAGTCCTGGTTTAGTCCTGGTTTAGACCTGGTTTAGTCCTGTTGGTTTAGTCCTGGTTAGTCCTGGTTTAGTCCTGGTTTAGACCTGGTTTA